>BFEA01000387.1:1200629-1219830 GCA_003427395.1 Chara braunii | reverse complement strand
TCTCAATGTCCAAGCAATCAGCAAAGCGGTAGGTCCTGACCCCACCCCGTCTCAATGTCCAAGCAATCAGCAAAGCGACAGGTCCTGACCCCGCCCCGTCTCAATGTCCAAGCAATCAGCAAAGCAGCAGGTCATGACCCCGCCCCGTCTCAATATCCAAGCAATCAGCAAAGCGGCAGGTCCTGACCCCGCCCCGTCTCATTGTCCAAGCAATCAGCAAAGCGGCAGGTCCTGACCTCGCCCCGTCTCATTGACCAAGCAATCAGCAAAGCGGCAGGTCCTGACCCCGCCCCGTCTCAATGTCCAAGCAATCAGCAAAGCGGCAGGATCGGTCAGAAGACCTCATCTCCAGCCCTATTCAGATCATCGCATGCAAACATCGTGGATTTCATTTCAGGCAGATATATTTAAACAAACATAGTAAATTCCCTCTGTTTCAGTTAAAGTCCTGAATTAAAGTCAACAAAATATACAAAAAGTCAGAACTTAGTCAAACTGAATGAAGGGTAGTATAGATAGGGGTATACGGGATCCTAAAGGAGATCGCATTGGCCTACCTCATAGTTCCTTGCCTCCAGGGTCCCACCTGAACCTCGGCAGAGCTCCCGCAATCGGTGGGGTGAACCTCCCACAGAGGCCTTGGCACGGATTACGGGTTTCAATCCTGCCTGCCGCCTTCCTCTCGGAACCAAAAGACTAGACTGAGAATGAGAAGGGCAGAAAAAGAGTATTCAGTCTCTCAGATACAAGAAGGGTGCTCTCAGACTCGCGTGAGAAGGCCTTGATTCCTTGACGCGCCTGAGGGCCCCGCAATGGTGGCCAAAGTCGCTGAGCTCGAAAGTCTATGAGTCGCCGACGTCGCAGCAGAATCTCAGCAGCATCCGCATCCCCTAACCCACCTTCACATTGGTAGCACCTTGAGATCACAACTGTTGCTGCCAAAAAAATATGGAGCTCAGCAGCGGCATTGGGTTATAGCAGTCCAATGTCAACCAAGACACCAACAGCCTCGACACACAGGCTGAAGATAACTGCGGCAAGATCACAACAACCACATTGGCTGCACCGATCGCAGCAGCACAGTCCTCCTGTTGCTCAATCAACAATACGCCCAGACCGTGATAACTGCAGCAGACCACAGCAACCACACTGCAGCAGCGGAGCAAGAACCATAGCAGCCCGAGGTCCCAGGAAGTGTGAGTCAATCGGTACACTCGAAGGCCTGATCAGGGTAAAAACTCCATTAGCAATTTCCCCCCCTGGCGGCAACATCACAAAAAACAGCTAGGAGTCATTCCTGTTGCTGCTAAATGCCTGCTGTAACGGCTGGAGTGTGATTACCCCAAGCAGAAGGCAGTTTCAGCCACCAAAAGTTTGCTGCCACAACCAGAAACTCGGCTCCTGTAACCAGGAGTCTGCTACGGCACCCAGAGGCCTGCTTCAGCAGCCAGGGACAGTGGCAGGGCAGAATCCAGACCAACACTGATCTCCAATCTGCACCTTTCCACCAAACCGACTTACTCCACCCCACTCTGATAAAAAAAAAAAAAAAAAAAAGCAATGCCATTAGCGCTGTAATAGCACACGACCTCCGTAACGGTTGTTGGCCACAGCTGACAGCACAGCCTCACGGGTTGCAGAGAACCGCTCTCTGGCACAATCCTACAAGTCACCACCTGGACCACGCAGTCATATAATCACGTTTGGTTTCAGTAGGCCCTCGTCAAACAGACACATGTTGCCTCGCGGAACGGACACCACAAAGCCGACCAGCGTGGCAACGGCCATCACTACATTAAGACTGCGGCACCAGCAAGAGGAGCAGCTATGCAGCGTCAACGCCTACAACGATAGACCTCCTTCCACTACTTACCAAAATGAGTAAAATGGGGATGAATCTTCCTCTAGAATATGGGAATATACACCGCCTATTAGGTGAACGCGTGTCCTCCTCCCCATGACGGTCTTCTCCTGCTCTCTCTCTCTCTCTCTCTCTCTCTCTCTCTCTCTCTCTCTCTCTCTCTCTCTCTCTCTCTCTCTCTCTCTCTCTCTCTCTCTCTCTNTCTCTCTCTCTCTCTCTCTCTCTCTCTCTCTCTCTCTCTCTCTCTCTCTCTCTCTCTCTCTCTCTCTCTCTCTCTCTCTCTCTCTCTGTGGAATAGCATAACAGTCCTATAGTAGCTCTATCCGTAGTGAGGGTCTTACAATGTCACGTTCGTTAGTGGCAGAGATTGGATGCTCGCTGTCTGTGACTATGAACGAATACGGTGATGAACGGCGACGACCATCACGAGGCTGAGGAAGTGTCAATGAACTGAGGACGACCGTGACCAGGCATCAGTTGGACGACGACTGTAAGAGGAACACAATCATGACAGTTGCTCCACTACTCATTACATACGCAAAAATTATAAAAATAATAAAAATAATAAAAATAATAAAAATAATAAAGATAAAAGATATGAAAATGAATACTCCGCTAGAATATGGGAAAAATAGGCCGCCAAGCTCCCTGCTCCCCGTAGTATTAGTCACCCCCCCCATCTTCCTCTTTCTACCTCTCTTCACGCTTCTCACTTCTCTGCCCCGTGCACCCACTTCATATCCTCTTATCTATACTTCACCTGTCGATGAATCTGGCCAGACCTTCGGCCAGATGAGTGCAACGTTAAACTAGTGTTTGGCAAGGCATACCGACCTCGGCGAAGACAAGTAATGACAGAGAAGTCACGAGCAGCATCACTGTTGCCGCTTGCTGTCTGATTACGAGCACCAAGAAGACGATCACGACCACTTTACTATAAGCAATATGAGAATGAATCTCCCGCTGGAACATGAAAAGGTACATCATAACTTTGCCCACGCAGCCTTCATCACTTATATCAGCCGAACCGTCGCCCGAATCAAAATTCTGCCACGGCCATCTGACTCGGAGCACCTCGAACCCCCCACATAGCATCTTTCCTTGCTCGGTTTCATCAAGAAACGAGCAAGATACATAATTTTTCCCTTTTTGCTATCTTTTCTTCGACTTCCCTCGACATCTCCCGACACCTCTGCTTTCCATTTCCACCATAACCGCTATTCTATCCTCTAAACTAACATCAGATCCTTGGTCGTCATCATCAAGAACCCCCAGTTTGCCTCTTGTCTCGCTCGATTCCGTTGAGAAACGAGCGAGATACACTTTTCCCTCTCAGCTACGTTTCCTTCCTCGAGTTCTCCGCGCACACCTTTTCTCTTCTAACTCCTCTCCCACTAACCTTCGTCCTAATCTGGCCGCAGATCCGGGGTTGCCAGCCCCGAAAACCCCACTCTGGCTCCTCCTTCCCCTGATTCTGTCAAGGATCGAGTGAGGTAGTCATTCAACCTTCCGCCATACCCATCTCCACGTCTCCCTCGTCATCATCCTCTTCTCCTTGGTCTTGTTGGTCTTGTCAATGAAAACCCCGCTCCGCTCTTCAATTCCATCGGCTGGTCCGACATTGCCACGTAGAAAACGAAAAAAAAGGAACTCAACCTTCCCGCTGTCGGACCACCTAGCTGTTATAGGCGGCCCGCCAAGCCACACACAACTATAGTCTTCCGCTACCCTACCCGAGTGAACCTGCCCTCGGTAAGGCACTGGATTCACTCCTGCAGCTTCGAAAGTCATGGAAAAACGGGAAACCAGGGTGCCAATTTTCAGGGAACTCACCTTGCCTCACTCAAGGCTAGGTGGATTTGACAATCCTCTTTTCCCTCCGACAACCACGCCGATGGGCTGAGGCCTGGTTCCAAACACACATCCGTTCCTACCATATCCAAACATCTGACAACCGCACGGCTACTACCTGCTCGATGGTCTGTGCCGAAGGGCAAACAGAGGTCCCAAAATGCGGACCCACAAAAGGTAGCTGGTCGTAATTAATTCAGAGTTGTAGTATTTTACTCATCCGCTTATAGTGGAGTTTGACACAGGTTTGGATTTCAACAGTTCGTGGGTGTACCAATTGAGCTAGGCCCACAGTTGCTGGTTTCACCGGCCTGTTTTCTACAGTCCGCGGGTGTACCAGTCTGAGCTAGGTCCTCGGGTGCTGGTCCCACAGGCCTGCTCACACCCAACCCTCTCAATTTTCGCAGCAGGCTGAGGTTAACGGGCGGTGTATCCCCTGGCCATGGCTGCCCAGGCCTATCCCACCACCCCGCGAGTCCGGGTGCAGATCTTGGCGATAGTAAAAAATATTCAAATGAGAACTTTGGAGACCACAGTGGGGACGGGTTCCATCGCACCTGCTGCTGGGATAGCCTGCCGCTCAGCCAAAACTGCGGCAGCCTCCCACCGGTGCCCCCTGGCCCTGCTGTAGCAAATCATTAAATGAGAACTTTGCAGGCCGAAGTGACCTGCTGCTGGGACAACTTGGGCCGCGCAGCCAGCACTGCGGCAACCTTTTACCGTAGCCCCTTGGCCCCGCCCAGGCATAGTTCACCACCTTGTGGGCTCGGCGGGCATACTCATACTCGAACCTCTCACTGGCACAGCAGATGGTGTGTAGCGGACTGTGCACCCACAGCGAGCCCCGCCATCCTAGTTTCTCCGCCTCGTGGGCTAATCACCCACTAGGCCCACTTGGAAAGAGGCGCGGCTCAGGGTACTTGACCGCCTTAATGGTCACCCGTGTCCGGCGACGTAGCAGCCAATCTAGGCCCGTGGGTCCCACCCCCGATCTCGGAACTGGTCACCGGGTCAAAGCTCTTCTAGTAAAATAATAAAATAAAAAAGTTAAAGTAAAGGCGAGGGAACACAAAAAAATTAAGGGGGCGAGGGGCCGCGTGTCCCGCTGGCCTGCGACGCCGCGCACACCCAAGCCCCGCGTGGTTGCACCCCGCCGTAGACACACCGCGCACCCAACTCACCCGGGCAAGGACTCAACTCTTACCCACAAGCGCACCATCAACCTTCGGACGAGGCCGCACCAGCGTGACTTGCAAAAAGCACGCCAAATACCCTTATGACAATGCTTTTCACAGAGCAGCAGGCCAAAAGGGGGTAGTCAAAAAACGTGGAGGACAACGCCGCCCACATTCATGCACTAAACATGAAGTATAGGACATTCAGGGTAACTGCCGCATACCGATATGGTGCAGACTAGAACCAAGAACCGACCTCTCTCACATAGTACAGGATAGCACAGCGGAAGACTGAAATACCAATGATCAGACCAATCAATGTCGCAATTCAGACCAAACATACATCATCATCATCGCAAGGTGTGAAGGGGCCTGGCGCTACACACAGGGAGAATGCGCCAGGCTCAGATCATACACAGATGAGGAGGAGGGGGATCAGACGAAGAGGAGGGGAGGATGAGGATGTTTTCAACACCATGTCTTCGATATCGATCCCAAATAGTCCCCCACCCAATGTCTCTGTCCCAATGTCAAGTCTGAATCCAAATGTCGTCAAATCCCAAAGTCACAAATCTCTCTCTCTCTTTCTCTCTTGTAGTCTGTCGATACTGAGAAGTCAGGTAGCTGAATGGTGAGGGAGAGATGGTAGACTGGAGGAGGAAGAAGAAGAAGAGCTCTCTCTCTCACTCTTTTCTCTATGTGCCAGGTACTAACCTGTGAAAGGTGGCGCCTTGCTGCAGGTACACCGAAGACAAAGCTGGAGCGAGTGGCGTCACAGGTAAGCTCCCAGGTAAGTCCCCTGGCCTCCGCCGCTCTCCTCCCTCTTAGCGCTATCCTATGATCCTAGCAGCGCCCAGCGCTGGAAGACTACTCCTATTGTCACATACTACCACTGCAGCATCTTCGGAGAGTGCCGCTGCTGAGTGCCTTAGAAAACTGAATGCCAGCCTCCTAGACAGACACAGGCCCGAAAGGCCCCTACCGAACCCCTATCCTACCTGGTCGGGCCCTGCAGGGGCCTGTGTGGTACTCAGTATGCCACAGTAACCGAAGTGTGGAAAACGCACTATGAAAACACATTTTCCAGTTTGGGGCCACGCTCATGACGGTGCCTGACACGACTGTTAATGATGGCCCTGACAGTGCACATTTTTGAGAAAATGGAAGAACCTTACAATCCACCGTTGAGCTAGCTACCCCGCATCGAGAAAGGTAGCTATCTCAACGGAAGAGGGTCGAGAAAGGTAGCTATCTCAATGGAAGAGGGCAAGGGTAGGGGGCGTTGTATTCAGGTTTGGCCATTTTTCCTCCATTCCAAGGACAAAAAAACGTTAGCAGTCCTTTCCGATTTCACAGAAAAATATGACCGCCCGATGGACGACGACTGAACTCATCTCCTGGGTCACCCCAGGTCACACGTGATAGAAAACTCTGCGTTGAGCTAGCTCACGCTGCAAGTGGGACATGGCCTCCGGGACCATTTCCCTGGCCGGGCCAAAGAAAAATAAAAGAATAAAAAAATATATATATTTTTTAGTAATGAGCCCGGATTTGGGGTCCTCTGGGAGAGCGCAGAAAAGCAAAATGTGACGATATATACGGTTTACCGGGCAGTTCTATTTGACGATATATATATATATATATGAGTCGGTGAAACTCCGACGAAACAGTTTGTCACAGCCCCTCGTTTGTTGTCCTCTTCTCCCTCTCTGCCTACGGTTTACTGGGCAGTTCTATTTGACGATATATATATATATATATGAGTCGGTGAAACTCCGACGAAACAGTTTGTCACAGCCCCTCGTTTGTTGTCCTCTTCTCCCTCTCTGCCTACGGTTTACTGGGCAGTTCTATTTGACGATATATATATATATATATGAGTCGGTGAAACTCCGACGAAACAGTTTGTCACAGCCCCTCGTTTGTTGTCCTCTTCTCCCTCTCTGCCTACGGTTTACTGGGCAGTTCTATTTGACGATATATATATATATATATGAGTCGGTGAAACTCCGACGAAACAGTTTGTCACAGCCCCTCGTTTGTTGTCCTCTTCTCCCTCTCTGCCTACGGTTTACTGGGCAGTTCTATTTGACGATATATATATATATATATGAGTCGGTGAAACTCCGACGAAACAGTTTGTCACAGCCCCTCGTTTGTTGTCCTCTTCTCCCTCTCTGCCTACGGTTTACTGGGCAGTTCTATTTGACGATATATATATATATATATGAGTCGGTGAAACTCCGACGAAACAGTTTGTCACAGCCCCTCGTTTGTTGTCCTCTTCTCCCTCTCTGCCTACGGTTTACTGGGCAGTTCTATTTGACGATATATATATATATATATGAGTCGGTGAAACTCCGACGAAACAGTTTGTCACAGCCCCTCGTTTGTTGTCCTCTTCTCCCTCTCTGCCTACGGTTTACTGGGCAGTTCTATTTGACGATATATATATATATATATGAGTCGGTGAAACTCCGACGAAACAGTTTGTCACAGCCCCTCGTTTGTTGTCCTCTTCTCCCTCTCTGCCTACGGTTTACTGGGCAGTTCTATTTGACGATATATATATATATATATGAGTCGGTGAAACTCCGACGAAACAGTTTGTCACAGCCCCTCGTTTGTTGTCCTCTTCTCCCTCTCTGCCTACGGTTTACTGGGCAGTTCTATTTGACGATATATATATATATATATGAGTCGGTGAAACTCCGACGAAACAGTTTGTCACAGCCCCTCGTTTGTTGTCCTCTTCTCCCTCTCTGCCTACGGTTTACTGGGCAGTTCTATTTGACGATATATATATATATATATGAGTCGGTGAAACTCCGACGAAACAGTTTGTCACAGCCCCTCGTTTGTTGTCCTCTTCTCCCTCTCTGCCTACGGTTTACTGGGCAGTTCTATTTGACGATATATATATATATATATGAGTCGGTGAAACTCCGACGAAACAGTTTGTCACAGCCCCTCGTTTGTTGTCCTCTTCTCCCTCTCTGCCTACGGTTTACTGGGCAGTTCTATTTGACGATATATATATATATATATGAGTCGGTGAAACTCCGACGAAACAGTTTGTCACAGCCCCTCGTTTGTTGTCCTCTTCTCCCTCTCTGCCTACGGTTTACTGGGCAGTTCTATTTGACGATATATATATATATATATGAGTCGGTGAAACTCCGACGAAACAGTTTGTCACAGCCCCTCGTTTGTTGTCCTCTTCTCCCTCTCTGCCTACGGTTTACTGGGCAGTTCTATTTGACGATATATATATATATATATGAGTCGGTGAAACTCCGACGAAACAGTTTGTCACAGCCCCTCGTTTGTTGTCCTCTTCTCCCTCTCTGCCTACGGTTTACTGGGCAGTTCTATTTGACGATATATATATATATATATGAGTCGGTGAAACTCCGACGAAACAGTTTGTCACAGCCCCTCGTTTGTTGTCCTCTTCTCCCTCTCTGCCTACGGTTTACTGGGCAGTTCTATTTGACGATATATATATATATATATGAGTCGGTGAAACTCCGACGAAACAGTTTGTCACAGCCCCTCGTTTGTTGTCCTCTTCTCCCTCTCTGCCTACGGTTTACTGGGCAGTTCTATTTGACGATATATATATATATATATGAGTCGGTGAAACTCCGACGAAACAGTTTGTCACAGCCCCTCGTTTGTTGTCCTCTTCTCCCTCTCTGCCTACGGTTTACTGGGCAGTTCTATTTGACGATATATATATATATATATGAGTCGGTGAAACTCCGACGAAACAGTTTGTCACAGCCCCTCGTTTGTTGTCCTCTTCTCCCTCTCTGCCTACGGTTTACTGGGCAGTTCTATTTGACGATATATATATATATATATGAGTCGGTGAAACTCCGACGAAACAGTTTGTCACAGCCCCTCGTTTGTTGTCCTCTTCTCCCTCTCTGCCTACGGTTTACTGGGCAGTTCTATTTGACGATATATATATATATATATGAGTCGGTGAAACTCCGACGAAACAGTTTGTCACAGCCCCTCGTTTGTTGTCCTCTTCTCCCTCTCTGCCTACGGTTTACTGGGCAGTTCTATTTGACGATATATATATATATATATGAGTCGGTGAAACTCCGACGAAACAGTTTGTCACAGCCCCTCGTTTGTTGTCCTCTTCTCCCTCTCTGCCTACGGTTTACTGGGCAGTTCTATTTGACGATATATATATATATATATGAGTCGGTGAAACTCCGACGAAACAGTTTGTCACAGCCCCTCGTTTGTTGTCCTCTTCTCCCTCTCTGCCTACGGTTTACTGGGCAGTTCTATTTGACGATATATATATATATATATGAGTCGGTGAAACTCCGACGAAACAGTTTGTCACAGCCCCTCGTTTGTTGTCCTCTTCTCCCTCTCTGCCTACGGTTTACTGGGCAGTTCTATTTGACGATATATATATATATATATGAGTCGGTGAAACTCCGACGAAACAGTTTGTCACAGCCCCTCGTTTGTTGTCCTCTTCTCCCTCTCTGCCTACGGTTTACTGGGCAGTTCTATTTGACGATATATATATATATATATGAGTCGGTGAAACTCCGACGAAACAGTTTGTCACAGCCCCTCGTTTGTTGTCCTCTTCTCCCTCTCTGCCTACGGTTTACTGGGCAGTTCTATTTGACGATATATATATATATATATGAGTCGGTGAAACTCCGACGAAACAGTTTGTCACAGCCCCTCGTTTGTTGTCCTCTTCTCCCTCTCTGCCTACGGTTTACTGGGCAGTTCTATTTGACGATATATATATATATATATGAGTCGGTGAAACTCCGACGAAACAGTTTGTCACAGCCCCTCGTTTGTTGTCCTCTTCTCCCTCTCTGCCTACGGTTTACTGGGCAGTTCTATTTGACGATATATATATATATATATGAGTCGGTGAAACTCCGACGAAACAGTTTGTCACAGCCCCTCGTTTGTTGTCCTCTTCTCCCTCTCTGCCTACGGTTTACTGGGCAGTTCTATTTGACGATATATATATATATATATGAGTCGGTGAAACTCCGACGAAACAGTTTGTCACAGCCCCTCGTTTGTTGTCCTCTTCTCCCTCTCTGCCTACGGTTTACTGGGCAGTTCTATTTGACGATATATATATATATATATGAGTCGGTGAAACTCCGACGAAACAGTTTGTCACAGCCCCTCGTTTGTTGTCCTCTTCTCCCTCTCTGCCTACGGTTTACTGGGCAGTTCTATTTGACGATATATATATATATATATGAGTCGGTGAAACTCCGACGAAACAGTTTGTCACAGCCCCTCGTTTGTTGTCCTCTTCTCCCTCTCTGCCTACGGTTTACTGGGCAGTTCTATTTGACGATATATATATATATATATGAGTCGGTGAAACTCCGACGAAACAGTTTGTCACAGCCCCTCGTTTGTTGTCCTCTTCTCCCTCTCTGCCTACGGTTTACTGGGCAGTTCTATTTGACGATATATATATATATATATGAGTCGGTGAAACTCCGACGAAACAGTTTGTCACAGCCCCTCGTTTGTTGTCCTCTTCTCCCTCTCTGCCTACGGTTTACTGGGCAGTTCTATTTGACGATATATATATATATATATGAGTCGGTGAAACTCCGACGAAACAGTTTGTCACAGCCCCTCGTTTGTTGTCCTCTTCTCCCTCTCTGCCTACGGTTTACTGGGCAGTTCTATTTGACGATATATATATATATATATGAGTCGGTGAAACTCCGACGAAACAGTTTGTCACAGCCCCTCGTTTGTTGTCCTCTTCTCCCTCTCTGCCTACGGTTTACTGGGCAGTTCTATTTGACGATATATATATATATATATGAGTCGGTGAAACTCCGACGAAACAGTTTGTCACAGCCCCTCGTTTGTTGTCCTCTTCTCCCTCTCTGCCTACGGTTTACTGGGCAGTTCTATTTGACGATATATATATATATATATGAGTCGGTGAAACTCCGACGAAACAGTTTGTCACAGCCCCTCGTTTGTTGTCCTCTTCTCCCTCTCTGCCTACGGTTTACTGGGCAGTTCTATTTGACGATATATATATATATATATGAGTCGGTGAAACTCCGACGAAACAGTTTGTCACAGCCCCTCGTTTGTTGTCCTCTTCTCCCTCTCTGCCTACGGTTTACTGGGCAGTTCTATTTGACGATATATATATATATATATGAGTCGGTGAAACTCCGACGAAACAGTTTGTCACAGCCCCTCGTTTGTTGTCCTCTTCTCCCTCTCTGCCTACGGTTTACTGGGCAGTTCTATTTGACGATATATATATATATATATGAGTCGGTGAAACTCCGACGAAACAGTTTGTCACAGCCCCTCGTTTGTTGTCCTCTTCTCCCTCTCTGCCTACGGTTTACTGGGCAGTTCTATTTGACGATATATATATATATATATGAGTCGGTGAAACTCCGACGAAACAGTTTGTCACAGCCCCTCGTTTGTTGTCCTCTTCTCCCTCTCTGCCTACGGTTTACTGGGCAGTTCTATTTGACGATATATATATATATATATGAGTCGGTGAAACTCCGACGAAACAGTTTGTCACAGCCCCTCGTTTGTTGTCCTCTTCTCCCTCTCTGCCTACGGTTTACTGGGCAGTTCTATTTGACGATATATATATATATATATGAGTCGGTGAAACTCCGACGAAACAGTTTGTCACAGCCCCTCGTTTGTTGTCCTCTTCTCCCTCTCTGCCTACGGTTTACTGGGCAGTTCTATTTGACGATATATATATATATATATGAGTCGGTGAAACTCCGACGAAACAGTTTGTCACAGCCCCTCGTTTGTTGTCCTCTTCTCCCTCTCTGCCTACGGTTTACTGGGCAGTTCTATTTGACGATATATATATATATATATGAGTCGGTGAAACTCCGACGAAACAGTTTGTCACAGCCCCTCGTTTGTTGTCCTCTTCTCCCTCTCTGCCTACGGTTTACTGGGCAGTTCTATTTGACGATATATATATATATATATGAGTCGGTGAAACTCCGACGAAACAGTTTGTCACAGCCCCTCGTTTGTTGTCCTCTTCTCCCTCTCTGCCTACGGTTTACTGGGCAGTTCTATTTGACGATATATATATATATATATGAGTCGGTGAAACTCCGACGAAACAGTTTGTCACAGCCCCTCGTTTGTTGTCCTCTTCTCCCTCTCTGCCTACGGTTTACTGGGCAGTTCTATTTGACGATATATATATATATATATGAGTCGGTGAAACTCCGACGAAACAGTTTGTCACAGCCCCTCGTTTGTTGTCCTCTTCTCCCTCTCTGCCTACGGTTTACTGGGCAGTTCTATTTGACGATATATATATATATATATGAGTCGGTGAAACTCCGACGAAACAGTTTGTCACAGCCCCTCGTTTGTTGTCCTCTTCTCCCTCTCTGCCTACGGTTTACTGGGCAGTTCTATTTGACGATATATATATATATATATGAGTCGGTGAAACTCCGACGAAACAGTTTGTCACAGCCCCTCGTTTGTTGTCCTCTTCTCCCTCTCTGCCTACGGTTTACTGGGCAGTTCTATTTGACGATATATATATATATATATGAGTCGGTGAAACTCCGACGAAACAGTTTGTCACAGCCCCTCGTTTGTTGTCCTCTTCTCCCTCTCTGCCTACGGTTTACTGGGCAGTTCTATTTGACGATATATATATATATATATGAGTCGGTGAAACTCCGACGAAACAGTTTGTCACAGCCCCTCGTTTGTTGTCCTCTTCTCCCTCTCTGCCTACGGTTTACTGGGCAGTTCTATTTGACGATATATATATATATATATGAGTCGGTGAAACTCCGACGAAACAGTTTGTCACAGCCCCTCGTTTGTTGTCCTCTTCTCCCTCTCTGCCTACGGTTTACTGGGCAGTTCTATTTGACGATATATATATATATATATGAGTCGGTGAAACTCCGACGAAACAGTTTGTCACAGCCCCTCGTTTGTTGTCCTCTTCTCCCTCTCTGCCTACGGTTTACTGGGCAGTTCTATTTGACGATATATATATATATATATGAGTCGGTGAAACTCCGACGAAACAGTTTGTCACAGCCCCTCGTTTGTTGTCCTCTTCTCCCTCTCTGCCTACGGTTTACTGGGCAGTTCTATTTGACGATATATATATATATATATGAGTCGGTGAAACTCCGACGAAACAGTTTGTCACAGCCCCTCGTTTGTTGTCCTCTTCTCCCTCTCTGCCTACGGTTTACTGGGCAGTTCTATTTGACGATATATATATATATATATGAGTCGGTGAAACTCCGACGAAACAGTTTGTCACAGCCCCTCGTTTGTTGTCCTCTTCTCCCTCTCTGCCTACGGTTTACTGGGCAGTTCTATTTGACGATATATATATATATATATGAGTCGGTGAAACTCCGACGAAACAGTTTGTCACAGCCCCTCGTTTGTTGTCCTCTTCTCCCTCTCTGCCTACGGTTTACTGGGCAGTTCTATTTGACGATATATATATATATATATGAGTCGGTGAAACTCCGACGAAACAGTTTGTCACAGCCCCTCGTTTGTTGTCCTCTTCTCCCTCTCTGCCTACGGTTTACTGGGCAGTTCTATTTGACGATATATATATATATATATGAGTCGGTGAAACTCCGACGAAACAGTTTGTCACAGCCCCTCGTTTGTTGTCCTCTTCTCCCTCTCTGCCTACGGTTTACTGGGCAGTTCTATTTGACGATATATATATATATATATGAGTCGGTGAAACTCCGACGAAACAGTTTGTCACAGCCCCTCGTTTGTTGTCCTCTTCTCCCTCTCTGCCTACGGTTTACTGGGCAGTTCTATTTGACGATATATATATATATATATGAGTCGGTGAAACTCCGACGAAACAGTTTGTCACAGCCCCTCGTTTGTTGTCCTCTTCTCCCTCTCTGCCTACGGTTTACTGGGCAGTTCTATTTGACGATATATATATATATATATGAGTCGGTGAAACTCCGACGAAACAGTTTGTCACAGCCCCTCGTTTGTTGTCCTCTTCTCCCTCTCTGCCTACGGTTTACTGGGCAGTTCTATTTGACGATATATATATATATATATGAGTCGGTGAAACTCCGACGAAACAGTTTGTCACAGCCCCTCGTTTGTTGTCCTCTTCTCCCTCTCTGCCTACGGTTTACTGGGCAGTTCTATTTGACGATATATATATATATATATGAGTCGGTGAAACTCCGACGAAACAGTTTGTCACAGCCCCTCGTTTGTTGTCCTCTTCTCCCTCTCTGCCTACGGTTTACTGGGCAGTTCTATTTGACGATATATATATATATATATGAGTCGGTGAAACTCCGACGAAACAGTTTGTCACAGCCCCTCGTTTGTTGTCCTCTTCTCCCTCTCTGCCTACGGTTTACTGGGCAGTTCTATTTGACGATATATATATATATATATGAGTCGGTGAAACTCCGACGAAACAGTTTGTCACAGCCCCTCGTTTGTTGTCCTCTTCTCCCTCTCTGCCTACGGTTTACTGGGCAGTTCTATTTGACGATATATATATATATATATGAGTCGGTGAAACTCCGACGAAACAGTTTGTCACAGCCCCTCGTTTGTTGTCCTCTTCTCCCTCTCTGCCTACGGTTTACTGGGCAGTTCTATTTGACGATATATATATATATATATGAGTCGGTGAAACTCCGACGAAACAGTTTGTCACAGCCCCTCGTTTGTTGTCCTCTTCTCCCTCTCTGCCTACGGTTTACTGGGCAGTTCTATTTGACGATATATATATATATATATGAGTCGGTGAAACTCCGACGAAACAGTTTGTCACAGCCCCTCGTTTGTTGTCCTCTTCTCCCTCTCTGCCTACGGTTTACTGGGCAGTTCTATTTGACGATATATATATATATATATGAGTCGGTGAAACTCCGACGAAACAGTTTGTCACAGCCCCTCGTTTGTTGTCCTCTTCTCCCTCTCTGCCTACGGTTTACTGGGCAGTTCTATTTGACGATATATATATATATATATGAGTCGGTGAAACTCCGACGAAACAGTTTGTCACAGCCCCTCGTTTGTTGTCCTCTTCTCCCTCTCTGCCTACGGTTTACTGGGCAGTTCTATTTGACGATATATATATATATATATGAGTCGGTGAAACTCCGACGAAACAGTTTGTCACAGCCCCTCGTTTGTTGTCCTCTTCTCCCTCTCTGCCTACGGTTTACTGGGCAGTTCTATTTGACGATATATATATATATATATGAGTCGGTGAAACTCCGACGAAACAGTTTGTCACAGCCCCTCGTTTGTTGTCCTCTTCTCCCTCTCTGCCTACGGTTTACTGGGCAGTTCTATTTGACGATATATATATATATATATGAGTCGGTGAAACTCCGACGAAACAGTTTGTCACAGCCCCTCGTTTGTTGTCCTCTTCTCCCTCTCTGCCTACGGTTTACTGGGCAGTTCTATTTGACGATATATATATATATATATGAGTCGGTGAAACTCCGACGAAACAGTTTGTCACAGCCCCTCGTTTGTTGTCCTCTTCTCCCTCTCTGCCTACGGTTTACTGGGCAGTTCTATTTGACGATATATATATATATATATGAGTCGGTGAAACTCCGACGAAACAGTTTGTCACAGCCCCTCGTTTGTTGTCCTCTTCTCCCTCTCTGCCTACGGTTTACTGGGCAGTTCTATTTGACGATATATATATATATATATGAGTCGGTGAAACTCCGACGAAACAGTTTGTCACAGCCCCTCGTTTGTTGTCCTCTTCTCCCTCTCTGCCTACGGTTTACTGGGCAGTTCTATTTGACGATATATATATATATATATGAGTCGGTGAAACTCCGACGAAACAGTTTGTCACAGCCCCTCGTTTGTTGTCCTCTTCTCCCTCTCTGCCTACGGTTTACTGGGCAGTTCTATTTGACGATATATATATATATATATGAGTCGGTGAAACTCCGACGAAACAGTTTGTCACAGCCCCTCGTTTGTTGTCCTCTTCTCCCTCTCTGCCTACGGTTTACTGGGCAGTTCTATTTGACGATATATATATATATATATGAGTCGGTGAAACTCCGACGAAACAGTTTGTCACAGCCCCTCGTTTGTTGTCCTCTTCTCCCTCTCTGCCTACGGTTTACTGGGCAGTTCTATTTGACGATATATATATATATATATGAGTCGGTGAAACTCCGACGAAACAGTTTGTCACAGCCCCTCGTTTGTTGTCCTCTTCTCCCTCTCTGCCTACGGTTTACTGGGCAGTTCTATTTGACGATATATATATATATATATGAGTCGGTGAAACTCCGACGAAACAGTTTGTCACAGCCCCTCGTTTGTTGTCCTCTTCTCCCTCTCTGCCTACGGTTTACTGGGCAGTTCTATTTGACGATATATATATATATATATGAGTCGGTGAAACTCCGACGAAACAGTTTGTCACAGCCCCTCGTTTGTTGTCCTCTTCTCCCTCTCTGCCTACGGTTTACTGGGCAGTTCTATTTGACGATATATATATATATATATGAGTCGGTGAAACTCCGACGAAACAGTTTGTCACAGCCCCTCGTTTGTTGTCCTCTTCTCCCTCTCTGCCTACGGTTTACTGGGCAGTTCTATTTGACGATATATATATATATATATGAGTCGGTGAAACTCCGACGAAACAGTTTGTCACAGCCCCTCGTTTGTTGTCCTCTTCTCCCTCTCTGCCTACGGTTTACTGGGCAGTTCTATTTGACGATATATATATATATATATGAGTCGGTGAAACTCCGACGAAACAGTTTGTCACAGCCCCTCGTTTGTTGTCCTCTTCTCCCTCTCTGCCTACGGTTTACTGGGCAGTTCTATTTGACGATATATATATATATATATGAGTCGGTGAAACTCCGACGAAACAGTTTGTCACAGCCCCTCGTTTGTTGTCCTCTTCTCCCTCTCTGCCTACGGTTTACTGGGCAGTTCTATTTGACGATATATATATATATATATGAGTCGGTGAAACTCCGACGAAACAGTTTGTCACAGCCCCTCGTTTGTTGTCCTCTTCTCCCTCTCTGCCTACGGTTTACTGGGCAGTTCTATTTGACGATATATATATATATATATGAGTCGGTGAAACTCCGACGAAACAGTTTGTCACAGCCCCTCGTTTGTTGTCCTCTTCTCCCTCTCTGCCTACGGTTTACTGGGCAGTTCTATTTGACGATATATATATATATATATGAGTCGGTGAAACTCCGACGAAACAGTTTGTCACAGCCCCTCGTTTGTTGTCCTCTTCTCCCTCTCTGCCTACGGTTTACTGGGCAGTTCTATTTGACGATATATATATATATATATGAGTCGGTGAAACTCCGACGAAACAGTTTGTCACAGCCCCTCGTTTGTTGTCCTCTTCTCCCTCTCTGCCTACGGTTTACTGGGCAGTTCTATTTGACGATATATATATATATATATGAGTCGGTGAAACTCCGACGAAACAGTTTGTCACAGCCCCTCGTTTGTTGTCCTCTTCTCCCTCTCTGCCTACGGTTTACTGGGCAGTTCTATTTGACGATATATATATATATATATGAGTCGGTGAAACTCCGACGAAACAGTTTGTCACAGCCCCTCGTTTGTTGTCCTCTTCTCCCTCTCTGCCTACGGTTTACTGGGCAGTTCTATTTGACGATATATATATATATATATGAGTCGGTGAAACTCCGACGAAACAGTTTGTCACAGCCCCTCGTTTGTTGTCCTCTTCTCCCTCTCTGCCTACGGTTTACTGGGCAGTTCTATTTGACGATATATATATATATATATGAGTCGGTGAAACTCCGACGAAACAGTTTGTCACAGCCCCTCGTTTGTTGTCCTCTTCTCCCTCTCTGCCTACGGTTTACTGGGCAGTTCTATTTGACGATATATATATATATATATGAGTCGGTGAAACTCCGACGAAACAGTTTGTCACAGCCCCTCGTTTGTTGTCCTCTTCTCCCTCTCTGCCTACGGTTTACTGGGCAGTTCTATTTGACGATATATATATATATATATGAGTCGGTGAAACTCCGACGAAACAGTTTGTCACAGCCCCTCGTTTGTTGTCCTCTTCTCCCTCTCTGCCTACGGTTTACTGGGCAGTTCTATTTGACGATATATATATATATATATGAGTCGGTGAAACTCCGACGAAACAGTTTGTCACAGCCCCTCGTTTGTTGTCCTCTTCTCCCTCTCTGCCTACGGTTTACTGGGCAGTTCTATTTGACGATATATATATATATATATGAGTCGGTGAAACTCCGACGAAACAGTTTGTCACAGCCCCTCGTTTGTTGTCCTCTTCTCCCTCTCTGCCTACGGTTTACTGGGCAGTTCTATTTGACGATATATATATATATATATGAGTCGGTGAAACTCCGACGAAACAGTTTGTCACAGCCCCTCGTTTGTTGTCCTCTTCTCCCTCTCTGCCTACGGTTTACTGGGCAGTTCTATTTGACGATATATATATATATATATGAGTCGGTGAAACTCCGACGAAACAGTTTGTCACAGCCCCTCGTTTGTTGTCCTCTTCTCCCTCTCTGCCTACGGTTTACTGGGCAGTTCTATTTGACGATATATATATATATATATGAGTCGGTGAAACTCCGACGAAACAGTTTGTCACAGCCCCTCGTTTGTTGTCCTCTTCTCCCTCTCTGCCTACGGTTTACTGGGCAGTTCTATTTGACGATATATATATATATTTTTTTTTTCTTTTGCACGCCCGGCGTCAGCCCCCCCTGGACATCACGCCCGGGTGCCCGGCCGGGCAGGATCAGCCGGGCATGAAAATCTTCCTGGTTTTTTACAGTTATTTAAACTTATTTTTTATTTTAAATTTGGTAAAGAATTTCGATGTGACCCTGAGGAAAAAGTTTTTCAGTTTATTTTTATTTATGACATGATTTTTTTTTTCAGTTTCCCCCCCCCCCCCCCCTTCCCTGGGACCTTCTTTGGTCCTTGCACAAGTGGGCCGCCCGGGCAAACAAGGTGACCCGGATGGCCCGGCTGGTAGCCTAGGTTGAAAATAAATAAAAACATGACCTTATTCAGGCTCATTGTCATGGCTCAATTATGTTTGGGGAAGCATTCATCTTTTACCTAATCAACCAGAAAGCCAGAAATGACCATGCTTCTAGGTTACCTGATCGGACGTCCGGGACCCCCCTGACCGTCCGGGTTGTCCGCTCGGACAACCGGTCGGACATCC
>BFEA01000387.1:1145219-1160003 GCA_003427395.1 Chara braunii | reverse complement strand
CTCTCTCTCTCTCTCTCTCTCTCTCTCTCTCTCTCTCTCTCTCTCTCTCTCTCTCTCTCTCTCTTGCGTCTGTCTTTCTCACACAGACACACACACATAGACACACATATGGGCTGCTCTTTTAGAGCACATGGGTGAAGCTTGTAGGGTGTTTTAACTTTTAAGCAAAATTGCTCCTGGTGTCGCATGGAGATCTTGTGGAGTTTGTCACAATGGCAATCTATACAGTCCAGGTCCAGGAGCCAGAGATAGCAAATGAAAGGGTGGTGGTTGAGCCATTGTGTGATAGAGATGATGGTGACGTGAATGGGTAGTTTGGGATGAATAGCAGTGCCAATGTTGTCTGCTCGCTCTTGCCAGACCTTTCTGTCAGGTGTAGTTTAATTGATTTCCGAAGCGTACGAAGCCGGTAGATGTTGAGGCCGACCGCCGACGGATTCGTTCTGCTCAAGTATGCGATGTGCTCTTTCGAGTCCATCGATTTAGGCTCCTTCCCGTCTGCTGACTGTGTACACAACCAGACTGGCGCTGCGCTGCACGCCTATGTATTTGTGCAACCAATGATGGCTTTGTGGGCCTACTCAGAGGGCTCTCTAAAGTTTTTTCAGATCAATTGCGGGTGTGGTCGGTGCTTTCTTATTAGTGGAGCTCTTTGTGTTGTGGTTCAACTGATTTTTTTAGTTCGGTGTAATTATTGTTTGTTAAGTATGTTGCCTTTTGCCCTCCATCCTTATATAAAATATATATATTTGTGTAAGCGTGCTGCTTCGGCGGCAGACAGGTGTGTGGGCACTTGGCGCTTAACCACACAAGCGTGGCCAGCCTGACACCTTTTTTTTTTTTAATGGATTGTTTATGACGATTTGTGGATGGAATGAGATAGAGAGAGTCCGGTCTTTTTGTAACACACACACACACACACACACACACACACACACACACACACACACACACACACACACACACACACACACACGCACGCACACACACAAACCTCCTGCAACCCATACACTGACTAGCCTCTTGAGCCGTTCTGGACTATTCCGCTCCAGCAGGGAGTATTAAGAACCCTGTGAAGTTCGTTACCTGTCTGTTCTCTTCTTTGCCACCCCGCTTTCCTCCTTTGCCCCTTCTTCTTCCCCCACCCCTCACCTCCTATAGAACACCTCCTTCCCTTTCAATGATCCCCTTCGTTTCTCCCTCCCCTCGTGTATTACTAGTAAATACATACAAGTGAGCATCATGAAGAGAACAGACAAAATATAAGCTGAAGACCTGAAGAAAAATGAACAGGCGTATACATCCGCCTTTACTCTGCCTCCTTTCATAACGTGCAAGTGTGTCGTTAAGGCACACGGGGGTGTGGGCGGCTGGAGCTCAACCATCATCAACGTGGCCAGCCTTGTACGTGAGAGGCACAGTGAGAGAGGAGCTGGGAGAACAAATAAAATGGGAGGCCTGCCAAAGGTAGCTGAGGTGAACATAATCACAAAAACGATATAATGGATATATTGTGTTTCATATTGCTAACTGTTTTATTGTTGAGTTGGCTCATCTCAAGTGTGTCTCATTGCTTATATAAAGGTAAGATTCCTATGACTTTGAGTATATATTGTGCTTCATGTTGCTGACTATAGAGGCAAGACTGTTTCATTGGTGGATTGGCTCATCTTAATCATGCTTCATCGTCTGCAATAGAGTTGAAGTTGCTGTGATTGTGGATCTATTCATCTGGGTGGAACAGAGGATGTTGTGGTGAAAATTCATAACACACACACACACACACACACACACACACGTCTCTACTGCGTGGACTATCCATGATGCCATCATCCGCCACATCCTCTCTTAGCATGTCCCGCATTCAGAGTTGGGCATACACTTGCTGCAAACGCCATCGGATTTCCTTCTGTCTTGCCCGATGAACGGCAAACTCAGCAGCCTGAGCGGGAAAATAGAGTACCATATGAACCGCTTACGGAGCGCTATGCTGAAGGGCTAACACCACCAGGATGAACTGTTGC
The DNA here is from genome assembly GCA_003427395.1 of Chara braunii. Taxonomy (NCBI): domain Eukaryota; kingdom Viridiplantae; phylum Streptophyta; class Charophyceae; order Charales; family Characeae; genus Chara; species Chara braunii. The sequence goes on along the minus strand of BFEA01000387.1, from coordinate 1,157,979 downwards.
AGAACAAATCCTGCAGCAGCTAGACAACCTTGTTGTGGATGACCCCCTCTTGCCACAGTCGTAGTCGTCATCCGTCCATAGAGAAGGAATCAATGCCGAGGAAACCCAGGACACCTGCTCAATGCTGTTCTGTGATGATCCACCAGAGATTCGGCTAGGATGTGGGTTGCATGCATTGTGTCATGAGGATTCTAAAGGTAACAGCCCGTGCATCTTTTTGTTTTCATACGTATGATGACAGTCAATATTGCACTCACGTCCGGCACCCTGAGATGTCATGTCCAATTTGTAGACGAGCTCAAACGGCAATGCCTTTATAATTGCTGTCGGCGTGCCTCTGTGTTCCTTGCCTGTGGGAGTCACATTGCCTGTGATATCTGTCTAGGCCATGCCATTCGGTGCAGCAACTGCGACTATGAGAATTGGATGCGATGCTTCCACAGTCCGCACACGAATCGGTGCTGTCCGGTCTGTAGGGGTGGCCACCTTCCATAGCCAACAGCTACCCCTCAACAAAAATCATCCTGCAACCCAAACACCGACTGACCTCTCGTGTCATTCTAGAGTGGTCTGCTCCAACGGTGTGTATGGAGAACCTACTGAACTCTCTCTCTCTCTCTCTCTCTCTCTCTCTCTCTCTCTCTCTCTCTCTCTCTCTCTCTCTCTCTCTCTNTCTCTCTCTCTCTCTCTCTCTCTCTCTCTCTCTCTCTCTCTCTCTCTCTCTCTCTCTCTCTCTCTCTCTCTCTCTCTCTCTCTCCATCAATAATTTTTCTCTCTCCTCCTCCCCCCCATTATGTACTCCGTCTCCTTGTATACTTCCAGTAAACGCATATGAATGAGCGTCATTAAGAGAACAGACAAAACATAAGTTACCCTTTTACTCTGCCTCCTTTTCTAGCGTGCAAGTGGGCCGTAAAGGCACACGGGGATGTGGGCAGCTGGCGTTCAACCATCATCAGCGTGGCCAGCCTTGTACGTGATAGGCACAGTAAGAAGGGTGCTGCAAAAACAAAGAAAAGGGGAGGCCTCCCAATGTTAGTTGATGAAGACATAATCAAGAAAACGATATAACGGATTTATTGTGTCTCGTATTGGTTTTACCGTTGGGTTGCCCCATGTCAAGTGTGTTGCATTGCTTGTATAAAGGTGAGATTCCTTGCTTGTATAAAGGTAAGATTCCGGTGTTTTTGGATAGATATTGACTTTACAAGCAAAACTGTTTCATTGGTGGATTGACTCATCTTAAGCATGCTTCATTGTCTGCAATAGAGGTAAAATTGCTACGACTTTGGATCTACTCATCTGGATGGAATGGGGGAAGTTGTGGTGATAATTCATAACACACACACACACACACACACACACACACACACACACACACACACACACATGCACATAGGCAACGGCTGTTCCTCAACTCAAAACCGCATGCAACCCAAACACTGACTGGCTTTATGTGCCATTCTAGAGTGGTCTGCTCCAGTGGTGAGTATTTAGAACCCTGTGAGAACTCCACATCTTATTCCCTTCCTCCCTCCTCTTCTGTACTACGGGTAAATGCAAACGGATGAGCATCATTAAGAGAACAGACAAACTGAGACAAAATATAAGCTGAAGATCTGAGGAAAAATGAGCAGGAATATACCTCCGCGGCAGGCTCCGCTCCGCCTTTACTCTTCCTCCTTTCATAATGTGCAAGTGGGCTGTTACGGGGATGTGGGCAGCTCGCGCTCAACCACAATCAGCATGGCGAGCATGAGAGGCACAGTAAAAGGGGAGTTGCAAGGACAAATGAAATGGGTACCCAAAAAGGCCAAATTAAACACAGTTAAGAAAGGGATTTAAAGTTTAAACGCTTGCTATAAAGGTAACTGTTTCATTGTTGGTTTGTCTCCACTCAAGTGTTTTCGTTGTCTGCAATAGGACTAAAGCTGCTTCAATTTTGGATCTACTCATCTGGGTGGAATAGGGGCTGTTGCGGTGAAAATTCAAAACACACATCCTGTATGCTGTATGCAGATTCCAGATAAATTTTCAGGTGGTCTTTTCTGAACTATTATGGTTGTGTCAATCTTGAGGGTCTCAATTCTCTTTCGGTATTGATTTGACTGATGGATTAGCAATTGTCCTTCGACTGACAGGCTGACCTTATTTCTTACGGATATTATGCCAAACATCTGCATGAACAGTCCACGTAGGCGTTCATTCTTGTGTGGGGAAAGATGCATCTTTTTCACATTGTTGTTTGACTAATCCAATGGATGCGCATGGCCTTGAGCTTCGCCAGTCGCATGCAAATATTTAGAAACTGTGCATGTCTGCCTTTCACTCCTTTACGAGCCTGAAGCCACACTCACAGTACGACCTTTTCAATTGAACGTGGCGGTTACTCGAGTCCATCTGCTATCAAAGCCAGGGGAAATGATGATAAAATCGCAAGAGATAATTGATACCAAAACCTGGAACTAATCAGTTCCAGAGGAACAGAGGCTGGAACACCCATGGGACTGTGTTCCTCTGGGACTCCTCTGGAACTGATCAGTCCCAGAGGACTACTGTGACTCTGGTCTCCTAGAACTAAGCAGCTCACAGTGAATTCCTGGAGTCTCTTTCTCTTTCTCTCTCTCTCTATCTATCTTTTTTTTTTTACTTTTCTGTATCATTCCCATTTTAACGGATGTCCCGAAGGACGTCTCTCTCTCTTTTTTTTTCCTTTTCACCTTTCTTTTTTTTTTTTTTTTCTGAGCAAGGCTCCAATCTATGCGAAGGGAGCAGGACGTGCTGGGAACCGGGCCCAGCGTCCCATATGAAATCCAAACAGATGAATTTTAATGCCCCCGGACTCTCTTTCTCTGGAACAGGTTATACCTGGAATTTCCCCATTGAACTGGTCAGTTTGCACTGAGATCAGTAACTTTCCGTGCTGGTGCTTGTTCTCAGTTCTGTTTTTTCCCGAACTGCGCACCCTTTGCCATCCTTTTAAATATCCTTGTTGTATACTTACCACAGTTCTGAATTTTACCGTCATATATTTGTTTGGCCTTTGTGTTATTTCCTGCAGACAGCAACAATTATAATTCCCATCGTCTCCAACATATGGTGCGTTGACTATTCATCTCATCTATTTCCTTTTCTCTCCTTGGTCGCCCTTTCAAAAGAACTATATTCTCTAGAATTAGACTAAAGTTCAAATAACAGAAAGGTGCRACAAATAAAGAATAAATGGGCTATCCTGGATTTGAACCAGAGTCCTCGYCCGTGAAGTAAGTCACCGTGGCAACTTATTGATTGGTTAAGTAATCAGAAAATCAATCCATAACCTAATGAAAAAGCTTGACACACGATTCATTCTTCCCGAACACAGCATACGATCTTCATCATACTGCGCTCTCTGATTGTATTTGATCTAACGAATGCAACTGAAAAGGGTTCATCGAAGATCAAACAACTATCAGAGTGACCTCTGTTGACCGTCAAAGGGCATATAGAGAACGCAACTTAGCCACATATCTTCATCAAAACCTTCATGGGCATACATGATGGGAGAGTGTGTGTGCATTAGGAGGGAGATGGTGTCAGTGTATTTCTGTGTGTGTGTGTGTGTGTGTGTGTGTGTGTGTGTGTGTGTGTGTGTGTGTGTACGAACACACATGTACCAGATATCCCCAACGTGGTATAATCACGAACGCTACCCATGAAACCACTTCAAAGGTAAAGCTGGAATAGTCCTGAGATTGGACGTGAAAGGTCGTCACGCATAGCACCAGACATCACACAAGCGCATAAGGCAGGGAGAAGACAAACAACACAGGAACGCCCGTATTGATGGTTTGGGTCATGAACCCTACGACCCATGTTGAAGGCAGACTGTCCCCAAGCAGAACATAGCAGCAGGCGGCAACTCAGTGTAGCACCAGGTGGCACTGCTGGAGCAACTCAACTGCACAATGCTAAAGCAAACGAGCAGCACGGCAACAGCGCAGCGAGGCACAAGGCAACACCAACACAGCAGCCACACCACACGACGCACTAGCAGGGAACGTGGAAGGAACAGCACGCGGATGGGCAGGAAGGCAACAGTGCAGCAAAGCACCGGGCAACACCAACACCAAAGCCACACCACACAGTGAACACAGCAGCCCACACAAACAACACGCGAAGCAATCAGGACGAGCAGCGAGGCAGGGGGGAGCGCAGACAAGGCTAGGGAGTATACACATCCAACACATCACCTACTCACATCGCGGGTGAACTCCGCAGACTGTTGGTTCCCACCACCCGCGGACGTCTGTCATCACCCAAAGACCATACACATGCAATGACTTGCTGATTTCTGCTGCCGAGATTAACTGCGAGGCTGTACACTAACCGGTAGGTAAGATTCGTAATTTTGTTTGGCTGAGGGCTAACCGCGAAACCTGCCTGTAAGGAAATTCGTTGAGGGACAGATCTGCAAATCCGGGAAAATACAGGCCCGGTACTAGCCGAATTCCCACAGCTACCCTAACTGCCCATAGCAGGCCCGGGCTACCCCTAGGACAGACAGGCCCTAAGCGGCCTATACTGCTAGACGGTCCTATAGCCTATAGCCGGGTCCGGTAGAGGCCGAAACAGCAACGGTACCGGTCGGTCAGTCAGTCCGGTCTAGGTCTAGAGAGTCTATAGATAGGTTAGGCCCACCGATTCAGGGCTTTTGGCAGTTCATTTTTCGCGTAACCGCGTTCGTGGCCAACCAAGTGTTGCAAGGCTGAAAGTCTACAGCGGCACCTGAGACTTCAGCTACGTGAGGCAGCCATAGCCAGCCCCTGAGAGACGGCCATAGCTGGGGCCAGTCTCAGCGCATCTACCCTCTGAGGTTATCTGCGCCAGACAGGGCTATTTGGAGGCTCTTCGTGGGGTACATGTGGGTGGAGCTGCTATGGTAGCAGCCCGGCAGCCATAGCTGCCTTCDTCATCGTCAGAGTGGCTCATCGGCACTGAGGACTGCACTGCGATTCATGATCTTCATCTTGGTGGATGGCGCTGGCCTCTGGGAGGCTGTTTCAGTGTAGCGCTGGACTCTGAGAGTGGGGTTGTGTGTGGAGTGTGAGTGCTGAGGTGGCGAGACACTGGGTTAAACTCTGTAACGATAATTGGGGTTAATTGAGTTGAGTTGGCTCATCATCAGTGTTATATTCCAATTGTGATCTTCGTAGTGTCATCTTGTGATTGGTTGTTGGGAGTTTGTCAGGGAGAGAGAAACACAGTGTGTATTCTCCGCATTTGTGCATGGTTGTTATTCCGCTGCTTATCTCTGGTCTGTGTACAGTTTGGACTTTGTCTCTCCTCCCCTTTGTCTTGTGCATGTATGGGCATGTGTGAGATACTTTGTGTGCGAGTGGCGAGAAAATTGTCAGACAACCAAGTTCATAACAGTTGGTATCGGAGCGGAGATTGGACTTGGAGCATTGAGGGTTGAGCACAACAAAGGCACCTGCTCCTTCTGGCTCTATCTGGCGAGAAGCTCCATGTTGAAGCTTCATCTTCAGGGAAGATACAGAGAGGGGAGCAAGTATACAAGCGGTGAATTCAGAGATTTAGTGTGCGATTGATCAGGCGCACTGAGCCTGTCTGAGCGCCTGACAGGATTTGGCGAGAACAGGGGTATTTCGCCATCCACCCTTTTGAGCTCATTTAATGACTGGGTTCAGGGTGGCGAATTACACCCTAATCCAGTGATACCTGGGTGGCGGTATACAAACCAAGTATAGCGCTGAGGAAGAATTGATCGCAGGATCAATCTCCTGCTGAATTAGCCCTAATCTGGGCTAAATTTAGCACCAACGGCTTAGCTCTGCAGTGGCGAGATATCTTCAGGAGAGTTCCCTATCGCCACTGGGCCAGATTCAGTGAATCTTAGAGTTGGGGTTGAAGCGCCACATGATACTGAGCAAGACCAACAAGTTTCAGGAGATTCTACACGTGGAGATCAGTGGAGGAGTGTCTGCATGGAAGTGGCGAGATCAGGGTTCTGTCAGCCATAGCCAGAACTTCATCATCCACTGGAGCAAACACTGCAAGTGAGTGTGTGCCGTGTAAATCCCTGAGTAGCGATTAGTTTAGGATCAGTAGAGTCGGAATTGATGGTCTGTCTGTCAGTGGGGTCTCAATTTTGAAATTGTCAGACTGCAAGACAACCATAGCCATCTTCTTCCTCCCTACCCTGACCCATATCTCACCATATGTTGACTCTTTCTGACTCAAATTTGTTCTGGGACTGTATGACAGTATTGCGCTGCACCTTGTATGATCATTCTGTGACTTCTGAGTAGAAAAAGTAGAGATACAGTGAATCTTAGTTTTGTGCTGAGTCTATTTTTAGCCTGTGCTACCTAGGGTCAATCAAAACTTAGATTTTGTCCGTCAGAATTCAAGTCTGTCAGTCTGGGGTGAATCGCAATTCAGTATTTGTCATCTGGGCAAAAGCGCTGGCCCCGAATTGGTGAATTTGAGTAGTTACAGTGAAAGACTGAAAATCGCTGTGTCAGTGGGTAATTTTGTTGATGTCAACAGTGGCGAAATTTGAGTTTAGGGCTGTCAGGGTCTAGTCTACTGTATCGCTACTACTTGTTGCTCTGTTTTAGTTAGTTTCTGCCTGTATCTGTTTCTACCACTGATTATCTTTGTTTTCTGATGGGCTCTGGAATGTTAGTGATCTCTGGAATGCACTGAAACTGTACATTTCAACTTCAGTGATGGTTCAGTGTCAGATATAGGAAATCGTTAGTGAATGATTTTACTAGACTTTCAGTCTGTCTGATTACTGACCCCAGTGATTGTATTCTAACCCTAACCGCTTGTGCCTACTAACCCACCTTACCCTCTGAATTAATAGTGCAGCGATTTTTGAGGGTCTGAGTCGATTGTAAATCGCTGCACCTCTTGCTGTCTAACTCTTTTGTTTATTGTTTCTGAAAGGGAAAATGACTAACGCTGCTAACTGAGGTGAGGGACAGGTAGAGATAGTAGTAAAGGGAGAAGAGAAACCTTCTCCCTCTACTCCTACCCCTCCTCCTCTCACCCCTGCTCAGCGGCGCAAGAGGGAAATTGAGGAAAAATTGCAAGAGCAACAGGCTCTGCTCGCAAAGGCTGAGAGACAGGAAGCAGCGGAATTGGAAGCTGCAACAGATGCCTCCCGAAAAAAGTTTCAGCTGCAGCAAGCTGAGAAGACTGTTTCTGATGAGAGGGTAGCCCAATGTACAAGGTACTTGGCGGAGCTGGTACTCCTGCAGAACAAGACCACCGCCAGTCACTTTACTAATTGGGACGATCGTATACAGCGTTTGGAGACCCGGGTAGGCGATCTGGCGACTCAGCAGTCCAAGATCCTGGATGCTATCCAGAATCTGACTGGTAAGTTGACAGCAGCCTGCCTGATTGCACCTGTGGTACCATCTACTTCCCCTCTCAAACCTAAACCGTCTTCCCCTTCTTCTTCACCTCCCTCCTCTCCTCATGGTTCCCACAAGTCATCTCCCTCTACCTCCTCCGAGGCTAAAGTCAAACCTCCTCCCACTTTTGCTGCTGTGGTTGCAGGGGATCAGAGAGGACCCAAGATCCCTGCACCCAGCAAGTTTAGGGGTGATGACCCCAAAACAGATGTTGGGGACTGGGCTGCAGGAACCCGAGCTTATCTGAAGGGTTTCGTGTGCCCAGAACAACAGAAAGTGGCCACTGTTGTGGGGCTGCTGGAGGGCCCAACCCAGAAATGGGCTGCGTCAACAGCCAGCGGCCAGCAACAAACATTGGAGGACTGGGCTTCAGCCTTGGGAGTGGGGAAACTTCTGCAGGCCCTGGAGGAACGCTTTGCAGACAAGGAGAGGGCCCGCAAGGCTGCTGACCGGATTACACGTCTGGGTCAGCAGCGCTACAGCGTTACTCTGCAGTCCTTGTTTGCAGAGTTTGAGCAGTTGACCTCCACCCCTGGGCTGATCATGTCTGATGATGATCTGCTAACAAACTTCTGCAGGGCTGCGCCTGAGAAGTTTTTTGTTGCTTTGTACAGCGCAGGGCTCAGGGATTGGAGATCTTTCGGCCGTGCAGCCCTGGATATGGAAGCAAAGCTCCATGTCCAGGCCCCCTCCAGTGATAGGAGGAGAGGCGCTTTCCCTCGCGGTGGTAGAAAGGGAAAAGCGGCCTTTGCACATGCAGGGTCTGGCACAGCCTCTGATTCAGGATCCCAGCCTGGTACACCGCCAGATGGGACTGCATCAGCTGCTGTTTCAGATGTTGCAGCGGCCATGCAGCAGCTGCAGGCTGCGCTAGGAGCCTTCAAGAAGGCCGGGTCTTCCTCCATCACAGCCACCAGCAGCCAGGGGAAGAGCAAGGGACGTCGCTCTTCTACCCCTGCCCGGCGCCCTAACCTGCCACGTGACGTCCGATTTCCAACAGACCCCCTGAATCCCAACACTCGCCCCTGGCATGATCTGAAAATCCAGGAGGGAGTGTGGAGAAAAAGGAAAGAGAGAGGGGTCTGCTTGAGGTGTGAGGGGCAGCACTTTCTAAAGGACTGTCCCTACATGCCAAGCCCAGCTCAGTCAAAAAACTGAAGCTGACCCTGGAGACTGCAGTTCCCTCTAGTGTTGCTTTTGTATCTGCTGATGGCAGTGCACCTGCAACAGCTTCAGTTGAGACTCCTTGTGACTATTCCAGTATGGGGACTGCGCGGGCAGCATCCTTCTGTTATGAGGATCCTGACCCGGATCAGGAACCGGAGCAGTCTGAGCTTCAGGCTATTGCTGCTTTTTTCTTTCATCTGAAAGAACAAAAGCGAAGCAAATCTAATCTCATCCTACTTCGGCCCCTGATCATCCACAGTCGGATCAAGGGGTTGCTGGACTGTGGAGCCACCAGGAACTTCATGTGCCCCAGTGTAGTTAAGAAACTGCATCTGGGCATGAAAGTTGTGCAGCTGCAGCAACCGCTGCATGTTAGGATAGGTGACTCCACTGTATTGACCATCAGGGAGAAGGTCAGGGGCATCCCTGTTACCTTCGACAGCACTGGAGAAGTCAGACATAGTCTGAACTTCTACATCTTCCCTGACTTGCCCTTTGATCTGGTATTCTCCATGCAGTGGCTGAAAGCAGCCAACCCAAGGATCGACTGGCAGATCCCCAAGGTTGAGCTGCCTAACAGCAAGGGGGTGTATCAGCCATGTATGATAGTTGTTGAACACCACCCTAAGACTTCATGCTTCTGCTTGAGAGCAAGGGAGTTCTATGCTCTCTCTCGCCAGTATGACCATGAGCGTCTGTTTCTAGCTCTGGTCAAGCAAACAGACGCTCCCACTGTTGTCTGTCCTCCTGAGATACAGCAGGTAGTTGACCAGTATGCTGATCTGATGCAGGAGCCCTTTGGACTACCCAACCGGCCAACCAAGCACCATATTGAGCTGCTTCCTGGAGCGGTCCCTCCCAAGGGCCGCATCTACAGGATGTCCCCTGTTGAGCTTGAGGAGCTCAGAAAACAGCTTGAGACCCTAACCAGCAAGGGTTGGATCAGACCCAACACATCTGAATTCGGTGCACCAGTTCTCTTTGTGCCCAAAGGGAACGGCGAGTTCAGAATGTGCATTGACTACAGGGGTCTCAACAAGATCACTAGGAAGAGCACTGAGCCACTTCCTAGGATCCACGACCTGCTGGACACGGTCCAAGGATGTACGATCTTCAGCAAAGTCGATCTCAAATCCGGCTACCACCAGATTGAGATGGCAGAGGAGGATGTCTACAAGACAGCCTTCAAGACCAGGTATGGTACTTACGATTATCTGGTCATGCCATTTGGACTTTGCAATGCACCTGGCACGTTCCAGACAGAGATGCACCGCATCTTCAGGCCTTACCTGGATAAGTTTATGGTTGTCTACCTGGATGATATCCTGGTATTCANTGCACCTGGCACGTTCCAGACAGAGATGCACCGCATCTTCAGGCCTTACCTGGATAAGTTTATGGTTGTCTACCTGGATGATATCCTGGTATTCAGCAAAACTACCAGGGAACATGCGGAGCACCTGGCTCTCGTTCTTCAGTCGTTACGTGACAGCCAGTATAAGATTAACAAAGAGAAGTCCTCTTTTGGGCTTCCCTCTGTTATCTATCTGGGGCATGTAATCTCTGGAGATGGTCTGGCTCCTGAAGCAGCCAAAATTGCTGCTATTCAGGAGTGGCCACAGCCTCAGACAGTGAGAGATGTTCGGTCTTTCTTGGGTTTGGCTTCCTACTACAGAAAGTTCGTCAGGAACTTTTCTGCAGTGGCAGCACCCCTGACTAACCTCACAAAGAAAGACACTCCCTTTCTTTGGTCCCTTCACTGTCAGATGGCCTTTGCACGACTCAAACAGGCCTTGACTCGTGCCCCTGTATTGAAGTTACCTGACCCCACTTTGCCTTTTATCCTGACGACTGACGCCAGTCGGTATGGCATTGGGGCAGTGCTTCAACAGAATGATGGGAATGGTCTACGGCCCGTGGAGTACATGAGCAAGAAGATCAAAACCCAAAAGCTTCAGGACTCCACCTACGAGAAAGAGTAGTATGCTCTTGTCAGTGCCCTAAAGCATTGGAAGCACTTTCTCCTGGGAAGACACTTCAAGATCTTCTCAGATCATTCCACCCTGCAGTGGTTGAAGTCCCAAGGAGAGTTGAATGACAAGCTGGCATGCTACATTCAATTCATTGACATGTTTGACTTTGAACTGAAGCATAAGAAGGGCTGCTACAATAAGGTAGTTGATGCCCTCTCTCGTAGGTCTGACTCTTTTGCATTGATCTCCTCTACTCACTCCTTTGGAGAGGAGACCCGTCAGACCATTGCTCGCTTACTGCCTCAGGACCTGACTTATGGACCCATTGTCAGAAATCTGCAAGCTGACCCCAACTCTGAGCCTGGCTATGCTATGAGTTCAGATCTGCTGTACACCTACAGCAGAGGGGAGGAGCGCCTATGCATTCCTGAGGATCAGCAGCTTAGGTCACTGCTGATGTCAGAGTGTCATGATGCCCGTGGACACTTTGGGTTCTTAAAGTCGTATGCAGCCCTGTCGCAGCGCTTCTTCTGGAAGGAGATGCGGAGTGAGATGCTGCGCTATGTGGAAACCTGTGAGTTATGTCAGAGGAACAAGGTTCAGCGGAAACCTCCTCTAGGACTACTCAAACCCCTACCCATACCTTATGGCCCTGCTCAGTCTGTGTCCATTGACTTTACAGACTTAGGCAAGACCACCCCTCGTGGCATTCGTCAGGTCATGTTCTGCGTTGACAGGTTTTTCAAATATGCTGAGTTCATCCCCTTACCAGAGGTGGCGAGGGTCCGGGCTGTGAGAGCAGCCTTTTCTGAGAGGTGGGTCACTCACCATGGGCCGCCCACTTCCATCGTCAGTGACCGAGATCCCCGATTTTGCAGCAAAGAGTGGCAGTCCTACTGCAAGGATTATCTGCACTCTCGCTTGGACATGACTTATGGTCGACATCCTGAAGCCAATGGTCAGGCTGAAGTGATGAACCAAGTCCTGTTCCAGCTATTACGTCCTGCCATCTCGCCAGATCAACAGGACTGGGATCTCCATCTGGCTCGTGCGCAGCTTATGTATAATATGTCTGTCCGTTCCTCGACTGGGTTCAGTCCTTATCGATTACATTGGGGCCGTGAGCCACGTTAGCCTCTCGATGATATCATCGACAAGGCTAAGACAGATCTGACACCAGGCACAGCAGAGTTCACCAGACACTATCGTCTTGATGTGGAAAGAGCGCGAGCGAACTTGTTCAAAGCCCAAAAGGCAATGATTGAACAAGCTAATCGCCATCGCAGGCCTTCCCCCATTCGTACTGGTGACTATGTCTGGGTAGCCAGTTCAGAGTTGTCGAGGGAGGAGGATATCTCTCCCAAGCTGTTGCCTAAGTATTTGGGTCCGTGGCAGGTGTTAGATACAGTAGGGGCTGATCCTTTTGGTCCGTCTTACACCATTGACGTCCCTCTGCATCTACGTACCTATCCGATCTTTCATGCATCTAAGCTGCTCCCCTTCACTCCAGCTGATGCATTCCCTGACCGGCCCCCTCAGTGGGGTCCACCAATCCCTGGTAAGGGATACGACGTGGAGTCCATTGAGGATGAGTGGGGCACTAGCCCCAACAGGCAGTATCTTGTGAAGTTCGCCTTCCAACCCCCGACTGAGAACCGGTGGTACTATAGGAAGGACCTTCTCAAGACAACTAAGTCAGTTGTGCTCAGATACGAGGCGGCTCAGAAGGGTAACCTCCCTCGTCGTTCGCCTCGCCTACACCCCTAGCTCGGAGGTGCTCGCTCCCGGGGAGGGTAAGCCTGCAATGACTTGCTGATTTCTGCTGCCGAGATTAACTGCGAGGCTGTACACTAATCGGTAGGTTAGATTCGTAATTTTGTTTGGCTGAGGGCTAACCGCGAAACCTTCCTGTAAGGAAAAATTCGTGAGGGACAGATCTGCAAATCCGGGAAAATACAGGCCCGGTACTAACCGAATTCCTACAGCTACCCTAACTGCCCATAGCAGGCCCGGGCTACCCCTAGGACAGACAGGCCCTAAGCGGCCTATACTGCTAGACTGTCCTATAGCCTATAGCCGGGTCCGGTAGAGGCCGAGAGGCCGAAACAGCAACGGTACCGGTCGGTCAGTCAGTCCGGTCTAGGTCTAGAGAGTCTATAGATAGGTTAGGCCCACCGATTCAGGGCTTTT
>BFEA01000387.1:1100927-1127859 GCA_003427395.1 Chara braunii | reverse complement strand
GAGAGAGAGAGAGAGAGAGAGAGAGAGAGAGAGAGAGAGAGAGAGAGAGAGAGAGAGAGAGGAGGAGGATAAATGCATGGAGAGAGATGGAGGCGAGTATAAATACATGGAGAGAGATGGAGGCGAATATAAATATGTTGAGAGAGATGGAGGCGAGTATAAATACTTGGAAAAAGATGGAGGCGAGTATAATTACATGGGATATATATATATATATATATATATATATATAGAGAGAGAGAGAGAGAGAGAGAGAGGAATGGGTGGGTAGAAGAAATGATGGGATGGAGAGAGTTGCTTTTCAAAATAAAAACACATTCGCATCATCAACAACAATGAGACCATGCTGAAACCTACCCTTTGTACAGAAAAGAAGGGTAGAACTCGTGCATGGAAGGAATGACGTGGTGCGCATGTGAACTTTGTGAGCGTGCTGCCTGCTCGTTGAAGAGATGACACCAAAGAGAGAGAGAGAGAGAGAGAGAGAGAGAGAGAGAGAGAGAGAGAGAGAGAGGGGCAGCAGAGAGATTAACAGATGGATGTGGACAGTCAACTCCAAGAGTCTAACAAACATCAAACTTGGCACACACAGAGCTTGACCAAAAATAAAACAGGGTAAAAAAAAAAAAAAAAAAGCATAAAAAATTAAAAAGAATGATTTCCAATGCACGTTTCAGGGTTGAGGGGGTTAACTAGGGCTGAAAAGTGGGGGTCCCTGTTAACCGCTTATGGCTCAACTGAGTTGCCTGTTGTCTCTAAGCTTCTCAAAATATATCTCATTGATTTCATCTCCAGAAAATGTGCATGATTGACATGGAAGTTGGATGTGGATTCAGGTGGGTTACCTAATGTCCCTACCTTCCTCAAGAGCGTTTCATTTTACACTATCGCAATCATTCCATAAACCTTTTGGTCGCCAAGATAAGGATCGTGATATGAACAGTTCATTCTCAATTATCGTTTGACAAAAAACTAACAAACTTTGTCTTTGACTAATACGGATTTGTAGGAGTCTCTAGTTCCACGTCATAAGGCAATCTTAGAAGACATGGTGAGATGTGAACTTTGAACCCTTTTGAGAATCGATAGGAAGTAGGTTGCCCATTTCTTAACGTGTATCTCATAGTTAACTAACCTCTAGGAAATATTTTCACGATCATCTTTTTAATCCGATTCAACTTAGGTTTAACACCTAAGCGTTTGAGTTCACGCTCCTGAAGAGGCTAGATTCGTTCATAGTATGAATTGCTCACTTTATTCGTTTGGCATGATTTGTAGTTGAACGGTAGCCTTGCCTTTTTATCGTCGGCACGACGGTTCATCAATTTTTTTACTTAAAACAATTAAGTCGGCCATGAGACCAGCGCCCCGATGCCCAATGCTTGCACGGGTCAGTCCTCAGGCATTTTACCGTGCACATATCTATGCTACGATGAACGAGGTAAACGACCTCGGTTGTAAAAGTTTTCGTTTTAGTAGCTCGTGAGGGATATGCCTGCCTAAGGGTGGTGACAACCCCTTAGGTGGAGGTTAGTTCTACCTCACGGGGTTTTGTCTTGTCGTAGAGAGCCGTGAGAGGTATAGATGGATGGTTGGAGTGACACCTCAACTGGCCACCTCATAACTTTGCACTCCTACGTGGCACAATCGTAAGAATCCCTCGTTCACCAAGCCTTCAGAATCAATATGCTCGATAGTGCTACGATTGTTTGCGCCGCAAAAACCTTAGAATCTCCTGAAACGGAACAACATACAGTTCGTCTGTCAAAATGGTTAACTGGTCTTGATCTAGACATTATTAAGTCGAGAGCCATCTTCTTAGCGAGCAACGGGAAGGCCTTTCTGATGGGTTTGGCTACTAGGGGGCACATGAACCTGCAATTTTATTTCTTGAAACTGATGCGCAATATGTTCATGTTTTTCACTGCGTTTAATGATACCTACTCTGAGGGGTTGAGGCCTTCCAAGGGACTTGCCGAAACACTAAAGCGAGACAACTAGGGTAAGACATTCATCTTAGAGAGGTGTTTGTGGCGGTTGGAATGAAACAATCCCAGGAGAGGGTATGACAAAAGGTAGGGGATGAACTGGAATAAGAGAGGTTCTATATGACGTTGATTAACGGACACAACTTTTGTGTCGTTGAAACAATTCAGTTAAGGAGGAGAAAGAGGAACAATTGTCACTCCATGGACTCTAGAGGAGGTGATCAGGCGGAGCAAGGTGTGGTCGATGGAGGATTTCACGGAAAAGGAGGTCCTCGAAGGCATGGTTGTGGTGAGAAGGTGATCAGGCGGAGCAATGCATTGTCAATGCAGGATTTTATGAAGTTGTATAGAGACCCACTTTCCTTCTTCCTCGAGGTGCCTGTTCCCCGGTCTCCATCAAGACACCCTTCGGTCGACCCCCCTTTTCTTTTTTTTTATTGTTACCGATACACGTCTAGTTGACTTGGTGGTAGAGGTGGCAACTAGGTAACCGTCGCCCGTACCCGACCGTACCCAACTATAACCGGCAGGTTATGGACAGGTACGGGTACGGGGTACCCTTTCAGAGGGGGGCATCGGTATGGGCAGGCATAAATTTTATTTGTGGATTTCAGGGCAGGCACGGTTGCACTGCGTGGAGATCCCGGGCAGGCATGGGCAGGTATTGGCGGTGAAAAAGGAAAAACCACAGATATAGGCGGCCAAGAAAAAAAAAAAAGCATGGGTACAGCCGTTATAGGGTGGTGAAAAAAACAAATCAGATGGGTATGAGCGGGTAGGCATTTCTGTCAGGTACCCATACGTAAAGAGCTGTTTTTTTCTTAGGCGCAATTTTTTTCCTCGCACGAAACACGAGAAAAACATTTGAGGAGATTCCCTGTCGACTTCGAAATTGGCCACTTTCAAAATCGGGAGGCTCCAGCCTCGCCTCAGGGAGTTCCCCCTTGGAAATCGGTCGCCCGTCATGGTTGTACTCGTCGCCATTCTGTGTGTGCATGCCCATCATGGTTGTACCCGCCGCCGTTTTGTGTGTTGCATGGTCGTGTGTGTGTGTGTGTGTGTGTGTGTGTGTGTGTGAGGGAGAAAGAGAGAGAGAGAGAAAAAAAAAAAAAAGTTTTCCATCACAAGAGCGGATGGTTACGGGTGGGTGCATACAATTGTGGGTGGGTACGGGTGGGTATGGGTAAAAGAAAATTTGATTGGGTATGGTATAAGTGGTTAACAAAAGGTATGGGTGCAGGTGGCCATGGGTAGTTTTGAAATAGAAAGTCGATGGTCAGCTATGGGCAGTTACAGTCTGAAAGGGTTCTGGTACAGCAGGTATGGGTACACTCTTTTTTTTAGCAGGTAAGGATGGGTAAAGGTCCGATAGGCCATCTATACAGTGGATATGGGTGGTTAGTTTTCAAAGAGGGTATGGGTAGGTAAGGTACAGGTATTCCAAAAAATCCCAGTTGTCACCTCTGCTTGGTGGATCAGTCTGGCGACCTCTATCTTGCCCAGAATCCTATTGAACCATTATGTTGGTCCGAAAGTCAGCCACAGGTCCATTTTTGCCACCCTAGAGCAATTCGTCCGTAAGGTCTGCAAGCACCTCCAGTAATTAGTGTATGATAGTACTATGAATGATCCTTGCTAATTCCAACTTGACGAAGAGGTTGCAGAGAGTTTTAACTTTCATCATGTCCATAACCGGTTGCCTTCCCAAGTGTTCCACAGTGATTGACCCATCTATCTACGCGAAACCAAAAACTAAAAGAGTTGCCTTGCGGAAAACCAACATTTTTTCGTGGTGCTCCGCATCATAGGCAATTGGAAAGAGAAAATGGTCACGAGGAATTTGGCTCAAGGGTCTAGCCGCCACAACATTTGTGGTGGGAATTGCAAAGATTCCTGCATAGTACTAGTCGTGGAGGGTGGAGGTCCATCTATCCGCCTCGACGATCTAGAAAGCGGCCTTTGAGTTTTTTCTTGCAGAGGGCACAAAGCAGATAGCTTCACATTGTAGGCGGGTAACGAGCTCGACGATAGAGTTTATTGATAGGTTGCCTTCAGTAAAAAATGCACCTTTGTTCACCCACCGGAGGAGGTGCGCAAAGGAGGGGTCCGATAGAGTAGCCTCCTTCGTACTCAGAACTAGGATGTTTTGCATGTTGTGGTGGACATTGATCTGCCTGCTTGAGATTCCGTTCAACTTAAACTTTTGAGATATCGTCAAAATCGAAGTTGCACTTTTCGAAAAGGATAGCAAAAAGTAATCTAGCATTTTGTTGTTATATTATTCTCAATGAATAAGTAAAAATAAATGACTGCAACTTACTTGTTTCAATTTTTTTTATTTTTTATTTTTTTTTAGGTTAACAAGACTCATAACACATGTACGACAAAAGAAAGAGAACAATATAGCATCTCCTACCCCAACCTAATCTCTTAAGATGCTCTAGAAGAAGCAGTTGCACTTCTCGGAAGAAAGAGTAAAAAATGTTGAACATTTTGTTATTCGGTTAATTTATATGAACAAAAATAAAATAAAGAACTACTACCTACTTGGTCTGATCGTTTTCCCCTTCGCATTGTTTTTTTCCCATATAACTTACAACAGGTGTAAAGCAAAATGAGAAAGGAAAATAGTAGATCCTACCCCATTTTAAACTACCTTGAGTTGACAGAAGAGGCGGGTGCACTTTGCATAAAGAAACCAAAAGGTAGCAAAGTTTTTTTTTTATTCGGATTAAATAAAAGTAGATTATTTCTAATTACTTGGTTTTGTCGATTTTGAGGCTATGGTCAGATAAAATAGGTACCCCCCTTCCTTCTTTTGTTTTTCTCTCCCCCTCTTTTTTTAATCAATGATCAATATAACTCAAGAGTAGGTGCAACTTGAAAGCAAGTAATCAGGAAAGCAAAAAAGTAGAGCATTCCTCGTTCTAATGTATATCATAGCCACTTCAGATCCTTCCTCGTTCTAATGTATATCATATTCACTTCATATATTCGTAATTCGGATTTCTATAAAACTAAATATCACAAATGCGTAAAAGCGTTACTAAAGGTAATGACAACGAAGTATTGTTTCGTCCCCTAAAAAATAATAATAATAAACTTATATGTGATAAAGATATATGAGCGGATATTGAGAGGATATAAACTCGTTGATCTAACTTGGAGCAGAAAAATAGTTAACGAAGTTACTGTTGATGTCTTGACATAATTATTTGAGATATTTATATAAATAGACTTTAATATAGTTAGTTTCAGTAAAAGAGATAATTATGAGAGGACATTTTTCAATGCAAGTTGCGTAAGGTGGTTTGGACAGTGGATAAAAGTTTCTGATGTAGTGCGTTTGACTGAGATAAAGTTGATATAATCCATCGCACGCTGAACAAAGTTGAAAAAAAGTTTAAAGGCTAGAAGGAAGAATCGTATTAGTAGCGTAAAAAATAAAAATATTGGAGGGAAACGAGGCGAAATACCGTAAAGTTCTAATCAAACTTCTTCCTCTAAAACTAAAGTTTTCCCCCTTCCTATCGTTCTCTCTTTCTATTTTTATTTATTTACTTTTTATCGATTTAAAATTATTTTCGATGCAGTGCATTTAAGTGAGATGAAGTTCACATAATCCGTCACACGTTGAATAAAGTTGAAAAAAAATTTGGAGACAAAAGGAAAAACAGAATTAGTATCGTAAAATTAAAAATAATGATATAGCAATTGGAGGGAAATGAAGTGAAATACAACGAAGTTTTAATCAAACTCCTTCCTCTATTATTCTCTCGCTCCAATTTTTTATTTTTTTTATCGATTTAAGATTACCAAATCGAACTAATGAAAAATGAGATAGTCGTAGTAAATTAATTATCAAGCCTAATAATATGTGTACCACAACTCCTAAATTATCAGGTTTTGCACTAACACAGATGCTTGACCGTTATCCTAAGTATATGAGTTTCAAAAAAAAAAAGGGGAACGAGGTTGAGAGAGAGTAAGCATATTCTGAATGAGGATGAAGAAAATCATAGAGGCCACCCAGTAAGCTTACTAGTGGGAGACAAAAATTAAATGAACAAAAAATCAAGCAGTATAAAAAAAATTGAAAAGAGAAAGTATATGGAAAAACGAAGTTAGAAAAGCGGTCTATCAAGACCGAATCAACATTAATATATATTTTTTATAAAGTTAAATAACAATCCCTAATAAATTATATTCTAGATTTTAATTTTTTATTCAATCTTAAAAGTTATCATTCCACTTTTAAATTTTATTTTCTTACTCAAAAAATATTTTTTCAATAATATGGTATATGAGTCCCTTCTTGTCTCAACTACATGCTAGACATGAAATTAAAGTCTGGATAAGTTCATGAAATATTTTAATTGGACTTTCATTTTATTATACGAAGTTACAATTATAAATAG
Organism: Chara braunii; assembly: GCA_003427395.1. Lineage (NCBI taxonomy): Eukaryota > Viridiplantae > Streptophyta > Charophyceae > Charales > Characeae > Chara > Chara braunii. The sequence continues at coordinate 1,121,453 of BFEA01000387.1, read as the reverse complement.
GCTAATCCAATATTTTTTGTAGAATAATTAAAGTTTGATTGAGACATTTCAGAAAATCGGTCAGACTTTCATTCCATATTTAACAAATAACTTTAATTGGAAGGGAAACTAATTTTTATATCAAAATTTGTCAAATAAAATTGAATTTCAGAATTTGAAAAACTTTGAAACAACTTTTTTTTTAAAATATGAAGGATTTTTTGGAAATCAAATGTTTTTTCACCTTTCATTTCTTATGGGAATTTTTATGTTAAAGTTAATGAACAAGCGGAAAATAACAGGGAAATTATTGGAAGTTAGTGCAGTCCAACTCTAATTTTTTTTTTTCTTTTTTTTTAAACTCGAGTCATATCATTATTTTTTTTTCTTCTCTTGACTAACTTTCTACCAACGATCTTATCTCCTCTCTCTCTTCTTCCCTCCCTTTTTTTTTTTTTTTTTTACAATAAAGATGAAGAATAGGAACGCGGAAGCAGATGAGAAGACATACCTGTGTACATCGAGGGTTTGACTTCCGTCTTTAAATGACAATGGGTGGCTTGACCGGTGTGGAGGTTCTCGAACCTCTTATCATAGTTCATGCTCTTAGCTGATAAGGACAATGTTTATACTGGATCTAGAGAGAGATATCCTATAGGGGGTATAAGAGACAATTACTAGAGCTCTCTATGATGTTTAGCAACTTTTTGAAGCATTCGTTCTCCCAACCGCCTTGTTCCGCCTTTACCTTTCATTCCCGAGCCCAACACTTTGAACATCTACTGCCAATTACTTCTACTTGCATAGCCATGATGCCTTATCGCCTTGCGAACAAGGGAGGGCACGATTAAAAGAGAGAAACAATGGCGAGCTACGTTCGGTATGGCTGAACTTCGTTCTACGCTTCCTCGACTGACTATAAAAAGTGTTGGTAGTAGCACTGAGACCTCGAAAAGGTGCAATGGAAAGCGGGGGTGAGGGAACAGAGTGGGGGATTTTAGTTGGAAAATGTACAAGTGGCGAGACTAATTGGTGAATTGCGGGTTTTTGCCTAGCGGTTGTATAAGTTTTTGCTAGTAGGGATAAAAGACGTATTGCACAACCAACGTTCCTTAAGCTATGATACAACATGATTGAGGTTTACCACGGTGATCTATCTCTCAATTTTTTCACGCCTTCAGACCGTTTCATGTGGTACTCGTCAGACTTACTATGAATGAAAAGGTATGTTAAAGGAAGAAGGGTTAACTCTATCCTTACCCTGACCTTTTGGGGGGGAAAATACGTTTTTTTCATAACGACAGGAAATTATTATGGTTAAAACGATAGTTACCTTATTGATATTGCAGTCACTTATGACGAATTTTTGCGTTGTCAAATGCGAAAGATTGAGTGTCTCATGCCTATTGTGTCCTGCAGGGGCGAAGCTTCGAGTGATGACTCGCAGAAAAAAGAAAAAAAAAGTTAAAAAACATGTGGAATTATAGAATATAAGACACCTATGAGGAAGTATTATTGAATCACCAATTTGCAGTCTGTCAAGGGTGCACCCCTGAGTTGATTTCGTCGTCCTTCATTATATCGGTCGTCCATTCAGGTCCAAAGGGTAGTTGGAGGGGAAGTGAATTTCCTGGGGGGTCAATTCATGGGGAACGAGTAGTTGTTGTTTGTAGCGTATCGATAGTTGCCCATAGGAGGACGAGGAGGTTGCGGTACTTGAGGTGAACATTTTGAAATCGAAACGGTATGAGACCACTTTTCTCGAATAAAAGGGTACCTGAAATAGATCACGTACATGTTGTATTAGAAAACAACAGTTACCTTTTATATTCGAATTAAGAAAAGATAAAACCATTGTATTCGAATAAAACATTTCCTTATACACACACTCATACACACACTCACACACACACACACATACTCACTTATTCTCACATACACATGTGCACTCATGCACACACACGTACACTCTTCTTCTTTTCCTTTCCCAGAAGTTCCGCTTCAACCCACTAGAGGGGCCCTATAGTGGACTTATGACACTTCTGTCTATTAGTGGAGAGCGATACCTGCTGGAAATCCGGTCTAGCGTCCCCTGCACATTATGAATATGGCACCAACCGCGATCTCTCGGCCACCCACACTCTTGGGGTTATGTATAGCGAACATGCCAAAGCATAAACACAACATAATCACCACCTTACACCTCCCCAACCACATCAACGAACAAACTATGGGTTGCGCACCCGTACCCTTATGGTAAGTCAATGCTTGGCCCAACTATCGGCTGTGGAAAGAAATAAAGTAGAAACGTTTGTAATCGGATGAATTGGGCGCTTCTGTAGTGGCCCGTAGGTTTCGTAAAATCCTGGTTTGTTAACGGGCATGACTTTAGGAAATATTGGTGGTTTGAGTACTTGATCCCACATTCGTTAGTAGAGGAACTTTTGAAGAAAAATTGGGATCCCACATGGTTCCCTGTCCAAAGGCGTTGGAAAATAAAACGTTTGTTTCTACTCTCAAGATGGTGCTTGTCGCGACACACGCGACCCACGGCGTGTGGCGTGTATGGAATTCCCAAGAGCCCTGCACCCCTACCCATCCCCCTAAAAGTAGGCATTTTTTGCGAAGTTTTTTTTTTTTTTTTTTGCTCTCCGACGTCCGGTTCTGCGTCTGTGGTCCACCGAATTGTGTGACGCGTGCCACTATGAAGAACCTGGCCTCTCCGAAGGACTTGTCGACGCCCATCCCAAATCAGCTAGTCAGCCGTAAAAGCTCCGCAGCATCTGCCCATGTGCGATCCATTTTTGTTTTACGAATCTTGAGGAACGGGCTTGACTTGTAAGGAACTTTTTCGATTTTTTGGTAAAAGCTCGTTGTAGTTTTCGCCTCTTACCCTCCTTGGCCTGATTACTCCATCTGCCTGCCCAGTAAATCGTGGGATGCCGGTGTTGTACCAAATACCCTTACAACGGTATTGGGCGTGATTTTTGCAAGTTACGGCAGTGTAGCCACACCCGTCTGACGGCGTGTGAGAGAGGAAGCTTGGGTCCTCACCTGGATGAGCGGCGTTCGTGGGGTACTGATGGCGAGGTGCAACCATGCGCAGCCTGGGTGTGCGCGGCGTCACAGACCGGCGGGACGTGCGGCGTTCATTCTTATTTTTTTATTTTATTTACTAGCTTTTATTTCTTTTTCGAAGGTCTTTAGACCGGTGATGAGTTTCGAGGCCAACGTCGAGACCGACGGGCCTAGCACTAGCGGTTAAGGCGTCCGACTTTCATCAAAGAGATTCAGGGATCGAGATCGAGCGGCGACAATGCGGGAGTATCAGAGTAGTGTGAAGGGACCAAGGGGTCAAGGGTCAGGCGAGGCTATCCCCTTTGGTTTCGTCGGCGGCGACGTCAGAACGGCGCTGGCAGTTTCCTTTCCCTCCGTCGTCATGTCCTAATGATTAAAAGCTTCTAAGTAATTCTTTTTAGGGTCGTATTCTCATTAATTTTATGCTCTGGCGTGCCTTTGGCCTGGATGCAATGTCGGGTTTAATGGTTGTCGCGACAGTCGAGGATCTTGAGTGTGCGCCTCGTTCGGCGGGTCCGTGTGTTCGGGGTGCTGGCGAAAGTCCTCTACCACGCCGTGACCGAGAACAGGGCGCGCTCAGGGTTGAGTTTGTATTGCACTTGAGGCAAAAGGGCGGGTAATGCTGAATGTATATGACGTACGTTTCGAGTCCGGTGAGATCGCGAGGGGGTGTGTTGTATTCACGGGATTGCCTGAGGTGCAAGGTGGGTGATACCGTCCAGGAGGGTCAGCCAGTAGCATAGGGGCCGAGTTTGTTTTGGGCCAGTCACTGTTCCTCCCCTCCGGTTTCCTCCCCCTATGAGCGTTAGTAGTCTCGGCTCACTGCCGCTCGAGAAGGGGGGGGGGGGTGGCCAATGGCATATCTTTAGGTAGCGGGCGGCGGGGCTGGCCGGACAGCTTTGCGCAGCAGCGGGGAGGGGCAACAGTGCAGGAGAGGCCGATGGGCGGACCGCTGAGGAGCAACTGTCGGACGGGCGCTGCGTTAGCAGCAGCAGGCAGCGCTAAGGAAGCAAAGCGAGGTAGCGCAGGGCCAGCACTAAGGCAGCGGGTGGCAGGCGGTAGGACCGCTGGCGAGCAGCGGGGGAGATAGGCAACGGACCGCTAGCAAGCGAAGAAGAGGCTGGCGACAGGCAATAGCGGAGAAGGTTGGAGAAGGGATTGACAAAGGGAATGAATCCGGGCGCGTTTCCGCACCGGATTCACTCGGAGAGAGGGGCTATGGAGAAGAAGACGACCGTAGTCGAGAAGAGCGTAGCTCTCTTGATCCTTAACGGAATCGAGAGAGGGAAGGGGCGATCCCGGGGTTTTGGCCCCTGCCGAATCGGACGGAGAAGTTAGTTCGGCCAATAAGTTAGTAGGCACAAAGTAGAAGAGAAAAACGTTGCGCCGAGTTATGGCGGGAAGGGGGGAAGAAGAAGAGAGAAACGGGCATAACCCGCTCAATTCTCGATGGATTCGGGTGGGATGGAATGTTAGTCTAGGGTTTTTAGATCGGGCGAACCCGAATCCGTCGTCAGATGGGGACGAAAGTAAGTAGAAGAGATGATTAGCAGAGGAAGGGAGTTACGTGGAGATGCCGAACGAACGGCTATGGCGAAGCGAAGACTGTGTGATTCATTCGATTCTCGATGGAATCGAGTGAAATAGAATTGTAGGTGGAGATTTTCTATGGCTGCGAATTAAATGGTGAAGTCGGATTAGTAAGAAAGTGACTAGAGTGAGAGTGGTAGAGAGAAGTACTGCGTGAAGTGGCGGTGGAGAGCAAAGAAGACAAATAGTGAAGATGTGATGGTTCGGTCACTTCTTGACCGTGTTCAGTAATCTAAGATGCGAGATAGGGGGTTTTAGGATGTTGCGAGATGGATAGTGAAGTTAGACTCGGGAAAGGTGTTGTAGTTTTTGAGCTAGGGAGAATGGAGCTGCGCCGAGAGAGAGAGGGGGGGGTTAGTGAGGTGTCAATGCACCTAGTCGTATTCTAGCGAAAGGTTCGCCTTTGTCCTACAGATATAGTCGGCCAGATCGTTGTTTCTATCCTCGTTTAGGTACGACTCAACGAGATACCGCGCTCTCTCCCGTTCATCACGGATCGCACCGGCTACGATCTTCCCCTCTTTGACTTTCCTCCTCCTCATGAAGTTCATTCTCAGACTCTTTACGGACAGGACATAATAGGCGGCCAAGTGTGTTCTTGAGTTAAAGACAGTAGCGAGCGGGAAGCATTGTCAACCTGAAGATAGCTCGATTGTAGAAGTTGCAATCTGAGCACTGTGTGCCCAAGAAGGCCTGGGATTGCTCATGCTGCTGCCTTACTATTCCAGTTGTGCGGCTGGGGGCTTGCGCGCTGGCCGGTTCGCTATGCACTGTCGAACGGACTAGCGAGGAGCCAGCAGTAGGACTTGCGGACTTACCTGTCGACTGAGTCGAAGCAGCGAGGGTTTGATATGCACGCCGCTCAACCAATTGTTGGACCGAAAGAGCAAGGAGGACTGTGGGATTGCAGATCTACCTGTTGGCGGGTAGGCCGCCATCCCATCAGTCGGCCCAACAAGGAGACCAGCGACGGAGACTGTTGAATTATCAGTTGACTGAAGAGCTGCTCAGCCTGCTATATTCGAGTAAAGAAGGACGAGCCGCAGGGTTGAAGACCTGCCCGCTGGCTAATGCTCTGTTGATCGTATCAAGCGACGCAGTTGCAGGCAGGCCGCAAGGAGTAGGCCTGGTCACGGACCGATGCGTTGTTCATCCTATCGGACGGAGTAGAAGGAGGAGGGACGCCACTATAGTTGGGAGGAAAAAATGACTGAGCTTCATTGAGGAAGGAGATGAGATCATTTGGAAGATGGTCTTTGCTGCGACTTGCGGTTCGTCAGAAGGACCTGTTCAACAATTGACTTCAATCGATCGAGTTGTTCTACATTTTTTGGCCGCCATTGCGGGGCCCTCAGGCGCATGAAGATTTCAATGCCCTCTCCAAGGAGTTGAGTTTGTCCCCCTCCAGTATCTCGAGAGTCTAAACCCCCCTCCTTCTATCCTTCTAACTCTAAGTCTAATCGTGTTCAGAGAGGAAGGCGGCATACGGGATTGCAACCCGTAGGACCGCAACAAGACTCTGTGGGGAGTCAACCCACCGATTGTAGGAGCTCTGTCGGAACTCAGGAGGAGTTCTAGAGGCAGGGAACTGAGAGGTAACCGTTGCTTTCCTTCTATAAACCCAGTTATAGCCCATATCTGTATTTCTTGCTATGGTTGACTGAATATATTGCCTGCCTCCCTTACTTTGACTTTCAATATTGACTTTCAATATTGACTTTCAAGATACAAGCGAGGCTTAAGTAAAGGAATGCATGCGTAACTTCAGTTTCAGTTTTGATTGTTTAACTGAAAACAGATTGTGGGATTGCATCTGGGGGAAGGATGAGAGGAAGGCAGTATTGTTTGTTTGATTGGGTCAATCAAAGGCTGAGCAAGTCTCCATAAGTTTGGGGAGGCCAAGTGCTATATTTATTTTTGACTGCTTGGAGAACCAGACAGGTTCCCATAAGTTTGGGTGGTCTGGTTGCTCTGATTTGTGCAGGCTGATTGTGATTGACTTTTTCAGAGGGCCAAGCATGTTCCATAAGTTTGGGTGGCTTGATCGCCTTGTTTACTTTAGGTTTCTTTCAGTTTTTTCCTGCTTTGGTTTTAAGAGAAATTAACCAGGCTGAGGACCAAGACATGTTCCATAAGTTTGGGTGGTCTTGATCCAATGCCACGCACATGCTGGAACCAAAAGGCTATAACTTGGTTATACTTCACTATTATTTTATCTATGAACAAGCTAGTCAGACAGGGTTCCATAAGTTTGGGTGGTCTGACTATAGCTTATCACAAAACTGAAAAGAGTACTAATGAAGAATAAACTTGTGGTACGAAGGGGCAGACTGAATCTTGATCTAAAGATGATCGGTTCAGTTATATGCTACCTCAAAAGATTAAGTGCAGATAATTATATAAAGTTGTGATACTTAAACAGTTCAGGGTGACAAGGTGACCTAGTCATATGCTCAAAGAAGAGAAAAGTTGTTGTGCCCTGTATTTGTGTATATTCAACGACTGAGCTAGACAAGTTCCATAAGTTTGGATGGTCTAACTTTATGCCTATGTAAGCTGGGTATAAAGGGATAAATCATCGAAAGATCATGAACTATTGTTTGATAAGGTTGGCTTTGGGGATGGTGAGAGTACTTACCTTTGTGGGAGGGTGAGTCGTTCTCCTCGCCTTTTGGCAAAGCGGCCACGCCCACCCTCGATCTTCCCACGGTGTTCGGGTCTGCGACCCATCTTTCTGACTCACTCCTATGAGATCTGGCAGCATCTTTGGCCTCACCTTTTCCTATTTTATTTGGAACAGTCTTGGGGAACAACGTATGCCCTTTCTATTCGAATTTTGAAGAAGAAAAAAAAAATTTGTATTCCAATAGAACATTACCTTCTCTTTTGTTTTGGGAGGTCTGCTTGCCCTTGTGCTCCTCGCCACTAGCATGCTGCATGTTGCAGGTCTCTCTCTCTCTCTCTCTCTCTCTCTCTCTCTCTCTCTCTCTCTCTCTCTCTCTCTCTCTCTCTGGCCCAAAACCGGAAGGGAGGAACAATGACTGACCTAAAAACAACTTGGCCCCGATGCTACCGGCCGACCCTCCTGGCCGGTATCACCTACCTGCTGCAACAGGTATCGCACATGTTGGTGGGTGCAACTCCCACATGTTCCTTCGTTGGAAGCTTGAGCTCGGATGTGGCTGCTACGGGGCTCCTCATAATGCTATAAAGGGGTAACTTCGGCGCAATCACGAAAACAGTTTGTAATCACACCTAAGGCAATCCCGTGAATACAACACACCCCCTCGCGATCTCACCAGACCCGAAACGTAGGTCATATACATTCAGCATTACCGTCTCTTTTGCCTCAAGTGCAATTACAAACTCAACTCTGAGCTTGCCCTGTTCTCGGTCACGGCGTGGTAGAGGACTTTCACGAGCATCCTGAACACACGGACCCGCCGAACGAGGCGCGCACTCAAGGTCCTCGACTGCCGCGACGACCATTAAACCCGACATTGCATCCAAGTCAAAGGCACGCCGAAACATAAAATTAATGAGAATACGACCCTAAAAAAATTACTTAGAAGCTTTTAATCATTAGGACATGACGACGGAGGGAAAGGAAACTGCCAGCGCCGTTCTGATCATCTGATGCTGCCGACGACAAAACCAAAGGGGATAGCCTCGTCGGGCCCTCGACCCCTCGGTCCCTTCGCACTACTCTAATACTCCCGCGTCGTCGCCACTTGATCTCGATTTCTGAATCTCTTTGATGAAAGTCTGACGCCTTAACCGTTAGTGCTTGGCCCGTCGGTCTCAACGTTGGCCTCAAAACTGATCACCGGTCTAAAGACCTTAGAAAAAGAAATAAAAGCAGGTAAATAAAAAAAAAAAAATAAGAATGAACGTCGCGCGTCCCGCCGGTCTGTGACGCCGCACACACCCAGGCTGCGCATGGTTGCACCTCGCCATCAGTACCCCACGAGCGCCGCTCATCCAGGCGATGACCCAAGCTTCCTCTCTCACGCGCCATCAGACGGGTGCGGCTACACTGCCGTAACTTGCAGAAAGCACGCCAAATACCCTTATAAGGATATTTGGTACGACAGCCTGCCCGGATCTTATTAAGCGATGTCCCCGTCGCAACGGATGCCTAAACCAAATACCATTCAAACATATCTTCAGAAAAGGTACATGATAACTTCCTCGATATTTTAATTTCGATTAAAATGGTCATTTAGTTGTATCTACTCGAAGCCTCGATTTAAAGTGAACAAAATCATCGGTCAAAAATATCATTTAATTTTTGATAAAAAATAAAAATTTACAATAGCGGAATAATCTGCTAGGCACTGACACGTTTCAACCTTTAATTCAAAAATGTGGATAAAACCACTTTCCACCAGTTATAATCACGGACGGGAAGTCATCCAAAACCAAACTTAAGATTACACCACTTCCGGTCTGTTTGAATGATATTTTATTGCGTCGGGCACCCTGATCATCTTGCCGCTGGCTAAAACTCAAATTCAGTGGTGGGTCAAAATTCAGGATCTCAATCTTTATTCAATCCTTTTCTTTTCACACTTCAATCACTCAAACTCAACTGATCTATACGCCCCGTTTCAATCTTTTCCCCAAAAGAACACCCCATTGTGGGGGATTAATCAGACACCTCAATCTTTCAGCTAGCCAAAAGATTAGGGTGGTTGACCACATCACACATGCCACAAATGCACTTTTAGAGGTAGGGCCTCGTTAAGCCCAATCCCACAAGTCATTGTTGTCACGCAAAAACCACTCATTTTAGCCATTAATCAAACGAACGGGTAAGGGTATTCACTAAGTCTTTCAAAATAAAAGAAAATCACCTCTTTTGCCCATAACCTTATTTTTATGAGTACGGTTCTTTGCTTTCATCACACGTTTTGTCAATCTCACCCATAAGTTTTGCTCAGTGAGCAAACTCTCATAATCTTCTTCCAAATAAAACTCATTTTTTTACTGCTAAAAATTTCACACTTATTGACAATGTTATTTTCAACAAAAACTAAAGCCGATTGGAGGGTCTCAAAAATCAGGTGGGTCAACCTCTGCCGCAGACGCCACTCCCACCGGCATTTAGTCAAAATTTAAATCTCTCAAGAAGCCTTAATCATGGAAGTCACCGTTACAGACTAGACCGCTTGTGCCCTATAATAAGTTAAGTGAAGGACTTAGAACCATCAGACTTCCTCATTCCCTATGTTGCCTTCACCAACTATTATATGATTATGCAAGTGGGGATGCCGATTTGAACGGTTTTTTCTTTACCCTCTGCCACACACAAAACCAATTGTACCTCACAACCACAGGCCAAGCAAAAGCTCCCAGAACTTGCTAGGTTTCCCTGCCGCAGCTGACACCCTTACCTGCAACTGAGAACTAACAGGGCGGAGTTGCCGATTTGGCAGAGGATAAAACTCTTACTCCATAAAAAAATTATTCTCAAGTCATCCTCCCACTCAAGGATGAGCATTCCATAAGATTTATTAAGACCCTTTCCATTTGAAGGAGAATCAACCATAAAAATCCTTCAGCCATCCTCTCACTCATAGTTGAACCATCCACATAATCCTTAAAATATCTTTCACTTGAAGATGAGTCCAGATGAAACCAATAACCACTTAGGCCGCCTTCAGGCGTAACCTCTCTCTTTATATAATTTTCTGGACTCTTCAAGTCTCCCATAAAATTTTCACAGATAATCACGCTTCCTTCACTTTATCGAACCCTTTTTGGTTCGCACACTCTTTATTATATTAATTAAAACAAAACACAGAAAGACCCACAAGACCATAATGATCAGAATGTTAATGACAACCAAAATGCGCAAGATCCTGCAATCTGGGGGAATCAAACCCATACCAAAATGGTGCTCAGAAGAGAATCAAATTATTCCGAGTCTCAAATCCCCACAAGCCTCAAATCATCACAAATTAAGGTCCCAATAGGAAACAAAAGACCTTGTATAACATACCCCATAAGTCGTAAAAAACTGATATACACAAAATAATCCCAAGTGTTCTTGCCGAGGTGGAAGGACGTCAGCGTACTGACATTCAAATCCTACAAGACCTCTAAGTCAGCTTAGAGAGTGGATTGTCAAACCCAGAGCGTATGCACAACCTCAAAAAGTAATGACCTACCCTCAAAATCAGAAATATATACTAGATGAAACTTATGTCTCATAAAAACTCGTAGACTCAGGCAACCGATCTCATCCCTTATTTCCTTTCTTTACTATCTTACATCTGCGAGGGGTATGACCAGTCTTTCGACAACAAGCACATACTATCTTTGTCTACCGTTCTCGCCCTCTTCTGTTCCTTCGTCCTGTCCGACTTACAGCTGACGATGTTCCCCTGTCATTACACTCCTTTATAGGATTAGACACAGTGGGCGGTAGGGCCATACCAACTTCTTCTGGAACCCTTCGCCGCTCTGTTTCCTTCTTGTTTGAAGCGTCAAACATCCTCTTATAAGTATGAGTTGCATCATTCCTCACTCTAACCTGCACCTCTTTTATCTCAACATATGACTCTCTTTTCGTCTCTTTGCTCCATCTATGATTTCGTTTGACGACCTTAGCGTCCTCCTGAAATCCACCTCTTGTACCATCAGAGGTGCCCGCTGCGAGGTCATTTGCCCTTTTGCCATGCCCATTCTTCTCATAATCCAGCGCCTCCTTTATTTTTCTCGCTCCCCGCAGAGTATGACAAAGGTGTTGATCGAAATCGCTTTCTATAAAATTCTCTCATATTTTGTCTCATATAAACCTTCCTTCTGTCACACGAATCAAATCTCGTTGCTCTGCATTCGTAAAGCTCATAAGGAAAACAAAAAACTTGTCATATTCAGACAACGCTCAGATCTTGCAGGAGGCACGCTCATATTCCACCAGGAAATGCCCTACTAACACATAATTGTATCAATCTATCTTCTCAATATCGTCTCTGGTCAGTTGTTCCTCACCTAACCGATATTTATTCCACATGTCATCATAGAACTTCCTCCATGATGACCCGCTCTTCTAACCAACCCACTGACTTCCTCTTTCAAGTCTATATGGATATACTTTATAACCTCCTTTAGCATATGCTCCCCATGTCATTTGCAGTGAGACGCTATCTGCCCAAACTTGTCAAGGAAGTCAAAAATATGATAGCCCTTGAAAAAGTCGATCTCAACCTTGGGTAGGTTTTCTCGCTCCCAATCTCGCAGACCTAGCAGAGAGGCGAGTTTCTCGACCCCAATCTTCCATTGAGAGCCTTTCATCTCGAGCTCCCTCGACCCAATCACTTATTAAACAACAACGAGCGGTGTTAGGGTCGAGACTCGAGGGAAGCCACGCAACTAGGTCAAATATAAAATATATCCCACTAAATTTGCCCCGACAATGATCATGAGAGCGCACATAAAAACCTATTCAGAACAACGACAATATCGAAGAGATTCTTTAAATAAATACCCATCTAAAATAAAACACAAAAATTTACCCAGTCTGAACAAAACCCTCAAATCATAACCCAGGCATTAACCAATTATCACTTCCAAAAAAATATAATATACACATGCAATATAGGTGGGTACTTCAAACATGAATCCAAAATGCAGCACAACCCATGACAAATAGTATATACTCACAACAATAATCACAACATAATAAGCATAACTTATTGGCAAGGGTTGTAAATGAAGAGCACGACAAACTTTATAAACAACAACATGAAGCCAACTCAACTGTCAGTCATATAACAAGATAAACTTCAACAACATATTTCATATTCTATAAGGCAAAAATAAGACTAGCAATGAGTAAATAACATGATACAATTGTTACCCCTTCAACTCTTAAGCGAAGCATATATTACAGAGGGGCGGTGTAACCCTCATAAGATAACATCCTGACTCCTGAGCCCCGCTCTAAAGATCAAGCCTCACCGCAATCCTCTCTGATTCCAGCGCGTGCACCTCACTGACCCTATCATGGTCAGATGGACAACCTCATTCATACCTATCAGGGCAACGAACAACGAATCCGCACCCTCACAAATATGGTGGCCCTGCTTAACGGGAGTCGAGCCTAGGTCGCTACTCCAGAACCGCTCTCACGAAGCAGTAGTTGTTCCACTTGGCCATCATAGTCCCGGCCAGGTGACAAGCGCCTTCCTCTTCTCTCAACAGATAATGTAGTTACTCTCCTTTCATAAGAAAGATAACAACACCCCACTAATGGACCAGGAATATAATTTCGGTGTGGGTCTCACTATCATCCTTGAGACTGATAACTGCTTCCTTACGCCTCAGCGAGGGAGTAACAATTCAAGAATGCACTTCCACTGAGGACAACTATCCATACTGACTTACTCCCTTAATGAAGAACCACCTTCCTCAGGAATGAGTCACCGCATTCGCCTCTGGTCCCATGCCAGATGTGAGTTTCATGCAAAGTTTATTTCCTCTCTGAAAGACAATCCATACATACATCATCAATCAAACATCAAACAAAATACAGAAAAATACATATATGGCAACAACCAGATAAAACCATCATAAAAATAAATATATACATATATATTACACATACTTTAGAACATAGGTCTCTCTTCGGGTTAGCCACACCGCTAACCAAGTAATGACCACTTCTCAACCTTTATCGACAGTTACATCTAGATAATCCCCTAGGTAACTCAATCCACAACCAATTGATACCATCGGAGGGTCAGGGCTTAGTACTCATCGAAATACCTATTATACCACTACTCAGTATGAGCTCAAGGAAAGACCTTTGCAATCAAACCCCTCACTTCGCACTTATCAGTCACCCCCTCATCCAAGTCGCGCACGTATCAGAAACCTCCTCTAAAGCGACACTCTATTGACCAGGGGGAGACACCCCAGTTTAAACATCTTTTACCTCCCAAAGAGGGCTTAGCACAACAATTACGTAATGAATCAACTAGCCTTAGCGCTTTAACAATTATTAACAGTGCTTGCTTCAGCAATGAATACACCTAACAATGCTGACGTCGCCTCAGCTCAACCTAGACCGCGTCAGACATGCCACGTATCCCCCGATCATTTAAGGATTACTAAAGATAACTAGGTGCTTGCTGAACAACTATTACGTCTGTCAGAACACGTAAGTGTATAGCCCAACACTTCCTTCCTCAAGCAAACCGCACATACACATATTATCAGCACTTCGCACTTAGGCCACAACCTTCAGACATCTCCGACGATAGTCAAGGTATCAAACAATCACCCATATAATTCTAAAGAAAACTTCTCCGTTTTGCCTAGTTCTTATATTCTCATATCCGGATGTCGTTCCACCAGGGACAATGGCAGACAACCGTTATCCCCGGCAACGGCGCCACCTGTCGAGCACATCGGTCCGACACCGCACAAGGTAGGGCGGGACCCTCCCGGCTGCGTCACGCAGGAGTCAGTTTGTTCCTTGTCATGAATATGCATAGAGCTTCTGCAAGACGATCCGGCCGAGTGCGTCAGTCATACCTCCCGCGAGCCCCTACGATAGGATAGGGCCTACGCGAGGCACGACTTACATCCACCTTGCGGGAGTTGTCCCCTCCCTTCGGTGGGCGTATCCCCGTCGAGCTACCAGTCCACAGTACGATAGCTAATCAGGTGCAATCGCAGAGGTGGACCAGCTGAGGCCCGGGGTGTTTCTCATACGCTGTAGCATAGGGATTACGTGCAGTAATATGCCTCTATCGGACCCGCACGCGAACCGAAATCTTGGAGGGCTGAGGTCCCAAGCGCGACTCGTCGCCGGTCGACTAGGACGCATCCCACACACCACGCGTACACTACTCTAAGGACATAAAAATTAAAATACGCACACATACACTTACATATACAGAACGACACAGAACAAACAACGTGACAATACTCCTAGTCCCTTAGTAGTCATCCCATAACTCTCCGATGTGGAAATCGGATAGGCGTCACGGGCGAGACTTAGTATAAAACTGCGCGGACGCAGGGCTAACTCATATCGACTCGCAATGCAAGCATACGCAAGCAGTTGCGATGATGGCGTACTATGTAGTACCCATACTCATGTGGTCCTTGTTAATCTCGAGGATCGCATTCGACACTCAAGTGTTGGCTAACACGCGCCTGGAGGGATTGATCTCTCGACGCTGGACAACCGTCATGTGCGGTTGAAAACCACACCCTCTTCTGCACCTTGCGGAGGGTGGGTGGTACACAGGTTCACACATGTGGTGGCAATCGTCTCTTATTGCCCTGGAGACTAGCTCTATCATCCAGGGCCTGAAAAGAAGTCAAGGGGTTTGACTTTGACGGCTGTCACGGACTACAACGTCCAACTATAAAAATTAACAAACGAAATCAAAGTAAATTAACATCCGAACACTCATATATCAAATTAAATCTCGAGATAAAATAAAAGAAGGGAAAACATAAACCCATCAGGTGTGCAGATCGTGCCACACATGGTTGCCATTCTCACTGTCTCCAATGTACGACCCATATACCAAACTCCCCAAAATACTAACCTGCATAAAACATAGACACAAACGATAGCCACATTGCCATACATCAATGTGGTCAATTTGACTGTTCCCTGTAACCCACGCCTCACACACTCAAGCCCCATTCATAGTTCAAATTCTCATAAATCTCATAAGTTCTTTATAATGACCATTAAAAGAAGTCCAACTAAAACCCTCAAAGAAACATATCAAGTCGCAGGGCTAAGGCAATCAAGTTGAGGTACAGGTGTAAGCAAAGTTGTGTCGTGAGCCGACGAGCCACCTGTCAAAATATAATCTATCTCCTCTAAACTAAGAAAATTTCGGCAGTGTTTCCCGTGGGAAAAGTGCCTTCTTAGAATTTATACTAACTTAGATATGAAAATAAAAATAATTTTTAATTATGGAAAAGTCAAAATTTTTAGGTCTACCTCTAAGCCAATGCCCAAATAAAGGTAGACCTATGGTAGAATCTCCCCCATACAAAGTGGATCGCCAGAGTCGCCACCTGTCAAAATATAATCTATCTCCTCTAAACTAAGAAAATTTCGGCAGTGCTTCCCGTGGGAAAAGTGCCTTCTTAGAATTTATACTAACTTAGATATGAAAATAAAAATATTTTTTAATTATGGAACTCCATTTAAAAAAAATACTTTCCAGATTTTTACTAAGTCGGATATGAACACAGAGCAAACATGAGTTCAACTAAGACAAAATTTAACTAACTCCTTAGATTTGTAAAAAATTCAGCAGCATTCCAAGATTTATACAAAGCTGAGTTCAGAATCTAAAGTGACTTTGACTTCTCAAGGTCCAACGAAATCAATTAGGATAGTGGTTTGATTAAAAATCCAACATTTCGCTTGAAAACAGGAGGAGGGTCGGGGGGGGGGGTGAGATGTGGTGACTGGGCAACAATCTGTATTCGATCGACCGATTATTTCAATATAATGGTTTGATGGATTGATATGAGCGATTGGAATAATCAGTCGATCAAAGGGAGAAACACCCATTCCTTAATTCTTCTTCCTTCTCCTTTCCCCTCTTTTGTTCCATCCCCCTTTCGTTTTTTTTTTTTTTTTTTTTTTTTTTTGCAATAGAAAATAACGGGCAGTTCAGTAAACCAAAGTCAAAAGTGACAGGTTGACATACATGAGATGAGGGTTTTTTATTGTGCTTTGGGGGCGGGGTAAACAAGAAATACAAAGCTCAGATGACAGATAGATAAGGGAGATGGTTGTCGAAACAATCGATGAGTCAATCGATTTGTCTTATATAAAAATCGGTTGATCGATTGGCTGGGCGATTAAGTCGTCTTAAGAAATGCAAAGTTCAGGTGAGAAGAGTAGTTGACGGGTTGATCAATTAATCGATGAGTCAATCGATTGATCTGATTATGTAAATCGACTGAGCGATTGACTTTTCTTCTTTATATATATATATATATATATATTTATATATATATATTTTAATAGCAATAATGGGGCAGTTTAGATGAGTGAACTCAAAAGTAAAAGGTTGACATACATGGGATAAGGGCATTCTTGAACATGTTTAGGGGTGGAACGAGTAAGAAATGCAGAGCTCAATCAGACAAATGAGAAAAATGGTTGTCGGGTCGAACGATTATTCGACGAGTCAAACGATTGGTCTGATTATGGAAATCGACCGAGCGATTGGCTGAAGGGTGAAATCGATCGATCGTCTTGGCGAGATGAATATGCGCTTACTGAACCCCTTGCTTTCCTTCCTTTTCGTTTTCTCTTCCTCCTCCTTCTCCTTTTTGTAATATGAACTAACAATAATGGGGCAGATTTAGAAGACTGAATCCAACAGTAAAAGGTTGACATACATGGGATGAGGGCGTTTATGAACGAGTTTAGGGGGTGGGGTGGTCAAGAAATGCAGAGTTGAGACATGTAAGAAAATGGTTGACGGGTCGTCAATCAGTTGGTCTGATTATGGAAATTGGTTGAAGGGTGAAATTGATCGTTCGTTCTGACGAAATGAATATGCGTTTAAAGAACCCTTTGCTTTCCTTCCCCTTGGATTCCTCCTCCTTCTTCTTATCCCCTTTTCTCTTCCTTCATTTGTTTTTTATTTTTATAAAATAACAAAAATGTGACGTTTTAGAAGACCGAATCCGAAAGCAAAAAAGGTTGACATACATGGGATGAGGGCGTTTTGAACGTGCTTTGGGGGTGGGGTGAGCAATAGACATACGTGGGATGAGGGCGTCTTTATGTTTTGGGGGCGGGGTGAGCAAGAAATGCATAGCTCCGACAGAAAAAGGTTGGTTGGTCGATCTATTATCTGGCGAGTCAGTCGATTGGTCTGGTTATGTAAATCGGCCGATCGATTGGGTGAAAGCGATCGATCGTCCTGATGAGATACACGTTTGGTGAACCCCTTCCTTTCCTTCTCTCGCACCTCCTTCTCTTCTCCTTTATTCTTACTCTCCTTTTCTTCGGTTTTTTTTTTTTTTTTTAAATAGCAATAATGGGTTAGGGTGAGTTTTTAGGGTGGGGTGAAGAAGAAATGCAAATCTCAGGTGAGAAAGATAGTTGACGGGTCGATCAATTAGCTGGTAGGTTAATCGATTGGTCTGATTATGGAAATCAGCCGAGCGATTCGCTGAAGGTTGAATCGATTGATCGTCCTGCGTTTATTGAATCCTTGCTTACCTTCCCCGTCCCTTTCTCTTCATCCTCCTATCCTTTATGTATATACTCTTTTTTTTTTTTTTTTTTTAAATAGCATTAAATAGGGCAGTTTAGAAGAAAAGGTTGACATACATGGGATGAGGGCGTTTTGACTGTGTTTTGGGGGCGTGGTGAACAAGAATGCAGAGCTCATATAGACAAATGAAAATAATAGTTGACGGGTCGACTAATTAGCCGACGGGTCAATCGATTGGTCTGATTATGGAAATCGATTAATCGATTGGCCGAAGTGAAATCGATAGATCGTCCTGATAAAATGAAATAAGTATGCGATTAGTGAGCTCCTTTTTTTTTTTTTTTTCCCTTCTCGTCTCTTCCTTCCCTCTTCCTTTTTTTTAATAGCAATAATAGTGCAGTTATAGAAGATTGGATCCAAGGTAAAAAGTTGACAAACATGGGATGAGGGTGTCTTGAGGATATCTTTCGAGGTCGGGGTGAATAAGAAATGCAAAGCTTAGTCAATAGACAGATGAGAAGAATAGTTGGCGGGACGTTCGATTAGCCAGCGAGTCAATCGATTGGTCTGATTAATGAAATCGTCTGATCGATTGGCTGAAGGGTAAAATCAATTGACCGACCTGAGAAGAAAGAGAGTAGTGTACAGAGGGAGCTGATAATACCAGTCCTTTCCTTCATTCTCGTCTCTGTCTCTCCCTTCCTTTCCCCCTCCCTTTTTTTTTTTTTCTAAAACATTCCAGAAGTCAGATAACATTCTTACTGAAGGTGAGACCACGTAAGATTCAAGTCACACAACGAGGTGAATGCAAATAAACGGTTCACCAAATGGGTTGGGTAAGGGGTAGGGAGATGCGTTTGATGACAAACAATTAACAATGGTTGGAAAAAAAAATTAGAGTGTTTCGTAAGACATACATGAGGGTAAATAAAAAGCAGTGAGAGTGATAGAATTTATCTAGAGGCCGTGCAGAATATAGTTAATTTATTGCTTCTAATTCCGAAATGATTCTCCTTAGAGTGATGGTTTGAAAATTAAAAAAAACACTGATCTCGTTCAACTTCTGTCTTGTTCGTCATCCTGCTTGGGGTGATCGAGTCAACACGTTTGGCTGACCAATGCTTAGGCAGAGTAATTCCTCCCACTATCCTTCAACTGGATTTTTCTCCCCCCTATCCCATTTCCTCCCTTCTTCACTTCCTTCTTCCTCCCTCCTGGTATCCATTCGGTCATTCGCCATCCTCCTCCTTAATCCTATAAGTAGTGAGACCGAGAAGGAAATAACAGTAATTCATCATTAAAACCTGTGAGTAGGAGGGAGAAGAGAGAAAGGTGAGGGGTTGAGTTTGAAAAAGAGTAGAACATAGAGAAAGAGAGTAAGGAAGAAGAGGATGCAGATAGAGAGAAGGAAGAAAAAGTCTAAGGATCTAAAGGTGGTAGGTTTCCTTCTTGGTCTGATGAGCTTGGGAGGTGAGGGAACTCGTTGAGTTGGAGCAGGAGGTGATGGTGGTGCGGAAGGAGGCCGAGGGATGATAGTGTTGCTGCTGCAAAATCTCGGCAGCGCTTCCGCCGTACCACCGCCAAACCAGTGTTGCTGCCGAAAAAAATCGACGGTTCTCTCGCCGTACCACCGCCAAACCAGTGCCACTGCCGAAAAAATTCAGTAGAGCTCCCGCCGTACGTTAACAAAACCGCAGCTGCCACCCAGCATCTCCCCCTCACTGTCCCAATTGCCTGTCGTTACCAACCCCCGTGACTATGGCAACCTCCAACCTCAATCTATGTCGTGGCCGCACCACTCCAACGGCCTCCTCCCTTCTCGCAGGGGTGGTGGCTATGGTAGCCTCCAGCCTCAGCCTTCCTGCAGACCTCCACTCTCCACCTCCAGCCAGCAGCTCCACCTCAAACAGCCAGCATTTACTCAAGTAGAATGCCAGCAGCATTGGCCACGAATGAATGTTGGCTGGCTGGCTGCTGGCTTCTTTTATAGCCAGCTGAGGGGAAGGAGCAGTAGCTTTGCCCCCAGGCTAAACTCGGAATAGGGCCTGACCCTTGATCTAAATCGCGATCAAGGGCCCGGAAACTTTATGTTCCCTAAGGGGAACCAAGTTCTGGGCCCTACTAATGCATCTGGCCTTCACCCGTGGCCAGACGCAATGCACAAATAGCTGTACTCAGCCATTTCCAGCAGACTGTTGAGCAGTCTCATCGGAGCCCAGATGCTTCTAACATTGCATTTGGGTCTGCGTCGCGGCCCAATCCGCGGCATTCCCCCCCTCCCATTTCTCCCTTCTTCTTCTACTTCTTACCCCTGTATCCAACCTACCCCCGCGGCCACGTTCGTGGCCGTTACTCTTCTCTCCCTCTGTCTAATCCAGGGATAGCTCGTTGTTCGAAAACGAACGAGCATCCATTTTGTTTCCCTGAGCAGGCCCACTGCCAAGCCCAACAGGGCTTCCTTCCCCTGCTTCCGCGCCTGTACGTGGCTCAAAACAGGTGCCACATACAGGCGCGCGGCTTAGAGAGCCTGCCCTTAAGAACGAAGGGGCGCTCTGTCTGTTGGCCGCCACCTTCTCTCTCTCTCTCTCTCTCTCTCTCTCTCTCTCTCTCTCTCTCTCTCTCTCTCTCTCTCTCTCTCTCTCTCTCTCTC
>BFEA01000387.1:1064477-1084774 GCA_003427395.1 Chara braunii | reverse complement strand
GGGGGGAAGGGGTAAGGGGGGATGAAGGGGAGAAATTGAGGTAGGGTTGAGGCAAGAAAGGCGGTGGTGATTGTGCTGGTTCCTCGTGGTCATTGCTCATGGCTTGTTTTTTGCAGGACAGACGTTCAGATGATGAATGAGAAGAAGGCATTGTTAGCTTCTTGTGCCAGAGCGTAGCCCTAAGAGACTTCTCCTGGTTGTGTTTCTATTTGTTCTGCTCTGATGGGTGATGCCACTGATCTGCGGTATACAAGAAGGGACCCATGCTTGGCTGGTGGGCGAGAGGGATGTGCTTCGAGAATCCTGGACCCGACAACATTGATTTGGTTTTGTTGCAGGAGAAGCCAGAAGATGGCTGTCTACTCACTCACTGGGAGAGAAAGTGATATGTAAGCCGTCGACTGGACTGCACGGCTGGCTGTCATGTGGATCGACCAAAAGCTTGCGGCTTTCGTGGCCCTGAAAGTATCCCCATCATCGTACTTCGATGGAAGAATACAATACGATGCAGAGACGATCCGAGGAAGGTGAGGGCATTGAATGACCCTTGGTGAAGAACATGGGGGGACAGATTGACGGAATGTGGTGCTGATGGGGTACAGAGAAGGCTGGGGCTGGGATAAGCGTCGCCGCTTGAGGTCGATACGATGCAGAGACGATCCGAGGAAGGTGAGGGCGTCGAATGACCCTTTGGTGAAGAATATCGGTGGCCAGATTGACGGAATGTGGTGCTGATGGGGGGTACAGAGAAGGCTGGGGCTGGGATAAGCGTCGCTGCTTGAGGTCGATCGGGATATGGATGAAGAGCTGTAGGTGGTGCTTCTTAAAGGTGAAATTTGTCGAAAATGAAATGGGTGGCTTGGGATGGGGGGAAACCCCAGTTATTGACACGTAATGTGTGGCATCTGTTGGAGTAGTTAAGTCAACGGGAGTGCTCTTCTTCTGAACAGTGAGACAAGGCAAAGGTTTGGCAGGTGTATCATAAGGTTTTGTATGCGTTTGGACTTGACGTCCAAGCATACAAGTGTTCCATCTCTTTGGCCGTATTTTCTTATTTGCTGTTTCGGGAAATGGGTGATGACACAATGGCCCCGCGGGACTTTTCTCTGCAGCCAATCATGGTAGAGTTCATGCTGCCACTGCAAACCTCTGTGAACTGTTGAATGAATGATTGCTTCTATAGCGACACTTTGTCTTTGCTGCTTTAATTATCCTATCTGACTGAGCGTTAGGAGTCGAAGGAAAGTGGAGCAAATAGGGCGGGATGGGTGTCATGCCTAAGGGTGCACGAAAGTCCGAGGGAGGAGTGGGCAGATTCTTTGGTCTGTTCTTTATTGAAAGTCCGGGGACCATCGTTCGTATGGTTCATGTCGGGAGCTTGTTGCTACATCGAGGAGATGTTTCATCTCATAGTTGGTTACCCTCAACGGCTTTTTTTTTTGCTCCTGCCTTCTACACTGAAACTGCCTTTGCTTGTCTGCCATCTCTGTCTTCTCAGATGTTCCAGCCATCGTCTTCTCAGATGTTCCAGCCATCGCCATGTGACCCTGCGTGGGGTTGGCTCAATGCGAAGCCTGGCTGGTCTGAACTCGTCTTCTGAGGCAGAATGACGCTGCAGTTGCTGCTTATCAAACGAAGTCGGGAAAACCAGTCGCTAACTGGTTTGGTTTGCCATTTTTTCTAAGTGGCTGGCAGCATGCATGCCCTGACCAGAGTCCGGGGTGCTCTCCTTTGTCCACTTCCCAGACACCCACGTTTGTGTTTTTTTCAAGTTGGAGCGGATCACAGTGCGTCATCACACCGACGGTTGAATTAAATTGCAGTCTTACCCAGCCTTCTGTCGACCATGCGGCTTCTTTATGTCCTCAGGTTTTCTTTCTTACAAGGTGGTAGAGCGGATATCAGTGAACTTGGGTTATCTAGGGATTGACCGTGAAGACTAGGTCGTTGCAGTCGTGCTCTGCTAGGCGTTGAAGCTGTGCGTCGAAAGTAGGCACAGCGTAGCAGAGATAGTTAAAGGTCTTGTATTGAGATCATGTGTTGAGTTTCAGTAACCATAACGCCCAGAGGTCCATACTTATGTGGGGCATGTAGGGCAGGCTTGACAAATTGATTGCCTGTGAGAGGGCCTCGTCGTGGCCATGGTGGGTAGACTGCAAAGAGTGGAAGGTATCCAGAGCTATGGTCCTATCAGGGGAAAGGTACTGGAAGGATCCCCAAAATACAGGGACAAACTGCATTAACATTGTACAGGGACAAATTCACTGCTTTTGTTACTCTCAACAAATTAGATGTTGTAATATGCATTCGGTTCGAGGCGCAACTTCACCTCACCTCCTATCATTCAGACGTCTTGGAATAATTTTACAGCAGCAAGCTGCCAGGCATCAATATTGGTGCATCTTCATCCAGCATTCTTTTTCTGTCCCTCGTTGTGTGTGTGTGTGTGTGTGTGTGTGTGTGTGTGTGTGTGTGTGTGTGTGTGTGTGTGCGTGTGTGTACTCTTGTTACCTATACACAACTCCAGAAAAAAAAGGTGTGACTGTGCGAGAATGTTTCGTTGTACTTTCACAGACTCATCAGGAGATTGAGCCCCGACTCTGTGTGCGCGAGTCTGTGTGTGTGTGTGTGTGTGTGTGTGTGTGCTGTCTCTTATACACATCTAGATGTGTATAAGAGACAGAGTTGCAGCTGAAAAAAAAAAAAAAAAGACAAAAGAGAAAAGGTCGCGAATCTGTTCGCAACCTCGATCCAGATGCAGGGCAGAGAAGCATCTGGACCTTGAAGTGACAACAGCTATTGGGTTCAACAGTCTATTGAAAATGGCTTTGTACAACCATTTTGAGTTGAGCCTGGCCAGGGGTGATAGCCGGGTGCATCGTTGGGGCAGGGAACATCAAGGATTTCAACCCTTGATCTTGTTTTTGATTAAGGGTTGAGCCCAACTCCGAATTTTTGGCTGGGGGCAAGGCAGTTGAGGCCCTCAGCTCGCTATAAAAGCAGTCAGCAGCCAGCCAACCAGCATTCATTTGTGGTTGATGCAGCTAGCAACTTACTTGTGTGATTGCTGACTGCTGGGAAAGGGTTGCGGCTGGAGAGAGAGAGAGGGAGCTGGGTGGAGATCTGCAAGAGAAAGCGGAGAGACTGTTGGAGGTGGCCGCAGCTATGAAGTACATCCATAACCACCATCTCAGTGAAGGGGAGGAGCGTTGGAGGTCTGCGGAGAGCGTTGGAGTGGGGGCTGCCATAGCCACCACTTTACTTGGTGAAGTGTAAGGGAGGTGTTGCTGTTGCCATAGTCGCGGCCGTAGACAACAACGCAGGGGAGGTGTTGTCCGTTCAAACACGACATCGGTAACCATTCTTCATGAGGTGTTGGGGTGATGTTGCGCGACTTTTTCGGCAGCTGCAGACATTTTTGGTAGCGGCGCAGGGGAGTTGCTAACCATTTGACGACGCGCGGCAGTGTTTTTTTTGTGACGGTGCGGAAGCGTCGTCCGTTTATACAGCGATTGACATTGATTTTTACGACGGTGCGAAGGTGTTGTCTGTTTGACGAGGCGGGCAGCAGAAATCTTGGGTGTTGGCGCAAAAATGCAGTCTGTTTTTACGGCGGCGGTGGTTCTTTCTTTGATGGTGCTGGTGTTATGTTGTCTGCTCGACGCGGCAGCGAGGCATTGACGCAAGGGGGGGTGCCACCGAATTGGTGGTGTGTTTTGAGGTGGTGCGGACGTTGTGCCGTTCGCGTAACGAGGCGGCAACGCATTGGCATTAGTGATGGTGACGTGGTGACGCTGGTGGCATGTGACGGTGAAGTTGGGACGTCGTCAGACTATATGGGGGTGATTGTGCATTAAGGTGGATCACTTGCTGACGTTTTGTAGTGACGACCTTTTTCATGTGGGGCATGGTTCTATATGGTTTTCTTGAGTGAACCGTATTCTACAACTTCAGTCAAGGTGAACCGTATACTACAGCGAACGAGCAAACGCCCTCGGCTGACCTACTTGTGCAATTGCATCTAAAAGCTTTTGCACGTGGGTCAGTAGCTCGGTAGGGATACACCCCTAGGGGTGGTGACAGTCCCTTAGGGAAGGAAAGTTTATGCCTCGCGGAAACCTATCCTGTCGTAGGGGACCGCGGGATGTACAGCTGGCGCACCTGGCTAGAGAGGCGACGGAACGACGTGATCCCGACCGTCTCGGCGGCTCGTGGGGTGTGTTGCGTCGTTCCTAAAATGTCTCTGGTTTTGTTTCGTTTATCTCCTGCGTGACATAGCCGGGAGGGTTCCCACGCTTTGCAAAAAGGCGGGGCCGATGCGCTCGACAGGTGGCGCCGTTGCTGGGGATAACGGCAAACTACCGTTGTCCCTAGCGGAACGACACTCGGATATTTTATTGAATTATTCTGAAGGGGATAAGAGGAGTATCAGAGATACAATATTTGAGTGAATGTGGAGTAGGATTATGAAATCAAATTAGATTGTATAGAGATAGACTGACATTCTGTCTGGTTGTCTGTTATGGTCAGAAGAAATGAAAGCAGCAAGTGGAAGCGAAGGTGACCATCAAGATAGAGATATATCGAATCTCCAAATGATAGTTAATCTTCTAGAGCAGAGAGATGCAGAGAGAGAAAGTTTACCAAAAATAGAAATCCCTCTTTTTTATGACAACTTTGTTTCGATTTTTCTGAAGAAATTTGAGCAACTTGCATCCGTCAATAAATGGGATGATCGTAAAATATTGCAACGAGTTCTGAGGTATATTGAAAAAGATCTTGTAGATGTAGTCCGGAAAGTAGCCGAAGCATCACGCCATGTTAGAGAAGTTTTGACTCAGAGATAAATTGATAACATTAGAGGATTTGAAGAATATCAAGCGGGATGTGTACGTAGTAGAAGAAAAGTCTTTTTTTGACTATGAAAGGATCACTCGTCGGATACAGGGTTTAACGGATAAACAAAAATGTCTTACTTTCCTCGCAAAATTTGATGAGGCAGAGCAGCAGGAGCTTATCTATGGGGCAACCGGCGAGTCATATTGGGCGAGGATTCGTTCAAAGTTCAATAACGGGAACTTTGATCGTGTCCTTCGTCTGCAACTTCGCTTGCTACAGTCTTGGGGGGAATGCCGATATAATAAAAGAAAGAGAGACTCAACTCTCATTTCAATGCTCTCAGAAGTTCGGGACATTATGAAAAACATTCAGAAAGACTTACGCCTCGAGCGTCAGCAAGAAAAGCAAGGAAGCGAACAATCAATGATGGATCGATATGTTATAAGCAAACAGAATATGAAAATTTGTTTCAATGACCTCTCAATGCCAACTGTTAAGAAGGAGGAGTGTTGCAAGTTAGTGTCTCGAGATCGGCAAGAGCAACGAGCAAAGAGAGGGAGAGAATATTGGAAACACATTGTGTGTAAAACATGTGGTGGAGTCGAACATACTTTCAGTCGGTATAAGGGATCGAAAGTCGACAAAAAAATAAGTCGTTAATTTTTTTCGATTTTTACAAAACTTTATAATTTATGAGGGATCATAACTTTTATATTTTCGTTCTTTCATAAATTAGATTTGGTGAGATTGTTCTATAAATATCTTGATTTAAGTTGTTTTGTTTAATGAGATCTTTTTATTTGCGTCCTGAATTATTATGCAAATTGTTACATTTTGTTGTTATATTTACCATCGTGGACAAGTGCAAAAATGTGTGATATTTTCTTTAGATCAACCTGACTCTTGGTCGGGATGGTGACGTGTTTGTCTTATGAACGTGATTTAAGATGTGTATTCTTTATCCATAAGACATGCATTTGAATTATATATTTTAATATTATAAGTTTTGAGGTCGTCTTTGTTATCATGTCATAATGTTTTTGCGATGAAGTTGTGAGCTCTGTAAGTGATGGTGAGGCCTGCATCGGAGTTATACTCCTGGTCCATAGTGGGATGTTGTCATCCGGATGCTTTGTCGTTTAAGGAAGGAAGATTACACTATCACTTAAAGGGATGAAGGTGTTGAAGGTGCTCATCAGTTTTGATGGTAGCCAGGGTAGTTACCGCTAAGAACGTTGGGTTTGGATTTACCACCCAAGCTCGATTGATTTTATCGGGTCCGCCTTGCTGGAAAAGAAGGTGAGTTGGTAGCTCACATCGAACTTAGTAAGGGTTGGACTATTATGTTCGTACTGATAAATTGTTGACTATTTGAAGCACCGGAATCGGAGGGAATGTGGTGAGGCTCGAAACTAAAGCGGGGCTTGATGTCGAGATGCTATCCCTTGCGAAGGATTACACCACTCCTCGACGCATATCACAGAAAGATCGATAACATTTCACATGGTATGAAGTATAGTAAATTTCATTATAGTAATTTTATGTCGCAGCTTAAATCAATAAAGGAGCTCGTGAGTGACAGGGCAACCTGTCTTAAGCAACGTTCTCCTTCATTTGGGTCATTATATGAAATATGAAGAGTAGGCCTGCGATGGGGCAACCCATCCTGATCAGCCTTCTCTTCAAAGATGGAACAGCCTTCTCTTCAAAGATGGAATGAAGAGAAGTCCTTCTGCGATAGGGAAACCTGTCTTGATCAGAGTTATCCTTCGGTCTTTGAAAGGTATATTTGCGGCAGAGCAATCTGTCTTGATCAGATTTATTTTCAAATATTAATTGAAGGTAGTTCGTCTGCGGCAGAGAAACCTGTCTTGATCAGCATTCTGCTCTCAACTTTATGTAGGGAGGAGTCAATCTGCGGCAGGGAAACCTGTCTTGATCAGAGTTCTCCTTCGATCTTTGAAGGGTATATCTGCGGCAGAGCAATCTGTCGAGATTAATTGAGAGCATTTCGTCTGTGGCAGGGAAACCTATCTTGATCAGCGTTTGTTCTCAAATTTAGAGAGAGAAGAGTTCATATGCGGCAGGGTAACCGTCTTGATCAGTGTTCTCTTCTAAAAGTAAGGAGTTTGTCTCCTTTGTTATTTGAAAGAGTTGCTTGCGACAGGGAGGCCTGTTTTGATCAAGTGCGCTCTTCAAGGACTTATATGGAAAAAAAAAGGGTTGCGACATGGATTATTACTTGGTTAGGATATGATATTGAGTAAGATATATGTTTTTTAGGTCATTCAGACTTTGTCTGAACAACTCCAGGAAGTTGATACGTTTAGAATACCTGTTAGGGGTTATTCCTGACTCACTTGAGTTCACTTCGGGTGTAATACATGTATCGACTAAATGAATTTCGTTTGGGTCTAAGTCGAAAGGTTTTCGGTGTCACTCTAAGAAGATAAAAATCTCTTGGGAGGTTGCCAGTGGGATAAAAGGCTCCAGCTTAGTTCCGAGCGAATTGTGGAATTGTTATGTATTATGATCATTTTATAAATACCCTAACTTCTATTTTGATGGTGAACGACGGAGACGTCGTTCAATGGGGTTCGGAAATGTTGTCGGGGCAAATACCCTGACAAGGGTATTTGCTAGGGATTTTCAATGTCGGACACTGCCCGACACTTTCGTTGAATTTAAGGACTTGATGAGACTGACGCTACCAAAGTTTATTCAGACCAACCCCATGACCGAGATATTTAAATTTTTAGAACTTGACGTCGTTGATGTCTGACCGAAATAGCGGTATTCGGCAGTACGACCTGTCGTCCACGGGTCCTGACAAGGCTGCAGGGGCACACGATCGTGGGAACGCTAAGACTAAACTTATTTTACCTGAAATATAATAATAATAATAATAACGCGCGACCACCTGCGCGATTCAAGGCCTTAGAAGGCCGAATAGGTGGTCGCGCCATGTACGTGGCCGTGGCATGCGTGCAGAGCCGCCAGGCGGTCGTCGTGTTGGCGACAGCGTGGCTGGTCAGCGGATGTGGTTGTTGGAGTACCCAGGCGTAGCCTGTGTGAGGCCATAAACGATACCGCGCTGGGCTAACCTCTTCATAAGGAAAAGTTGCTCCTATTTCAGCGTGAAAAAGGAGCTAGCCCATTTTGGAGCAGCCCAACCTTTTGGCACGGTCGTTTTCGGTCGTACGATCGATTACATAACAACCGCGCAAAGATTAGCATGGCCCCTGCGCAAGGATGACACGTATAAATCGAGAAATGGGCTATTTTATTTTTTATTGCTTAGATCCCCCCCCCCCCCCCCCCCCTTTCTTGAATTGCCAAAGGTCTTTGCGCCCGTTCGTTTAAGTGAACGGGTTGCACAGAAGAAAGAAAATGGCGGAGTATCTATCCCGCTTCTAGCGAAAAATTCACCCTCATTTTGCATATTTGGTGAGAAGAGGGGTGGGGTCCGTTTTCGTGAGGTTGCCCCCTAATTGCATGTGTATTATAATGGTTCGTGGCTTTTCAACAACACCAAGAAGTGCCCTGCCTTGTTGGTAAGGCCTGGAGGCAGAGGTGACAGGCAGCAACTAGGAGGTAAGTATCCCCCCTGTTCACCTCACTGCATCTGAACTCGAACTTGAGTTTGTGTTTTAACAGTTCATGGGGTGTGGCCCACGGGCAAGGCCCTGCCTCGTTGGCAAAGAAATGCAAGAAAAAAAAGAAAAAAATCAGGATCAAAAGTTTAAAAAACTCATATTTTTGAATTTGCGCCTATAATTTTTTGATGGCCAACATGATTTTTGTTGGCCCTGAATTTTTTTTCTACGGGTAGGTGGGAACCTATCCTACATATGTGAAATTTTTCAGATTGTTTTATTTAGTGGCATTTTATTTAAAAATTGTTAAACTCAGGGTACTTTCCCTGTCCCCCCCCCCTTCGATCATAAAGAGGTTGTCACAACTTGTCCCTCTTTTTTTGCTCATCTTGTAGTGTGAGCAGCAGGAGGAAAGAGTAGGCAGGGGTCCCAAAGTGACGAGTTGCAGCTGAGTGCAGCCAAAACGGAAAAAAAAAAAAGTAAAAAAAAAAAAAAAGGAGAAGAAAAAAAGAGAAATGGTCACGAATCTGTTCACAACCTCGGTCCAGGTGTTGGGCAGAGAAGCATCTGGACCTTGAAGTGACAGCAGACTGTTGGGTTCAACAGTCTGTTGAGAATGACTTTGTACATTCATTTTGAACTGCGCCTGGCCAAGGGTGATAACTAGGTGCATCGTTGGGGCTGGGAACCTGATGTTCCTAAGGGAACATCAAGGATTTTAGCCCTTGATCTTGTTTTTTATCAAGGGCTGAGCCCAACTCCGAATTTTTGGCTGGGGGCAAGGCAACTGCCCTCAGCCCTCAGCTGGCTATAAAAGCAGCCAACAGTCAGCCAACCAACATTCATTTGTGGTTGATGCAGCTAGCAACTCACTTGCATGATTGCTGGCTGTTGGAGAAAGGGATGCGGCTGGAGAGAGAGAGAGGGAGCTGGGTGGAGATCTGCAAGAGGAAGGGGAGAGACTGCTGGAGGTGGCCGCAGCTATGAAGTACAGCCATGGCCACCATCTCAGCGAAGGGGAGGAACGTTGGAGGTCTGCAGAGAGTGTGGGAGTGGGGACTGCCATAGCCACCACTTCACTTGGTGAAGTGTAAGGGAGATGTTGTTGCTGTCATAGCCGTGACCGTAAACAGCAATGCAGGGGAGGTGTTGTCCATTCAAACGCGGCATCGACAACCATTTTTCATGAGGTGCTGGGGTAATGCTGCGTGGCTTTTTTGGCGGCGGCAAACATTTTTGGTAGCGGCGCAGGGGAGTTGCTAACCATTTGACGACGGGCGACAGTGTTTTTTTTATGACGGTGCAGAAGCGTCGTCCGTTTACACAGCAATTGGCATTGATTTTTACGACGGTGCGAAGGTGTTGTCCGTTTGACGCGGCGGGCAGCAGAAATCTTGGGTGACGGCGCGGAAATGCAGTTCGTTTTTACGGCGGCGGTGGTTCTTTCTTTGATGGTGTTGGTGTTATGTTGTATGCTCGACGAGGTAGCAAGGCATTGACGACGGGGGGGGTGCCACCGACCGAATTGGTGGTGTGTTTTGAGGTGGTGCGGACGTTGTGCTGTCCGCGTAATACAACGGCAACGCATTGACATTGGTGATGGTGACGTGGTGACGTTGGTGACATGTGATGGTGACGTTGGAACGTCGTCAGATTATATGGGGGTGATTGTGCATTCAGGTGGATCGCTTGCTGACGTTTTGTGGTGACGACCTTTTCATCTGGGGCATGGTTCTATACGATTTTCTTGAGTGAACCATATTCTACAACTTTAATCAAGATCAGTCAGTTGATTGACTCAGATTTCCCTTCACACCTGTGTGAACCCACACTTTGCTTGACCCTGATTTGTTTTGAACGTTCAAAAGAAAAGGTAGAGGAAAGAGTGTGTGAGTCATGCATGTGAAAGGTGAGATCTGACTAGGGTATGGGGTTGTATTGGTTTTCTTTGATCTTGTTGTTTGGTGTGGTGTGCAAGTAGGTAGAGGGATGCTTACAAAGGAGATTGATTATGCCTAATTGAGATGAAGGAATGAATTGTCTTCTTTCTACCTTTTACCTGCCTGATTGTTAAAAAAAAAAAAAAAACTCGTTGGTTTGAAAAAGATTGTTCAACGTGTGTTGTAGAATGAATACGATTGAAATAAAGTAGATGAGGTCAAATGGACTTAATCTTCCCCCAAGGAACGACCCTTTCTATCCCGAACGACCTTGTCTACCTATACCTGTCCAAATGATTCTTGTTTTTTACCTTTCCTAATTCCTTTTCGTCCCAATTACCCAGGACTTAGGATATGAGAATAACTGAAAGTTACTTGCAGTGGACACATCTTCTATCTCTAGGAAGCATCTGGGGCGGGAGGTCGTTGTTTAAGGAGCCGACCCTG
Organism: Chara braunii; assembly: GCA_003427395.1. Taxonomy (NCBI): domain Eukaryota; kingdom Viridiplantae; phylum Streptophyta; class Charophyceae; order Charales; family Characeae; genus Chara; species Chara braunii. The sequence continues at coordinate 1,073,952 of BFEA01000387.1, read as the reverse complement.
TTATCGACCTAGAGTGGACCGTTCTACGGGAAGGTACTTTACCGATTCGGTGGAGACCGTCCTAGTCGACCGACGTTTTCTCCGTACCTAGGAGATCAACGCCCTAGGAACGGACGACGTTCGGGTACAATCGGCGTTGACCAAGCGTATCTATACTACAACGAACGAGCAAACGCCCTCGGCTGACCTACCTCTGTAATTGTATCTAAAAGCTTCCGCACGTGGGTCAGTAGCTCGGTAGGGATACGCCCCTAAGGGTGGTGACAACCCCTTAGGGAAGGAAAGCTTATGCCCCGCGAGAACCTATTCTGTCGTAAGGGACCGCGAGATGTACAATTGGCGCACCCTGCTAGAGTGGCGACGGAACGACACGACCCCGACCGTCTCGGCGGCTCACAGGATGTGTTACGTCGTTCCTAAGTTGTCTCTGATTTTGTTTTGTTTATCTCCTGCGTGACATAGCCGGGAGGGCTCCCGCGCTTTGCAAAAAGGAGGGGGCCGATACGCCCGAACAACAAGAATTAACGAATCTAACGATAAATTAAAAAAAATTAAAAAATTAAAAAGAAAGTTCCCCGAACTACCTTCGTTGCTCCCCCTTGTGAACAACTGTCGGCTTCTGTCACGGGAAGGAGCCCAAATCTCACTCCTAACCAACTTACTCCTAGTCTGCAAGTCGCAGGTTCAAGCCTCATCAGTCTAAAAGCGAGCGAAAATAGTGGTCGGGCTAGCCTTGGCTCCTCAAAAAGGAGTTAGCCCATGGGCAGGATAGACTCGATCCGCATACCTCCAACATATCGATTCGCACCTGTACCTACTGGGTTAGCTCCTACTTCAAATAGAAGAGGAGTAAACCAACTATAAGTAGAGGATTGGCTCAACTTAATTAGCATGTTAGTCCCAAATCTTGTTCGGGAGTAAAATCGAGCCATGTATGTCTGTCATGGCATTGTTACGGTAAGCCGATGTGTTCTTTTAGTCGCCCCGGCCGCACGGTCAGACCCATACTACTTTTTACCCAGACCTTTGGGTCCTACAGCAAAACGAACTAAAGGGTTTCCGTATATGGATGGCTTGACATCCGTGGATCCAAGTCAAACAACTAATAAATCACGGTTACTTGGTCGGATTTTTAACTAATCCCGAGTACTAATGTCGCTCCTTACGTGACTTCTACCGCCTAATTAGTTCTCCATCCTTAGTGGTAGGAAGCGATGATTATTAACCTGCGCTATCCATACGCCACGGACTTGTTGATCGCGGATTCCATCGTAGTGTCATATTAGGACAGTGTTCCCATACTACAACTCACACCGTCTCCTTTATAGCAACCCTTACGTTACCGTGCCTTCTGTAAAAACAAGGGCAAATACCCTTACAAGGGTATTTATCCGACAACGGAGAAGAAAGAAAAAGGATTGCGCTCCGTTTTGAAAAGTGTAGAAGGAATTGGACTCTGCACACTCTAGCAAGTGACTCAGGGAAGGGTAGGAATTGAAACGCTTACCCACGAAGTAAGACTGCAGGTTGATGAAGGACGGAGGTACGATGGTAGGGAGATAAAAAAGATGGAGGGGGAATAGGAAGGCTGACGGTGGGTCGAGGATGAAGATTTTTGTAATGGGTTCCTCTGCGGAGATAGGTGGGGGGGATATGACGCAAGAAAGAAGAGTGATAAGGGAGGTAAAAATAGTAGTCAGAGATTCATCGGATAGTGAAAATTCAGATTGTATGGTGATTTTGGAGGGAAAAAAGTCGAGGAGGAATGGGTCATAGATGAGGGGTTCACTGGGAGGTGAGGGCTGGGCACGGGACCTGTTAGGACTTAGCGGAGGGGAGGCAGGTGGGGAAGTGGGAGGGGTAACCTGGTTTGTGGGACGGTGGCCAGCGTGACAAGCAGAGGTGAACATGGTGGGAAGAGAGGCAGGGACTTAGGGAGACGATACTCTCACCGTAGGGATAAGGAAATGACAAATCCAAAAAAAGTTGACCAGCAAACGACTGGACCTGACGATGACCGACCACTGGCGGATGACGTGGGTTGATAGCAACTGACCAGAGGGCGACAAAAGTTTGATTACAGAGGGGCCTGTAGACTGGTAGAACAGTCCTCCGCCAAAAGGCGAGGAGAACGACTCACACTCCGTAGGACCTGACCCGTGTGATCCTATGCAGGTTTGCGTATGCGATGAGTGCTGCGAGCGGGCGCGGACTGGAGGGCGCTGCTAGAGAGACCACACAAGCTGTGGTCACAGGGCAGACCCCTGTGACTTATACTGTTTCCGTCCAAGGCATTGGTACCGCTCGGATTGGCGAGGCCGTTCTTCAACCTGGGTGAGTGTCACGTCTCTCGACAATCCCCGTAGATCTTAGCCGATGCTCTTGTGTGCCGTCGATTGTAGGAAGTTGTCTTGATGGTTGGGCAAATGTCCTGCAGAGTCGTAGATAATGAAATTGGATGGATGTGAATGCAAGTTCTATTTGAATACTCAGAACAGTTGACGACCGGAATGCCAACCGCGAGAACCGTAAGACTGGGCCCGAAGTTGTTGGAACCATTTGTTGGAACTGTCTTGGGACTCCTTAGCATATGCGGGTGGACTTGACTTGGCACAATACATTCGAATACAATGTGCACATGTTCTATTCGAAGCGCTCTTGTATTCAGGAAAAGTGGACCCACACCGTTTCGATTTCAAAATGCTCAAGACTCAAGGATCGTGGCCTCCTCAGCGTCGCACGCCGTTTCGATTTTGAAATGTCCAACTCAAAGACCATGGCTATGCTGCTGCCAGCCTCTTATTGTCGAGGTGAAGTCGTGCAGTGCGCCAATTGGTGCCGAAGCGCCCACGCAGCGTTTTTGTTTTCTTTTGGCTGGCGCCACGATCCTTTGTGGTCCAGTAGCCCCAAGTCCCCGAAGATTTCGGATGAGGCTCAACTTCGACTGCACCTTTGCCTGTGAAAGGTAGTGGTGGTGGCTGCCGAACCAATTCAATTACCTGTCAAATCTTTCTTTTTTTTTAAACAATTCAATTCCATTATAAAAGTAATCAAGAGGCCGGGGACCTCACAACTCAACCGGAGTATCTGGCAGCATCAGCCAGCTTAGCTTACAGGCAATAGCCTGCGAGTCATGCTCGAGGCATACTCAATCATACTCAGATTAACTCAAAAACAGGGCAGGGCTGAATAATATGAAGGCGCAGGAAAATAGCCAACTCTGGACAGGACGGCCTTTCAGGCCTTTTTATTATCATTATAGCATTACGGGGAACCCATAGCGAGTTCGAACCTCCAACGAGGGAACATGCGGGGGCTGCACCCGACCTGCAGGGGGGCGACACTGGCCAGGGGTCAGCCGGTAGCATCAGGACCGAGCTTCTTCGATGGGCCAGTCGCCGTGCCTCCCCTCCCATCCCCTCCCGCTACGGACATCAGCGGTCTCTGCTCGGGGGGCAAACGGCCTATGTGGCAGGCGCCAAGCTTGGCGAGGAAGGTACATGAGGCCAATTGGGATTGAACCTAGGACCTCCAGAATGCCACTTGCGTGCGTTACCAGCTGAGCTGGGCCGCTGCATTTCGTTGGCAGGGCCCTTGCAGCATCGTGGCGTCTGTCCCTGCTCTCGACAGGGAGGGCGAGGAGCACACAAGCAATCTCAGGGGACGGTCTATCGAAGTGCAGTTGACCTCCCTCTCCGAGACTGTGGGCACGCTGAAGGGGAAGATCGCTGCAGAAGTTGGTCTGCCTGCGAGCAAGCGAAAGCTCAGCAGCTGAGCGCGTTTCTTCAAGGACAAACCTCACTCTTGCGTGGTACAACATTGCACCCGGCGACATCGTTTATCTCGGAATCGAGGAGCGCGGAGGGAGGAAGAAATAGGAGGGTGGCAAAGGGGATGTGTCGTCCTGTGCTTCTCTCTCTCCCTTTTTCTCCCCGTCTCTCGATCATCTTTCTCTGTCGATAGCCATGCATTCGCCACCTCGACGGCCAGCGAGCGGCCGACCGTCGAGACCTAGTGTTCTTGAGTAATGGCAATTTATGCTTTCCTAAGAGAGCCGTTGGAGCGAAGTGCTGCTATCCGTCATCACGGCAAACTGAGGAAGGGGGGGGGGGGGGGGGGGGGGGAGAGGCGGGGTGTAGCAGGAAGTCGATGGTGATACTGACTCGGAGAAGCTTGGCGAGATGGTTTTGAAAGCCAGCCTTATCCTTGGCGTGAGTCTGGGTTTCCCGCGCAATTCTCGAGACGGTGAATCCCGTACTTCTTGCTGCCAGAATCGGCCCAACATGCGGGGCCAATGAGAGAAAAGAAGCTACGCCTTCTATCGTTTGCCCCTGCCCCCTTCTCTCACTCTCCCCGAATCTCCTCTTCCGCCTTCTCTTGCGTTTCGGCCAGGTGCACGATTCGCCGTGCGCCTCTTGCCGGAGTCGGCTGGTGCAGCTTCCTCCCTGCCTGCCCCTCTTGAGGTTCTTCTTTTCTCGTCTTCTCAACGTCCCCATCGCAGCTGGTGTTGCGCTGATCCCGACAGCGACTCGGGAAAAAGAAGATATGGCGCCCGCGATAGGAGAAATCCTGTCGCTTCCCGCTCCCCCGGGCGGGGGAGGCTCTTTGGGGAACGGAATGAAGTCCGCCGAAAACGACAAAGCAGAGCTGCGCCAGGGGTCCTCGGGGAAGGGAGGGGATGCATCGAAGCCAGCTTTGGTGGTCCCCACTTCTACCCGCGCCGTGGGCATGATCCATCCTCCTCCGGACATTCGCAGCATCGTCGACAAGACGGCGTCCTTCGTTGCCAGGCTTGGCCCGGAATTCGAGAAGCGTATTCTCGCGACGGAAAGAAACAACGTGAAATTTAACTTCCTTCTGCAGAGCGATCCCTATCACGCCTACTACTTGCACAAAGTTAACGAGTTCAAGAATGCTTTAAGCGCTCCTCAACAAGGAGCGGGTGGAGGGGCGGCGGGTGCGCAGGCAGGAGGTGCCGCTGGTGGCCAAGGAGGAGCAGGAGCGCCAAGCGCCAAGCCTGGTATAGATGGCGGTGCGGCTGCTCGCCCCGGCGATGTCAGGGGAAGTGCACCTTCAGGGGCCGTGGCTGGCGATGGTGCCGAAGAGAGTCAGGATGGGGCTACGGTTGTTGGCGCCGCCAAAACGTTAGAGCCTCCGGAAGCGGAGCAGTACACGGTTCGTCTGCCCGAAGGGTTAACTGGGCTGGATCTGGACATCATTAAGTTGACTGCCATCTTCGTGGCGCGCAATGGGAAGGCCTTTCTGACGGGCTTGACTAGCAGGGAGCACATGAACCCGCAATTCCACTTCTTGAAACCGACGCACAGTATGTTCACGTTCTTCACCGCGCTTGCTGATGCCTACTCGAAGGTGCTGATGCCTCCCAAGGGACTTGCCGAAAAGCTAAGGCGGGACAGCCAGAGTAAGACGGCCGTCTTAGAGAGGTGCTTGCGGCGGCTGGAATGGGAGAAGTCCCAGGAGAGGGCGCGGCAAAAGGCGGAGGACGAACTGGAGCAGGAGAGGTTCCAGATGGCGTTGATTGATTGGCACGACTTCTACGTCGTCGAAACGATTCAGTTCAAGGAGGAGGAAGACGAAGAGCTGCCGGCTCCGTTGACTCTGGAGGAGGTGGTCAGGCGGAGCAAGGCGTTGTCGATGGAGGATTTCACGGAAGAGGAGGTCCGCGAAGGCATGGTAGTGACGGGAAGACCAGGGGAGGACATGGCGATGGAGATGGACGAAGACGAGATGAAGATGGTGGAGGAAGGAATGAAGGCAGCGAGCATTGAGGAATCGAGGCTACCTCCTCCGCCACCTCCGTCACGACGTCCGCGTCCTCCTCCGGCGCCGCTGGTGGCTGGCAAAGATCAAGACGAGCAGTCGCCGATGGAAGTGGATGGGGTAGCACCAGGGGAGGAAGAGGAGGACAGGGAGGAAGGGGAAGAAGAAGAGGAGGAAGAAGGGGAAGAAGAGGAAGACGAGGAAGAGGAGGAGGAGGAAGAGGAGAACGAAGACGACGAGGAGGAGAAGAAGAAGAAGAAGAAGGAAGCAGAAGCAGAAGCAGCCGCTGCGGCGGAGGAACAGCAATCGCAACAACCGCGTAAGCCTGAGGACGCAAAGGTGCATGTTGCTGAGGATGCCATAGATGGCGACGATAGGCCAATCAAGATCGTGTACAACTATAAGAGGCCGGAAGAGAGGGCGACGGCGGAGAAGGATCCAACCAAATATGTTATCTCTGCAATCACCGGGGAAACGATTCCAATATCCGAGATGGCTGAGCACATCCGTATCTCCTTGATCGATCCAAAGTACAAGGAGCAGAAGGAGAGGATGATGGCCAAGCTGAGGGAGACGACGCTGGCATCGGACGAAGAAATCAGCAAGAACATCGTAGGGCTGGCGAAGACGAGGCCTGACATCTTCGGGACCACGGAGGAGGAGGTGTCCAGTGCGGTGAAGGCGGAATTGGAGAAGAAGAAGGAGGAGCCCAAGCAGGTTATCTGGGATGGGCATACGGGGAGTATATCGAGGACGGCGAATGCGGCAATGGGGCAGGCATTGTCGCTGGAAGATCAGATCGCACAGGCAAACAGGGAGAAGGCGAACGTGGGGCCGGATGGGCGGCCGTTGCCAGGACCGGCGGCGCCTCCGCCGCCGAAACTGGCACCGCCGCCGTCGCGACCGCTTCCGCCGCCGCCAGGCATCTCGCTCAACATTCCCCGCCCGCCGACTATGTCGTCGCAGAATCACCCGCCGCCGGTCATGTTACCCGTCGTCGGAATGGGAAATATGAACGTCGTTCGCCCGCCGTTGATGCCGCCGCCGCTCGCGCGCCCGCCTACCCCTGTTCTTGCGACACCCCCCCCAACTGTGGTGAATCCCACTCCGTTAATTCGCACGCCGCCAATGGCGCCCCCGCCCCCGCCGGGGGCGGCGGCCGCACTCAGCGCCGCACAGATGCAGTTCTCTTCCTTGGCCGCTGTCCACGTGGCGGCCGGAAGGCCTCCGCCGCCACCACCATTCGTCGCTGGCGGCGGTCCATTGGCTCCGCCTCCTGCCCCCGCGCCTCTCCCCACCGTCCCACCTCCCCCTCCGCCGCTCCCGCCCCTTCCCCCTTCTTCCGACGAGCCAATGATCCCCCCTCTCCCAGAGGACAATCCCCCTCCTCCCCCCGACGAACCCGAGCCGAAGAGGCAGAAGCTGGAGGAAATACAACTTGTGCCGGAGGAGCAGTTTCTCGCAGATCACTCGGTGCGCTCGGCGATACTTTCCCCTTCCCTCCTCGTTCCTTGGTTCCAAATCCCCCAGCAATCAGCCCTCAACTCTCTTCCTTCCTCTTCACAGCTCTCTTCCTTCCCGTTCATTTCTTGTCCGACTTTCGCGCCTATCATCGCAGTGAGTTCTTGACCTTAGTGCCGCCGTTGTCGTTCCCGCAGCATGCTATCCATCAATACATCCATCCATCCATCCATCCATTCATTCGGCGACCTACCTGCAATATTTCTGTTATCGTAATCCATTCAATCATCCACTCAATCCGTCTAACCGACTATCGATCTATCAATCAACACGTCTTGTCTTCCTGTCCCTGTATATATTAATGCATGTTTTCATGGTATGTATATCAGCGTATGTATGTATCCATATATATTTCGGTGCATGTTCATGTACACATATATGAGGGTTCAGTCTCCCCTGACGAGTCGCTGGAACTCCGATGACACAGTCTGTGTCACAGCCCCTTGTTGGTCGTCTCTTCTCCCTCTTCCGCCTTACGGTTGGTTCACCGGGCGGTTCTGTATGACGGGATCCCACTCACCCTTGCTGGTTGTTTTTCCCTTTTTGCGCCGAAACTTCGCCTCGGGCAACTGCCTGCGATACTGTAACGGCACAGTCGATCATAGTGTTATGTATGCTATCATCCACAGTCCACTACCATATTGCTCGACCGAACCAACCAGATTGGAATCGAAAATCTACCGCTCAACCTACGTCCACGTGGGCGGCCTTGTACGCAAGAGGTTTTGAACAGGGGGAGTTATAAGGAAGAAGATATAAAAAAACGAATTCGTACTTTTTTTTCTTTTTTTCCGCTTTTGCGCTCTCATATTCATGTGATGATATGTATTTATATGTATGTGCCAGAAGGAAGAAGAGTGGTAAAGTCTCAACGGTCTGGATTACTACAGTAATTAAAAAGCCAAGTGTGATCGTTATTGTGTCCGCACTAAAGAAATTCGTCAAAGTCTTCCAATTAGTATTGTCGGGGAAAAAAAAAAAAGGGCAAAGGGTTTCCTCTGCCATTCGAGACCCCTTGTAAAGGATGTGCCTCCAACATACCCCTACCCGCCGCTCCGTCAACGATTGAAGGTGGCGGATGGGGGCTAGTCTCCTCCTTGTAGGGAAAATAAAAGCATCCTCTGCGCTCCTCAAGGCAGGGTCCATGTTCCAGACTTTTGCTTATATCCTCGTAGCAACAATGCAATGAACGTGGTCGGCAATCCTTTCATCAAACGAAAGGAAAGGACTCGGTACGGATCCTTGCAGATAATTTTTTTTTTTTGTTTTTTGCCGAGGGTTTTGTGTATTTGACGGCGCGTACCTAGCCTTTTTTCCGGTTGCTGTGCGTTGTCTCTCCCCGCCACCGAGCTTCGCTCGATGTTGGTGTGGGGAGGAGGAGCAATCAGCAAGCGTTGGCATTCCTGGTGAGGTCTCCTACCGTCTTCACCCGAATATAACGCCCGGTCATTATAGGTGTATTTTTTGGGCATTTTTCAGTCCAGATGCAGTGACAATGACCGGGCGTTTTAATCGGGTGAAGAGGGGTAGTTGTTTGGCACGAAGGGGCACGGGATATGTCTTGTATAGCCGCGTTCAGGGGAGTCGTAATTATGATGAGAGCAGGGCCTAACTTCTGGAATTGAATGCATGTTGTGGTGGGATGTGGAGATTTGGCTGACTGTCAAGGTTTCATGTTCTTGTTGGATTGGTTCGTTTCTATGTGCGTGTGATTGGCAGGGCCCTTGCAGCATCGTGGTGTCTGTGCCTGCTCTCGACAGGGAGGGCGAGGAGCACACAAGCAATCTCAAGGGGCAGTCCATCGAGGTGCAGCTGACCTCCCTCTCCGAGACTGTGGGCACGCTGAAGGGGAAGATCGCTGCAGAGCTTGGTCTGCCTGCGAGCAAGCAAAAGCTCAGCAGCCGTGGGGGTTTCTTCAAGGACAACCTCACTCTGGCTTACTACAACGTTGCACCCGGCGATATCGTTTATCTTGGAATCAAGGAGCGCGGAGGGAGGAAGAAATAGGAGGGTTCCAATGGTCTTGCAGGTGGAAGATTGGCGAAGGCGATGTGTGGGGATGTGTCGTCCTGTGCTTCTCTCTCTCTCCCTTTTTCTCCCCGTCTCTCGATCATCTTTCTCTGTCGATAGCCATGCATTCGCCACCTCGACGGCCAGCGAGCGGCCGACCGTC
>BFEA01000387.1:1031810-1054932 GCA_003427395.1 Chara braunii | reverse complement strand
ACGCATACACACACACAAGGCCTCGCCACAGCCAAAACCAAACAAACTACGGGCTGCGCACCCGTGCCCTCACGGTAAGTCGATACCTGTGAGCACGGGTAGGGGTGCGTGTGAGCACGTTGTTGTGAAAAACCCCTACGGGTGCAGGAGAAAGGTTTTATCGGGCAGTATGAAGACCCTTACGGGGGCAGTTGAAAGTCCTCAACTGAGGCAATGAACGTGTAGGCCACCCGGCTCCCTTAGGAAGATCTAGTCCTTGTGACTGGTGTAGTACTTAGAGAGGCAGGTGTTGAGCTTCATGGTTTAGCATCGAGGGGGGGGGGACTTGGGGAGACTAAATAGATGAATTAATGCCACAGAGCTTACATACGTAGGACAATAATGTGGTCTAGTCGATCTGGAGTCCAGGGGTCCTTGCCGGTGTAATGATTCTTGTGGGGGTTGTACCTGAGGGACTGGGTACGTAGAGTTCGTATACCACCTGGAGACAGCAGTCCTCAACCAAGTGCACACTGAAAAGGGGTCTGAGGCTCACAAGCAGGGATAAAGAGTCCCTGAGGAGTCGTGTGTGTATAGGGAAGGGTGTAAGAGAATTACGCTAGCCAGTCACCCCCAGGCTGGCTGTGCCATTGAAAGCCTGATTATGCGACCTGCAATGCCTTAAACCACCGCTACCTTTGAGCCTCTTTTTGCTGAGGCAAAACAGAACTGTGCACCAATCAAAGCGCCAGCGCCACTTCTTTTTTTTTTCTTTTTTTTTTCAATTATCGGCTGGTGCTACTATCCATTTCGGTTGGTTGGCGCCCCGCCTCCGAAGATTGCAATACAGGTTATACCCGATTATGTTCCGTCAGGCTTGCACGACTCATCAGGTGGCTGAACCCTCGACAATCTGCAGAATAGCCATATCAATGTTTTGTCATGATCTTTTCTGACTCCTATTGAAAGTGGACAGCCAGTAGGCAACACCACAAGCAAAACACAACAGCAAGGCAATGACTTAGTAGCGAAGCACTGAGCAATGTTGATGGGGCAGCACAACTACACATCGCTAAGACTAACTGCATGCAACGACATCGCAAGTGGATGTGCAACAAGGCAACGACACAACAAAGCACAAGGGAGTGTTGCAAAAACGATCAAACTATGCAGCATACAAGCAAAAAGCATGGGAAGAGAATGCATGCAATAAGGCAGCAATGAAGCGAGGCACAAAGCAACACTGACAAGGCATTTAAACTACACGGGAGACAGGCAAGCTTCCAAAATAATTCTGGCTGCGACACTGGGACACATTCCAGAATAGCGTCGCGACCTATGTACACGCAATGCAGAGGGAGGGGTCATTTGGAGGATTGATCAGCCAAGGAGTCACCACACTCCTCTATAGGAAAGAGGACAAAGCAGATGTCATGAATTACCGCCCGATCACACTCCTCCCCCTCCCTTAGAAGATGGTTTCCAAGACTCTCACAAACCGTTTGGAGGATTGATCAGCCAAGGAGTCACCACGCTCCTCTACAAGAAAGGGGACAAAGCAGGTGTCAGGAATTACCGCCCGATCACACTCCTCCCCCTCCCTTACAAGATAGTTTCCAAGGCTCTCACTAACCATTTGCTCCCGCAGATGAACCACCTGGTTTTTCAAGACCAGACTGGGTTCATGCAACAAAGAAAAACGTACTGCTCGTGACTGAGACTATCAAGTACGTCAGGCAACACCGTAAGGAAGCCGCGGTCCTCTTCATAGACTTTGAAAAAACCTATGACCATGTGGATAGGGATTTCCTGGACTGCTGTCTGGAAACAATGAACTTTGGACAAGGATTTAGATCGTGGGTGTCTATCATGCATAGGTCTGCAGCAACAAATATTATGGTCAGCGGCCACCTGTCCCCCCCTTTTGCTCTGCAGCGTTCGGTGAGGCAACGGGACCCCGTCACCCCCTCCTCTTTGTGTTAGTAATGGAGGCGTTGGCAACAATGTTCAGAGCCAACCCATGCATAGACCGCATAGACATCCCGGAGTTGCCCCCGCATATGGTGTCGGTCACGTCCTTGTTCTCTGATGACCTCACAGTCCTCATTCGAGCCACGACCTCTTCCCTTCAAGCCCTAATGGATACCATTCAAACCTTTGAGGTCGTAGCAGACATGAAGGTGAACTGGGGAACAAAGACTGAGGGTTGGTGGCTGTCCCCACAAGACTCCCTTCCACCGCAGCAGCCACCGATCAACTGGCGCCCGGAAGAAAAAGCCATTCGCATACTCGGAATCCGCCTGACGGCCATGGACCTTCCCTCAGACCATGGACAGACTCTGGACTAAACAGCGCTCCAAAGACTCGCAAGATGGGATGACCTCCACACATCGCTGGTAGGTAGGGCGCTGACAATCAATAATGCCATCCTTGCCATAATCTGGTATAAAACGGTCTTTTGGGAAATTCCTAAGAAACAACTCACGCATCTGTGAGCAGCACTATCGACCTACTTATGGAGAAATGACCATAAGCTCATAGGATGTTTAAAAAGGGTAGCGTGGGAGTATGTATCCCAGCCAAAGAGAGTAGGTGAGCTGGGTATTTTAGATCCAGGTGATGAAACTAAGACCCTTATGTTTGAAGTTGTCATCCGGCTGCTACTTGCAAACGATATCCCATGGCTGCCTCTGGCATATATACAATTGGCAAACTTGGCCCTCCCTCCCGCTGCGACACCCTGGTTCACCCTTTTTCGTGGTTCACGAACACGGCCTGGTCTGTGCCAGGTCCCCCACGTCACAAAAGAGACGAAAGGGCTAAAAACAGCGTGAGATGGGACCTCAAGCAGGACCCGATGTGGACCGCAATGCTGAACCTATGGAGGCAGATGGGGTCGTCCAAGAAGTCTCCCCCACTAAGATGGCAAGAGATATGGCGACAACCATTGTTCTGAAACCCAGACATCTGCGATGTAACCGGATCCCCGCTCACTTTGGAGACCGGCTCACACTGGCTTACATGGGTGAGGAACGACCTCTTCGTGGTTGGGGATCTCTGAGACAGCCAGAGAGGCACCTGGAAGTCAGCAGAACAACTGCAACTCAACCTCAGACATATAAAGAAAAGTTAGGAAAAGCTCGACATCATCCACCACGCGGTCCCCCCCCACTGGGTGACAACCCTGGAGGATGGTCCGAATGTGCGCAGCCAAGATTGGGTTAGAAAAAACAGCCCTAACCCGATCCCTATGACTATATTCAGGGTCGGCTACATCACTGACCAAGGAGTGCAGCTACAGACCTATGTACCACGGTCCCCCCCTCTCCCGTCCCAGGCCCCTCTCACCGTCCCCCCCCCCCCCCCCCCCCCCCCCCCCCCCCCCCCCCCCCCCCCCCCCCCCCCCCCCCCCCCCCCCCCCCCCCCCCCCCCCCCCCCCCCCCCCCCCCCCCCCCCCCCCCCGCCAACTACCCCCCCATTTCATGTCTTAACACCGCCTAATTTCCCCCCTCCATCCCCACCTTGCCCTCCCTCTCCCCCACTTCCCAACATGCCCGAGCGGCGGCCGGCCAGCCTGTGACATCAACTGCTTACCTCCCAGTACAGGGGTTGGGAGAGCCATGGTCCATGCTCCAACTGACACCATACACACAATGGGAGCATGCCATCTTATTGCAGATTTGCAGGCTTCACAAATGTGTGACGCATGACTTTAGAGAGGATATAGGGTTTGAAGGATTAAAGGGTCAGACACAGCAATAGCGAACAAAGGGCTGCCATGTATACGAAAGTTCAACTTTCGTCAAATTGGAAACGGGGAAATCATTGCCTCCGCCTCCGCCCATCCCGATTATCTTCCCGACTCTCCCTTCCCGATTATCTTCCCAATTCCCCCGCCTCCTCCCCTGACCCCTCCCGATTGTCTCCTCCAAACCGCGAATTCGATCGCTCCCCCCCCCGATTATCTCCCCCATGACCTGGGCCCCTCCGCCTCCGACCATGACCATCTTCCCGCCTGACCACTTCCTTCGACCCGTCCCCGTCTCCCGATCATTCCGATCCCAGCTCCTCCTAACCGACCCCAATCCCGCCATCACCTGACCCGCTCCCTGACTGCGGATTGCCATCCCCCTCCCGCCCCTGATTGCCCCCAGCCTGTGGCTCTCATCCACATCCCTACGGCTATCTCCCCGCCCAACCAGCCCCTTCGACCCGACCCCATCTAGTACACCAATCCCCCCCCGATCCCGATCACCCCCCCCCTGACACACAGTGGGCCAATTTCCAGCGGGACTCCACGGGCGATAATATGTTGAGGCACAGTTCCAAGTCCAAGACCAGCTGCGATCAGACGAACAAAACAAACATTAATTAAGTAATTCTGAAAGTACATGTCCCCCCCCCTCATCCCGAGCAACATGGTGAATAGCAGAATGCAAATCCGGCACCAACGTGCCCACAAAAGATGGGACTCAATGCTCATGTACAGGGGAATTGCTAGGAACTACGCCCAGAATCGCCTTTCGGGAGAGGAAGAGAAAAAGGAAGCTCTACAGAAGGATCGGAACCGAGACCATAACTTGGAAGTTGATGGCGGGAGGGAACAGTCTAGTGAGAGTCATATGAGAGCTGCTACCAGCTCGACCCCCCAGGAGTCGACCATCAGATCCTGGGCGGAAAGGGTGAGGGAATCATTCACCCAAGAAAGCATCGCGATCCAACGCAGGAAGGAAGAAACTAGCGGGGGGGGGGCGGGGGAGGAATGGAAGATCCCTCTGAGGAATTTAACAACGGCAGGAGCATTCTTCATATCCCGCCTACTGGCCTCCCCAGAAAACAAGATGTGGCAACAAGGGGGAAGGACAACCGTTGTCAGAGCACTCCTGGGGGAGGCAGTCAGAACAAGGGATTCCCTGTTCACCCGCCACGCAAGTAACTGGGCCTTCCACGACAATGCAGCCTTCAAATCCACAAATGACAAGGTGGGATGGATTAGACAGAAATTAGCGGCATTCAGAGGATCTCCTGCGAGTGCGCGTGAACTGTTCCTGATCCAACCCGCCTCGGCATCTGTCATCACCGTCCTATGCGTATCAGAGACTGACAAAAGAACAATGTACGGATAGAAATCCATCCGTTGCGAAAGATCGGAAGTTCGCATTTATCCCTGGTCCCCCCCAAAACCGCAGCGACCTGAGGAGAGCAGGGAACAAATGATGAGGGAGCACTTTTCGGTGGAATTTTGGCATATCCCGATCGAAATCCAAGCAGCCTTTGTCCAGGACTTTGCCGAAAAGTATGATGTGGTTGACTTCATTAACCCGCTGCCCCCTGGTGTGGCTCGGAGGGATGACTATCTGATGTTAGCCATCAACCTTGTAGATGACCACATTTTTTCAATCGATGACGTTATCCCCTTCTCTGTGGGGGGTAAAGTGTCCCGCATCCACACAGCCCACAAACACAGGCCTTGGTGCTTTAAATGCCAGGCTTACGGGCACCTGTATTCTGACACGGCCTGCGCCCGCCACCCCTCTTACACAACAAAACCCACAGGCCGATTACGAAAGGATCCCTTTGACGAATCCAGGTGGCGGACGGTTGACCCAGGTTATGAAGGGTGGGTCTACATTGACACGCTTGGCACGAAGGAGGGGGAAGTAGTTGGCTGGTCATGGGAAGGGCAGGGTGACCCGAGGCAGGATTCTCGACCACCAGCAACATGGACCCCCCCTAAATCCCTAAAAACACATTTGAAGCATCCCCCACAAGGACCAAAAAGCAGGAAACCTGGGAGATCGTCGGGAGCAAAAAGAAGGAAAGCCTGCAGCAGAAACGGACGAGAGCAGGTAAGGAGGCTGAAAATAGTGGTGATGATGACAATTGTTTTGCCTGTTTAGAACATGGGTCAGACAGATCGGAACAGAAGCATTAGGCAGTGCCGCTGAGAGAGCAAGGTCGGAACGGGGGGGGGGTACTAGTCCCCGGGGAAAAGCCAGCCCAAGATCACAAGGAGATCCCGAGTGAAAAAGAAACAAGCCGCCCGGAGCAGCACACACAACACGTGCAGGCCGAATCTACGCTAAGGGATCACGACTCGGCACAAATACCAAGGGAAAGAGAGAAGGATGTATCCGGGGGGCAGCACATACAGCAAGCACAAGGTCACCGGGGGATGCGGTTGAAACAGCAGACAAGGGGCCTGCCAACACAGCACACAATGCAAGAACAACATCCGCAGCAAGACCAGGCGCAACAACAGTCCCCAGACCAGGCACAACAATCAGAACAAGGGAACGTGCTCGCACTGGCCCCAGACTTCTGCTCAGATGCTTTCGGGGCACAGCAGATGGATGTGGACACAACCCCGCCTCCCCCTGATGTGGAGATGGAGGAATCCTCGACAGACCCGGCTGACCCGGACGCCCCCCCACAAGAAATGAGCCTGGACCAGAAAGTCCAGGTGGTGGCTGATTGCATACTTAAACACCTGCAATCGGACTGTCCGCACGAGGGGGAAGAGTACTGGGACAGATCCTATATTGAACTAGTGACGCTGTTGAACAACATCTCATCCCTGAGAACTGCACTAACATCCGGCCCCCCTCCTCACTTAACGTGGGCGGAAGCCTTTCAGCGTATTTTGGCAGTTGCTAGGGGGCAGTTTCGCCCCACGACCGGGACCAACCCTCACTCCTCCGGCCGCAAACAGGATGGGCACTCTCAACCTCCGCATCCGGAAACAAGGGAAGGAGCGGAAGCAATAGAAATAACGGAGGAAGGAATGACATCCCGGAGACTCAAACTGAGACAAACTCATAGAACGGGGCCTTTTTGAGACGCCACTCTACAAACAAAATGGCGTGCTGGTGATCCCCCTTAGGAAGACAGATGGTAAATGGGAGTTGGGTCTCTCCCCGGTAGGAGAGTACGGGGGGGTAATACTACAAGGATGGGAATTCGCGCCCCAAAAGGGAGACCGGTGGGAAAGAGCTAAGGCCTTCTCTAGCCAAATGCGTGCCTTTATCCCCAAACACTATGCTCCTGGGGCAAAGGCGGGTCTGAGATTTGAAGACTGCAGCGACGAGCAGATGGCAAAGAATGACCTGTACCTGCTCTTTGAACCCGGCAAATCTGCCAGCCTTGGTTGGTACAGCTACAATGCTCTTCTGGACCTACAATGCGCAAAAGTAAAAGCCAGTGAATTTTGGTCCGAAGATGACGTTTGCATGTGCCTGTGCCGGACGGTGTGGAAAAATATCTTGCACTTGGACAAATGGGATGTCAAGCAATGGGATCCATTATGATGACTCGACCACATGCAGAAATGAACAACCTCAAAACATTATACTGCAGAAATCAGGCATGGAAAAAATGTGTAGACTCAACTGATCTGGACCTGCGCTTCATCAATGTAAATGGCTTGGCATCCAGTAAACCTGAAAAACACCAAGCCATCTGGGATCAGCTCAAAGGAATAGGAGGCAGGCATTGACCAAATGTGATCTGCATACAAGAAACTCATCTGCAAGACAACCCGGAACATAACAGGGCTCACAGACAGGTCTGGCCCCACACTGCCATCAGAGCGCACGCACCAAGACCCGGCTCTGCAGGCGTGGCAATCTGGGTCCTCCCTGACTCCAGATTTCAGCCAGTTCACTGGGTAGTGGACGAAGAAGAGGGTCGTTGGGCCTCGGTCCTAGGAATGCTAGAAATAGAATTGCTTTGTATCCTCTGTATTTACTCACCGAATTCAGTAGGAGAACGGAGAGAGTTCTTGGGGAGGATAGCAACGCAAGTCCCAGAAGGCATCCCTCTAGTCATAGCAGAAAACTTTAATGCTACCCCCGACATGTGGCTAGATAGATGGAACCCCCAGGAATCCCCCCCTTTTGCGGCGGCAGAAGATGAGCAAATGCTGTCAGACCTCAGCGAGACGCTCTCGGTCTTCGACACTTTCCGCCGCCTGCACCCCGAAGAACGGGCCTTTACGTGCATACGAGATAGTGACCCAGCACAACTATTGAAATCTCGCATTGACCTTATCCTGCTCTCCAATGACCTGGAGGGGGCCCTGCGGTGGGCATTAATTCTCCCATGTAGCCCCCATCCAGGACTAGACCATAAAACTTGTGGGATAATATTAACAATGAGGAAAAGGTCCGATCAAGGGCCAGGCTTCTTCAAGTTGAACACCTCCTTGCTTAAGAACTCATCTTTTGCACAGATGATTCGGTCTGAATGGGAATTTTGGCACCAACAGAAACACCTTTTTGACTCTCGTCTCGTATGGTTCAATAATGGCCTAATCTTCCTAGCCAGGAAATGCAAAGAATTCTCCAAAGCCAAAGCAGCCTTACGACAGTATCAGGAAATGACTGCACACAATGAACTTATAACCCTAGAGCGGCAGGCAGAGTCACAGCACCCTAACCCCTCCCCCCAAGAGTGGCATCATCTCACTTCTTCCATCCAAGAAGTAAAAAAACAGCTTCTGCAATACGCGTTGCATAGATGGCAAGGAATTAGGATCAGAGGCAAAATGGTCAAACTCACTCACGAAGTTTCAATGGACACCTATTTTTTCTCAATGGCCACCGCCCGTACGCGCAGGACTGTCATTGAGGTCTTCCTTGACCCAGAGGATAATAACATCATCGCCACCGATACAGCGCACTGTACACTGATCACCAGGAAGTTCTTTAAACAGCTATATATGTTCCATATCCCATCCCCGCATGGGGAAGAGAGAATCAGGGAGATCCAGAACTTCCTACTTCCAATGGACCGACACATATCCCCACATCAGCGCGACAAGCTGGAGAGAGAGCTGACAAAAGAAGAAGTGTGGTCAGCACTGCTCCAAATGAGGGAAGAGAAAACGCCCGGCATAGACGGCTTCTCCAAAGCATTTTGGGAAGCCACACGGACTGACTTAGGTAACGACTTGTGGGAATATTATCAGGACGTTGTCGGCGCGAATACCATTACAAGGGTATCCGCCCTGGGTTTTGCATGCGGCAGAAAATAGGTTTGGTTTAAAATTTAAGTATTCCGCGCGAGGCGCATCTGCGTCTCCGGCTTATGTTGGCTGGGTGGTTGACTAGGATAAAGAGTGTGTGGGCGCGCGGATTTGAGGCGCGCGTGATCCTTTTATTTGTTGATGATTGAAGAGTCTACGTGATCGCCAAACAGATTTTTTATTTCTGATTAAGTTAGGATTAAAAAGATTGTCTCGTTGACTGGTGTGCTCGCCTGTGACCGTGCGTACGTGCGGAGGGCGGCACCAACAACAGGGAGGTTTAGAAGCGTTTCGGTAGTTCCGCGCGTCGTGCAGTATTGGTTATTTAGATGCCCGTCAGAGCTAGACCCAGCCTTGGGCCTAGCGCTATCGGTTACAATACCAGATTTTCGTGAAGGAGATTCAGGGATCGAGGTCGAGTGGCGGCGACGTGGGAGTATCAGAGTGGCGCGAATAGCCCGACGAGGCTATTCCCTTTGGTTTTGCGGTCGGCAGCGCTAGAACGATGCTAGCGTTTTTATTTTTTTCCTCGTCCATCGCCTTCGCACGGTCAAAGTCTCTAAATATTTTATTATTTTTGTAGTACTATTTTTACGGTCCGACGACCTTTTTTTTACCTGAATGTGACGCCGGGTTCAGTAGCCGCCATGATGGCCAGAAGCCTCGGGCACGCGCCTCGTTTTTTGTCGACTTACGAATCCCCGCGTGTTTGGGAGGCCGGCCAAAGTCGGGCCGAGGGGTCCGACGTTCATGCGAGCCGGCGGGGGATTAGCCCATGGGCCGGAAGGAATTCGAGCGGTAGGACTTCTTGCTGGGGGGCTGTCCGTTCCCCGCAGCGCACGGTGGAGGGGCTGGGTAAGAGTATGCCCGCGGGACTCTCCTCCACCTCGGACTTCAAAGTTTCTCGATGAATATTGGCTATTTCTACTAAGGTCTACACCGGACCCGCTTCCACCCAAGCCACGCTTAGGCGCTGTCTCTTATACACATCTAGATGTGTATAAGAGACAGGAGTATGCCCGCGGGACTCTCCTCCACCTCGGACTTCAAAGTTTTCATTTGAATATTTGCTACTACCCGCCGTTTCACCTAGGCCCGCGCCTGGGCACATGGCAGACCCGCACCCTCGGTCCCACGACTGGCTATGAGAAGCCGGGCTAAGGCTTGCCCGTTGAAGGGGCGGAGGGGCTGGTCGGGCAGCGCGACGTTAGCAGCAGTGGGGCAGCGCTAAGGACAACAAAGTGAGGCGGCGAATGCTAAGGTTGTGATGGGAAAGCGATAGGTAGCGGGGCTGGCCGGGCGACGCTGTGCAGCAGCGAAGCGGTGAGGATGTCGGGCAGGCCATTGCGACGGGTGTTGTCGGACCAGTGGTAGTGGGTGACGAGCTCCAAGGCACGGTGAGGCAAGGCCGACATGCAAATCGGAGGAAAATAGCAAAAAGGACCTGGACGCATTTCATGCCAGGTGCATTCGACGAAGATGATGTCGAGGAGTGGGGCTATAGCGGGCAGAAGAATCCATAGCGTGCTCGATTCTTGATAGAATCGAGCAAGGTAAGAACTAAGATCAGGGTTTTGTGACAGGGTGAATCTGTTGAAAGTGTTTGAGTAGTAAAAAGGTTAGTAGATTAGGAGTGAGATAGAGAAAGGGGTGCGCCATGATATGGCGGAGAGGGAGGGAGATGGGAGTGAAAACTCCGAATCTCGCTCGATCCTTGATGGATTCGAGCGAGGTAAGTCGTGAACCTGGGGGTTTTGCCCCGGGCGACTAACATGACGAGGTTAGTTCTGGTGTTAGAGGTGTAGGATAGGAGGTAAGAGGAAAAGGGGGTGCGTTGAATTGTCGGGAATAGAGATATGCCGGGGGAGCTAACTCATACCTCATCCGTTTCCGGATAGAATCGGGCGGATGAAGACTTGATTTTGGGGATTTGACATACTGCGAGTCGAATGGGCAGGCCGGATTCAGCATTTGAACATCGGATTGGTCAGTATCCGCATAATGAGCTGCGCACGATTTGGGGACTTACTCGACAAAAAAAGATCGAGGAGGGTGTGAAAGAGTCGGAGGCCAGGAGAAGAAGATAAAGGTGGGGATCAAGGAGGGAGATGAGGGAGCATGTAGGAAAAACGAGAGTGTGAGGGAGGTAGAGTACGTAATTGGCAGAAGAGTATAAGAGCCATAAGGATAGAGGCGATGCATTTGGCCACGTTCGGGTGGTAGATTCGTTCTCTTTTGTTTTTGTATATTTGGTGGGTACGGTCGCAGCTATAGAACCAGGTTCGATATGGGAAAGGAGGATGGCAGAGGAGATGAGGCATGNGTTCTCTTTTGTTTTTGTATATTTGGTGGGTACGGTCGCAGCTATAGAACCAGGTTCGATATGGGAAAGGAGGATGGCAGAGGAGATGAGGCATGCATGCCTGTTTCAGGGGGACTTCGCGASGAAAGTTCRTTGTGGTGTTCTCAAGTCTTCGTGGGGAGGTTGYCGTGRGAATRTTCATGCTGGCCATTGCYGTYATGCTAGCCGTCTTYGCAGAAGTTACACCTCATGGTCATCGTCGTATCTTCTGTTTGTCCTGTTCGYTGCTTTCCTCGCTCGTTGCTARTTGGTGTTTGTACGRCCTTTTGCATGAGACTTTGATGTACTTCCCCGTATTTCGGCGGGAAGCACATTCTCATTTYTGTACGAATGTYGGWGCAGTGGCAGAGTAAGGAGTACGAACGAGAAAGACAGAGAAARAACTCACCTTCCCCGAAGATTGGTGGCATTASGTGACCAATGAGCGCTGCAGMARAGCCATAGSAGTCTTGATTCCGACAACGATCAAGCCAGTTGYRTGGGCAATGAATCTACCTGTGTTCTAAGGGAGAATTCATGTCGATTATTGCTCACCCTGTTGTTGGGAGTARCCTCTCCCTATCCCTCTACGAGRATGAGTGAGAGKCGGTTTGCCTGCCTRCATTCTTGCGGGAAATTCCCTCTCATTGAGCACACCAGCAGGCTTGTCTGGTCTCGGGCACGGATACGGATATTCTGCAGAGAGCCATACCTGGTCTTAGTAGTGGTCGGCTTGACCGATATCTGCGTATGCTCYGTTCTTGCTGCGCATGATCCCTGTAGGGGCAATATTGCATAGAGTTCGGATATRCTCTCTCCTARTTGTGCTTGCTAGGCACACAACAWTTAGGTATAGATTGTGGAACAGYCGGCTRACGTCGYAGGCTGGTRTGTTTGCAGTTTYAGTCTWATGGTTGAAACCTTCGCCRTGGCTCAGATAAAAGCAGGGGGGGATGTGTTATATTCGAACATAGCCTGTGCAGGYTGAATACCKGGGGTTGGTCAGATGTAGCGATACTGTAGTTTGGGGAGCGACTAGACTTGGCCGAGGGSGAGATGGAAGGACTGCATCTAAGAGGGAGGGCCACTCCTCCAACTTGTAGGACCGAATGAGAGGTCTTTGTTGTGGCTTCTGGAGGTGATTGCACTTGGCGAGAGGGGTATCTCTACGAGCTGGAAKGGAGTGTTGTCAGGGAGTCAACRGCTGATGAATTGACTTCAGTTTAACCAAGTTRTTRCTGCATCCTRRCCGYCATTGMGGGRCCCTCAAGCGYTGAAGGTGTGAAGRCCCTCTCGCGTGAGTTTGAGAGCAMCCTCCTTGTATCTCGAGAGCCTCAARCCCCTCATTCTKTCCTCCTTAYTCTAAGTCTGGTCTATTGGTTCTGAGAGGAAKGCGGCARGCGGGATTGCAACCCGTAGGACCGCAGCAAGGCCTACGTGGGAGGTTAGCCCACCGATTGYGGGAGCTCTGCCGGAACTCAKGAGGAGTTCTTGARGCAGGRAAYTGAGAGGTAACCACCCATCTYCCTCTATAAACCCARATTATAGCCCCTATMTGTATCGCCCATTGCATGTTTGACTGAGTATATGGTATGCGGCCCTACTTTGACTTTTTGTCTGACTTTCAAGACCTAAATCAGACTAAATAAAGGAATGCTTKTGCAATTTYAGTTTCARCTTTTGTTGATTGTGTGAAAGCAGACTRCYTAAAAGGATTGCATMTGGGAAAGRSCARGATGRGAARCAGTTTTGCGTGAGGTTTGACTGGGTTATCAAGGCTGGGAAGTCCCCATAAGTTTGGGGAGACCCAGCGCTTTGTTTATTTTGGATAGTGTGGAGCATCAGACCGTTCTATAAGTTTAGGTGGTCTGATTGCTCTGGAGGCTGGGAAGTCCCCATAAGCTTGGGGAGACCTAGTGCTGTGGATTTGTATGGAGAATCAGATCGTTCTATAAGTTTAGGTGGTCTGGTTGCTCTGACTTGCGAGGGTTGATTGTGTTTGACCTTTTTCAGGGACCAAGTGCATTCTATAAGTTCAGGTGCCTTGGTCGCCTTGGTTATTTTGGACTTTCCTCTTTTTATTTGGTTCTGAACGAGGAGGTCTGAGTCATTCTATAAGTTTAGGTGGTTCAGTCCCTTCCTGCTTTATTTTGAGAAAATGAATCTGACAAAGGGCATACCGTTCTGTAAGTTTACGTGGTCTAGCCCAATGCCACGCACAGATTGGATCAGAGAGAAACGAATAAGGCAGAGAGCCAGATTGTTATGTAAGTTCAGGTGGTCTGACTCAAAGACCGCACATGCTGGAACCCAAAGGTTATAATTTTACTATATTTTATTGTTATTCTATTTACGAACAAACTGATCAGACCGTTCTATAAGCTTAGGTGGTCTGACTATGACATATCACAACCTGAAGAGAGTATAACTTAGAGTATAACTAAAGGTAACTTGGGCCGACTGAGCATTGTTTCTAAGACAAATGAATCAGTCCTACGCCCATTTTGAAGATTAAATTCAGAGAGGTAAATATAACTTGGCTATTTAAACAGTTCAGGGCGACTAGAATGACCTAGTCATATGCCCAAAGAAGAGAAAAGTTGTTGTGCCCTGTGATTGTGTATACTTTGAGTAAGTTAGGCTCATTCCATAAGTTTGGGTGGCTTGACTTTAGGCCTGGCTAAGGTAAGGTTCATTCCATAAGTTTGGGTGTCTTGACCTTATGCCTTATGTAAGCTGGGTATAAAGGGGTTAAATCATTGAAAGACTATGAACTATTGTCTGCCAAGTTGACTTGGGGATGGTGAGAGTACTTACTTTTGTGACTTGGCCTGCATGTGACTGCGTGAGGCTACTGCTTTGTCTGAGTTTCAGTTTGATAGGTAGTTGCTTTAGTTGCTTTAGTTGCTCGCCACGTGCTAGTGCCATAAGAGTTAGTTTCAATTCCTGCATTTTCTGGGCTAAGTTTTTTTTTACTTAGATCAACTTTCGTATTTTTTGGGATCTTTTGTTATACTTGGCTTTGTATAAATTTTGGTAAGCTACTTTCTCTACGGAAAGCGTTGCCGAAATTTATGCAAATCCAAGGAGTTCGTCAACTTTTTGACTTTTCAAAGTTCAACTGTCTAAAGTTCATATATGGCTTAGTAAAAATCTGGAAAGTCTCATTTTCTAAAGGGACTGCTGCCCAAATTTTTGCTAATTCAGGGAGTTAGACAAAATTGGACTTTGGAAAGTTGAAGACAATTTCTGCTTTCATATTCAGGCTTATATAAATTATGTAAAGGCACTTTTCCTACGGGAAGCGCTGCCGAAATTTTCTTAGTTTAAGGGAGAGATTATATTTTGACAGGTGACAATTCTGGCGATCCACCCTGTGGAGGGGAGATTATGTCAGGGTCTACCTTTGCTTTAGGCACTGCTTAGCAGTAGATTCAGGATTAGTCAATTAGGAAGATTTTGAGTGAGATCATGATATGGGGATTATTCCCCAAGGACTTATAGATTTAGTTTGGGGATTGACCGGTCTTATGCTACATGTCTTCTTGATCGTTTGATTCAGGACTTGGACTAGATTCAGCTTGATCCCTCGAGGATCATCTTCTATTGTCACTGATAACAGGTCGGTTGTCGATTTGTCCGTTTGCGATTCAACTCCAATCCACTCCTGCGACTCAATCTAAAGGCTTTAGCCCTGTGGTTTGAATTGTTTCATTGTGTTGTCACCTGGACTTTATTGAATGGCCATTTAACAAAAGTACTAAGCATTTATTTTGGGGAGTTGCACAAGAGTGAGGTTTGTATGACTAAAGCAAGGGGTATGAGCATAGAGAATGGTTGAAGTTGACCCCGTGTAGTGCGTGGACTTTTGTTGAATCTTTGATGTGATTGCAAGTATGTTTGTGGTTCGGACTCTGGATGTGACTGTCTGCGATTACATACATATATGGCAGAGAGGAGTCTCACTGTGACTGTGAGAAGTGATCGTCCTATATAAATAAACCTTATGTATATATTCATATGTGCCTTGGGTATGAGCGAGGCTTACTGTGGTCGTGCGCAAGGGTTAGCTAGATTATGGCTTGAAAGAAAAGGAAGACCCTCTTTTATTCTTTGTTTTTTAGAATTTTATAGTTGGACGTTGTAGTCCGTGACAGCCGTCAAAGTCAAACCCCTTGAATCGTTTTCAGACCCTAGAAGAAGGAGCTGGTTTCCAGGGCGATAAAAGACGATTGCCACCACAGGGGTGAACCTGTGTACCACCCGCTCTCAGCAGGGTGCAGAAGAGGGTGTGGTTCTCAACCGCGCTTGGCGGTTGTCCAACGTCGAGAGATTAACCCTCAAGGCGCGTATCAGCCGACGCTTGAGTGTCGAACCCGACCCTCGAGATTAACGAGGATCGCATGAGTACGGGTGCTACATGGCACACCATCATTGCGACTGCTTGCGTACGTTTGCATTGCTAGTCGATATGAGTAGGCCCTGCGTCCGCGCGGTTTTATACTAAGTCTCGCGAGTGTCGCCTATCCGATTTCCCCGTCGGAAAGTTATGGGATGGCTACTGAAGGGACTAGGAGTGTTGTCGCATCGTTTGACGTGTGTGTGTGTGTTTCATTTTTGTGTTTGTTAGAGTGGTGTACGCGTGGTGTGTGGGATGCGTCCTAGTCGACCGACGTCGAGTCGCGTTTGGGACCTCAGCCCCCCAAGATGTCGATTCGCATGCGGGTCCGATAGAGGCGTATTACCGCAAGTACCCCCTATGCTACAGAAAACGAGAAACGCCCTCGACTGGTCCACCTCTACGATTGCAACTGGTTATCTTTCGTACTGTGGACTGGTAGCTCAACGGGGATACACCCACCGAAGGGAGGTGACAACTTCCGTAAGGTGGAGGTAAGTCGTGCCTCGCGTAGGCCCAATCCTCTCAAAGGGGCTCGCGGGAGGTATGGCTGACGCACTCGGCTGGAGCGGCTTGCGAAAACTCCATGTATATATTCGCGGCGAGGATTTATACCAACTTCTGCGTGACGCGGCCGGGAAGGTCCCGCGTTGCATTGTGCGGTGCCGGACCGATGCGCTCGACAGGTGGCGCCGTTGCCGGGGATAACGGTTGTCTGCCGTTGTCCCTGGTGGAACGACATCCGGGTATGGGAATGTGAGAACTAGGCAATGTGAGAAGTTTTTGGGTTTTATGGTTAATTGATTGAAGGTGTTGGATAGAAAGCGAGTGAGGGTTGATTGTGTGAGTGAGTTCTGGTTGGTGCAGTGAGGATGGCACGAGAGGGATAAGTTTTGACTATGCACTTACATACCCTGACTAGCATGATGGCAGTTGGAGTTGAGTACCGTTTTTGACCCTGATAGTTGACTGACGCTGACGATGCTTTGCATAATTGATATGGTTGAGGTGAAATGAGATGATGCCAATGTGACTGGGCATGTTGGTTGAGGGGGTTAGCCTCATAATGTACCCATTATGGCTAAGGGGAGTTACCCGAGTGGTCAAAAGTGCAATAGGGTACTTTGGCTTTAGGGCGAGGTATAGGATGAGTAAAGGAAGCCTATTATGTTAGAAGTCATCAAGGGACTTCGAGGAGAGTCAGGCTAAGGATGTTGAAAGCCTGTATGAGTATGGATTGGGATCCTTGAGTCTGGGTTCTAGGCAGTTGCTCGAGTTGTATAGCCATTAAAATTTGAGGTCTGTCCCGCGTGGTATGTTTGAATTAGGCGTATAAGGCAGTAAACATATGCAGTGAGCCCCGTGTTAAGGCCTCAATAGAAAGGGCTTCTGGGAGTCGTGAATTTGCATGACATCTGTCTCTATAAAGGAGGATATCTGATCCTAGAGGCAGGCGGAATAGTAGTGAAGAAGCTAACACCTAGATTATTTTGCTTACTTTTGATGGGGTAATGAATTGTAATTGGTGTTTAGACTTTCGCTTGAATCTTTCCAGGTTTGGACCATCCGCTTGAATCTATAGGGTTGGGGCTAAGGACTTGAGACTATTCTTGGCTAAGGGCACTTCTCTTGAGTTATGTATTGAACTCATCCGTATATGTCAGATTTTACTTGAGTAAGTTTGTCTGACGTCTATTTATGTGAGACTATGTGCTTTATGATTATATTTCTTTAATGGGCTATGTATCTGAAGTATGTGTTTGAACTATCCAGTCTGCAAAGATTTATATGAGTATCTCAAGTCCAATTATCGATTTATGGCTGTCTGTTAAAGTTTGTGTGTTTGGGTTGCTCTTCAAAAAAGAGTAGAGATATTATGCAGAATCTACGTCTGATGCCGATTCAGAGGTGAATAGAGTGACTGCCTTCTTGAGATAAGTACTTCTCAGAAAGTGGTCGATGTGTAAGGTCTACCCTAAGGAAGGTTGCAATCCTATGTTATTGGTCCCCTAAGAGATAGCTTTGAATAAGTTATAATCTTGTCTTCGAGGTAGTAGTAAGACCCACGCCGAAACTATGTTCCTGGTCCATAGTGGGGTGTTGTTGTTATATCTCCCGTGACAGAATAATTACACTACTACTGAATAGGAGGAAAGTGTTTGAGCCTTATCAGACCATGGCCTATGAGGAAAACAACTACTACTTGTTACAAAAAAAGGTAGGGGGTGAATCCCCAACTATTTTTACGTCAAGTAGGTTCACCAGCGCAGGACGGGATAGCGCACCCCGAAACGTGTATGGTGAGGTTGGTTACTTTGTAGACAAGGGTCTGCAAGGAGCGAGTGCTGGAATCGGGGGGAGAAGCAGTGAGGCTTGATCCTTTAATGAGACTCGGGGATTTAAGATGCTATCCTTTCTGAAAAGGATTACACTGCCGCTCGCCACAATATACTTCTGTCAAAGCTGGGGGAGTAAAGTGTGGTGCTCTCACAGGAATTATATCTGAGAGCGCTAACTGTTGACAATCATATCCCTGATCATAACGTGTTTATCATAGGTTATGCCCGTTGACATAGGCTTGTTGTTATGAGATATTTGTATACGCTTTGAGTAACTGACTAGCTTGTGTATGATGTGTTTGATTATCATGAGTATCATTGTTGTTAGTTACTATGGTAGTATATCGTTTTTCCATGAGTATTATAATTATGAATTTTTGATATCTATGGCTGCGATATTGACATGATATATTACCAGTATTATTTTCTCCAAACTGGGTGGTCGTAAACACTGGAAAGGATGAATTTTAGTGAAAGGTGATATGAAGTTAAGGCTTCAAGGGTAGGGATGTTGGAACGTGATTATGTATGGTAACGAAAGGCGTATGTTGGACATTCTTCTATGATGGGCAGAACCCAGACCAGAGCGAAGACAACTCAGGATGCCTTATGCAAAGGAAGATCCTAACATGACCTTGCCTGTTAGAAAGGAAGATCCTAACATGGTCTTGCCCATTAGAAAGGAAGATGGACTCGAGGTATCCTTGCCGAGGAGAGTCGGGGAAGGAGAGTATATTTCTTCCTGGTGGGGCACATTGATGGATGTGGGTATTTTCGCTTGGATAGAATCCGACTTTAACGATGATGAAGGTTGTGCGATCGTAAGGGTAACCCTGTACGCATCTTCCTCATTCTGGGTCAAGCATGGGGTCGAGTTGGCACTTGGGCACGGAAGCATGCTTGCGAGGCCATTGAGAATAGTTGAAGGAGCGACGACAAAATGGGCTGGGGACAGGGTCCATAGAAGGGGAAGAGCGAGTGGTGACCCATGTAGAAGTCAAGCGTACCGAGAAATTTGGGTTTCCTTCTGCCCCATTACGAGTCGTCCTGCCTGAATTTCTGGTAGTGAAGTGTTTTGGGGGACAGGCAAGGGTGGAGGCCGCAGCGGAAGCCGCTTTGAGGGCGTGAGAGTGGGGATATGGGCGTTTTACGTGTGAACTGATGTGTGGCCTGTACCTGACCAAAGGTTTTTACACCATGGTCAAGGACTAAGGGACATGGTCAATATTGTGGATACCTATGCGAACTCCCACGATCCAGATGACAAGGTTGTAGATTGGGATGAGGTTTGGGGAGTAGCAAGGCGATAGAGGGTGCCCTTGTATTCTGCCAAGGAACGTCTCCTATGAGCTTGTGTATATGCGTGTACATGGGAGCCAAGGTAGAAGGCTAACTAATTGTGTGATTCCGGCCTTGTGTTTTAGTTTACAGGATCTTGACTATATACGGAACGGGTTAGAAGAGGTGTATACATGCCGTTAGTGCATTAGGTGTATATATCAGATCATAAGAGACCTTAGGTTATATTAGATAAGCAGGTTTTAAGGTTTTGTATCTACTCAAGGGTAGACTGGTTAGAATATGAGAATGAACCTCACATATGTATGGGTCATGGAAGCTAAGAAATGGATGAGGGTATGATTTATAATATAGACTTGAGTACATCAGGAGGTCATGCGAGGGTGGGTCTTATTAGGAGGACTGATTTGACTTTGATTGAGACATTTGTGCGTCTTTAAGACATATACTCTCATCCAGGAATGTCTTCCTACGATTTAAGATAAGTTGATTGTGTTTTAGGGGCTGGGTTTATTTTTAACCATACCACCCTGAGTTGTGAGAGGGTACACGCTCATACGTTGTATAATAGGAGCTGCTCTAAATTGAGTGGGTCCTGAGTTATGGTTTTAGGACGTTATGACCTCGAGAGTTAGTGTGTTAAACCTCTTACTATGCGAGTTGTGTTGAGATATGAGAGAGGAGTATGCTCGATGCTTCGATTCGAGACTGTTGTAAGCTTATGATTGATCGAGGTATGATGAACCTTGTGTTGCGGATTGGATATTTGGATATGTCTTGAGTTACGTGGATCCCTCCAATTTGAGGGGTGCGATTACGCCCTGTCTAGAGCTGTTTCAGTTTAGCTCTGACTAAGGAGGCGATGATGTTTTGAGCAATACTGGACCATTGGTGCCAGTTTTAGTTGAGATTGTTCGACTCTATGTGTATATATGTAATTCAAGACCATATTGATTCGCTTTTGAGTTGGGATATTATACCTCTGTGTATATATTGAGTTGAAATTTTATCTGAGACTAATCCTTATATATGGCGATCACAAGCACTCTCACATGTGTGGTTTTATCCTCATGTATGATGGTTTTGTGTGAGACATGTATGAGAAACATCTCGTGGGCTATGTATTTCATGAATAGGGAATGAATGGATGTGGACCGTCTACTCTCCCGTATACTCGTGCGATTTGTCCACGGGCGGGTGATAGAGCCGAATATAAGAAGAGGTAGTGCAGTTTGTTGTGTGACAGAAGTGTGAGAATCCTAAGGGATTTTGCGAGTCTCTGAGACTCGAATACTTACCATGTCGGATGTTTTACGGTTGAGTTGCGAAGAGGGCCCATAGGCAGATCCCTTAGTTTGAGTTGTTTCGTGGTTGAGTTGTGGAGAGGACTCATAAGTAGGTTCCTCGGTTCGAGTCGTTTTATGGTTGAGACCCTTTCAAATTAAGGAAGGTGGTAGTGTTGTTTATTGAAAAACTCATCTTCAAAAGAAAGGTGTTTTAAAAAGGGGTCGCGTGATAGCTCATCCTAGAAAGAGAGGGGTGGCTGGGAGACTCATTGATGAGAGACCTCCTTTGTGTGAAAGGTGGTTAATGGATTTAAGGGCATGGTAAGACAAGTTTGAACGGATAAAGTCTGACGAGAGGAACCAGAATTACGGTTTGGATCATTGGCGGAACTGAGAAGGTCGCAAGTCGGTGCATTAAGATGTCGTGGGATGTGTGGTCTGCTGTCTCTGATCAAGTCAGTGGGTCACGGCCTTGTGTGAGCCTAGCGGTGAATTTGTTTGTGATTGTGAGAAGGGGCCGTGCTTTCTATGTTGTCCCATAGGGAGCTGGTAAACGCCTCTAAAAGTAAGACAGACCCCTGCGTAGTCCCGCAGCGGGCTTGTGGTCTGTTTTGCGACGCACCGTCTAGACACTTGTGCTAATCCTAAGGCATATTGAGGAATACCAAGCTAAACGGTAAAGGTTAGCACCTCTAGGGCGCAACCCCTATTGGATGGCTGCAAGCCAGCACAACCTGGCTGCGGAACCACGTCTACCAACGGGGTAAAAGTTTAAGGGTTTATGCACGCCCCAGGGAATTACTCCGGTGGCATAGGGGGGAATATGAGTCGAGTCTTTCACGAATCCTGATTGAATGCTTATCAGGAGGATACCTATTGTTGCATAACCAACGAGAGGATACTACCGCTAAAGCAACAATGCGGTAGGCCGTAGATCTGACTCGATCAACCAGACTATGGTGGGCCAGGATGGAGACCTAGCATTTCTGTACTAGACTGCAGAAGGAGCTGAGATGAGATTTAAGTGTATATATGTATATGTGTTTGATTGTGAGGATTTTCGGGAGGGAGGCGAGAGTGCCTTCCGAGGTCTCATTTAAGGCCCGCGTCCCTGGGTATGACTCTGCTTACGAGAAAGAGTCTAGCCGGGATACTCAACGAGAAGCCGACGTTTGTCTAGGGCAAAGGAGAGAGGACGGTTTTAGGTGGCCTTTGGAACTTATGATGTAGTATTGATGCATAATACACCAGCGTCGTAGTGTCAGGACAATGGAGATCCAGGTTAAACCCCTGGCGGCATACACTTGTGTGGGCACAGATTGTTGGAGGCCTCGAACCTGAGTCTGTCGGCTAATCGGATTGGTTCATTTCTCGTCAGCATTTGGAGTGTGGATGAATTTATAGCTTTCTGATTTGGCGAAGCGACGGGACGTCTCTTAATATAGTCTGGTAAGTTGTCGGCGCGAATACCCTTACAAGGGTATCCGCCCTGGTTTTTGCATGCGGCAGAAAATAGGTTTGGTTTAAAATTTAAGTATTCCGCGCGAGGCGCGTCTGCGTCTGCGGCTTATGTTGGCTGGGTGGTTGACTAGGATAAAGAGTGTGTGGGCTCGTGGATTTGAGGCGCGCGTGATCCTTTTATTTGTTGATGATTGAAGAGTCGGCGTGATCGCCGGCCATATTTTTTATTTCTTATTGAGTTAGGATTAAAAAGATTGTCTCGTTGACTGGCGTGCTCGCCTGTGACCGTGCGTACGTGCGGAGGGCGGCACCAACAATAGGGAGGTTTTGAAGCGTTTCGGTAGTTCCGGGCGTCGCTCAATATTGATTATTTAGATGTTCGTCAGAGCTAGACCCAGCCTTGGCCCTAGCGCCATCGGTTACAATATCAGACTTTCGTCAAGGAGATTCATGGGTCGAGGTCGAGTGGTGGCGACGTGGGAATATCAGAGTGGCGCGAAGAGCCCGACGGGGATATTCCCTTTGGTTTTGCGGTCGGCAGCGCTAGAACGATGCTAGCATTTTCATTTTTTTCCTCGTCCATCGCCTTCGCACGGTCAAAGTCTCTAAATATTTTATATTTTTGTAGTACTATTTTTACGGTCCGGCGACCTTTT
This sequence comes from Chara braunii, assembly GCA_003427395.1. NCBI lineage: Eukaryota > Viridiplantae > Streptophyta > Charophyceae > Charales > Characeae > Chara > Chara braunii. The sequence goes on along the minus strand of BFEA01000387.1, from coordinate 1,032,147 downwards.
TTTTTATCTGAATGTGACGCCGGGTTTAGTAACCGCCATGATGGCCGGAAACCTCGGGCACGCGCCTCGTTATTTTTTTACTTACGAATCCCCGCGTGTTTGGGAGGCCGGCCAAATTCCCCTATCCTGCCCGTCGTGAAAAGTCGGGCTGAGCAGTCCGACGTACATGCGAGCCGGCGGGGGATTAGCCCATGGGCCGAAAGGAATTCGAGCGGTAGGACTTCTTGCCGGGGGGCTGTCCATTCCCCGCAGCGCACGGTGGAGGGGCTGGGTAAGAGTATGCCCGCGGGACTCTCCTCCACCTCGGACTTCAAAGTTTTCATTTGAATATTTGCTA
>BFEA01000387.1:1011927-1027770 GCA_003427395.1 Chara braunii | reverse complement strand
AAAGGGACTGCTGCCCAAATTTTTGCTAATTCAGGGAGTTAGACAAAATTGGACTTTGGAAAGTTGAAGACAATTTCTGCTTTCATATTCAGGCTGATATGAATTATGTAAAGGCACTTTTCCTACGGGAAGCACTGCCGAATTTTTTTTAGTTTAAGGGAGATAAATTATATTTTGACAGGTGACAATTCTGACGATCCACCCTGTGGAGGGGAGATTATGTCAGGGTCTACCTTTGCTTTGGGCACTGCTTAGCAGTAGCTTCAGGCTTAGTCAATTAGGAAGATTCTGAGTGAGATCATGATATGGGGATTATTCCCCAATGACTTATAGATTTAGTTTGGGGATTGACCGGTTTTGTGCTACATGTCTTCTTGATCGTTTGATTCAGAACTCGGACTAGATTCAGCTTGATCCCTCGAGGATCATCTTCTATTATCACTGATAAAAAATAGGTCGGTTGCCGATTCGTCGGTTTGCGATTCAACTCCAATCCGCTGTTGCCACTCAACCTAAAGGCTTTAGCGCTGTGGTTTGAATTGTTTCATTGTGTTTCCACCCAGACTTTATTGAATGACCATTTAACAAAAGTACTGAGTATTTATTTTGGGGAGTTGCACAAGAGTGAGGTTTCTATGGCTAAACCAAGGGGTAGGAGCATAGAGAATGGTTGAGGTTGACCTCGTGTAGTGCGTGGACTTTTGTTGAATCTTTGATGTGATTGCAGGTATGTTTGTGGTTCGGACTCTGGGTGTGACTGTCTGCGATTACATACATATATGGCAGAGAGGAGTCACACTGTGACTCTGAGAAGTGATCGTCCTCTATAAATAAACCTTATGTATATATTTATATGTGTCTTGGGTATGCGCGCAGCTTACTGTGGTCGTGCGTAAGGGTTGACCAGATTATGGTTTGAGAGAAAAGGAAGACCCTCTTTTATTCATTGCTTTTTAGAATTTTATATTTGGACGTTGTAGTCTGTGGCAGCCATCAAAGTCAAAACCCTTGACTCGCTTCCAGGCCGTAGAAGAAGGAGTTGGTCTCCAGGGCGATAAGAGACGATTGCCACCATAGGGGTGAACCTGTGTACCACCCGCTCTCCGCAGGGTGCAGAAGAGGGTGTGGTTCTCAACCGCGCTTGGAGGTTGTCCAGCGTCGAGAGATTAACCCTCAAGGCGCGTGTCAGCCGACACTTGAGTGTCGAACGCGACCGTCGAGATTAACGAGGATCGCATGAGTACGGGTGCTACATGGCACGCCATCATTGCGACTGCTTGCATACGTTTGCATTGATGTCGATATGAGTAGGCCCTGCGTCCGCGCGGTTTTATACTAAGTCTCGCGAGTGTCACCTCTCCGATTTCCGCGTCAAAAAATTATGGGATGACTACTGAAGGGACTAGGAGTGTTATCGCGTCGTTTGATGTGTATGCATGTTTCATTTTTGTGTTTGTTAGAGTGGTGTGCGCGTGGTGTGTGAGATGCGTCCTAGTCGACCGACGTCGAGCCGTGCTTGGGACCTCAGCCCCCCACGATGTCGATTCTCGTGCGGGTCCGATAGAGGCGTATTACTGCGCGTACCCCCTCTGCTACAGAGAACGAGAAACGCCCTTGGCTGGTCCACCTTTGCGATTGCAACTGATTAGCTTTCGTACAGTGGACTGGTAGCTCGGCGGGGATTCGCCCACCAAAGGGAGGTGACTGCTTCCGTAAGGTGGAGGTAAGTCGTGCCTCGCGTAGGCCCTATCCTATCGTAGGGGCTCGCGGGAGGTATGGCTGGCGCACTCGGCCGGAGCGGCTTGCGGAAGCTCCATGTATATATTCGCGACGAGGATTTAGACCAACTCCTGCGTGAAGCGGCTGGGAGGGTCCCGCATTGCCTTGTGCGGTGCCGGACCGATGTGCTCGACAACGTGTGGGAGGCAAAAAAAATGGAGGAAACCGTGGGAAAAGGCGTATTATCTCTTTTGTATAAGAAATGTGATAAAATGAACATCAGAAATTATAGACCTATCACATTGCTCACAGTCGTATACAAAATGCTTTCTAAAGCGTTGGCCAATCGCATGGCAGCAGTTCTGGAGGACGTCATACACCCAGCATAAACGGGATTCATGTCCGGTAGGAACATGCAAGAGAACATCCTGCTAGTTAACGACGTGGTGCAGTTAGCGCGGCGGTATCGGGCCAATGCGGCCATTACCTTTATAGACTTTGAAAAAGCCTATGACCACGTAGACTGGGACTTTTTAGACAGATGTTTAGAAAAAATGAACTTCGGACCTGTCTTCCAGCGCTGGATCAAGATCCTCCACACTCATGCCACTACCTGTGTTCAGGTCAACGGGTCAGTAGCACCTCCCTTTGAGCTCCAACGATCCGTGAGGCAGGGGGATCCTATTGCCCCCTACCTCTTCTTGGTGATAATGAAAGCATTGTCAACTAACATGCGTCATCACAGAGATCTCACCCGAATCAAGATATCTAATATCCCCGAGGAAGCAATCCCTATCTGTTCCCTATTCGCAGACGATCTTACCATAATGGTAGAAGCGACATAATCCAATATGAAGGAAACTCAACAGCTTATGAACAAATTCTGCCAGCTATCAGATATGTCTGTGAATTGGGGACAAAAGACGGTAGGGTGGTGGATGCATCATCAAGGGGGAAGACCCCCGGAATACCCACTATTCACATGGCTGCCCCATGACGACCCCCTGAGAATCCTGGAAGCACTAGTCACCGCTAACGGGAAACCAGCATCCAATGACGAATGGTTGGCCGGACCAGCGCAGATCAAACTGGAGAAATGGAACAACAAACGCACCTCCATCCTCGGGCGGGCACTTGTCATCAATAACGTAGTCCTGACCACCCTCTGGTACAAAGCCATCCTATGGCCCCTGAGCGAGGGGGGACTCAAGGCATTGAAACAATAGTTGGCGGCCTTCCTCTGGAGAGGCGACAGTAACAAATCTCACGCCATAAGCCGTGTGGTGTGGGAATCCGTGATTCAGCCCAAGAGGGGAGGAGGACTGGGAATTGTGGACCCAGCCACACAATGCCAAACCCTCACAATTCGGTGGTTTCAACATATTGTCTTCTCATCATCATCCCCATGGGTCCCCCTAGCCCTGGTACAAATTTCTGACCTAGCCTCAGAAACCCCACCTGAGATTGACCCTCGAGTATGGCTTGAAGAGAGGTACTGGAGGTTACCAAGAAAGTATAGGAACAAGGACCCTACTGACAGACAATGGGTGCGCCTTATACGTACTTGGAGGAAACTCCCCCTCCCACCTCGACCGGCACCAGAGAGGTGGGAAGAAGTATTCAGGCAACCCTTTTTTGGTAACCGCCTAATAATAGATCCAGAGGGACGTGTGCGGAACAACTCGGACGCCCCGTGAAAAGGTTGGGTGAAACATGGTGTACGAAGGGTCGGGGACCTCTAGGATAAGGAGGCAGGAAACTGGAAGAGCATAAAAAGGATACGTACATGGTTGCGGTACTGCCATCTTACTGAGAAGGCATTCAACGGGCTCATCGAGAGCTTCCCCCTTCAGTGGTATACCGTCCTCAGAAAAGACCCCTGCATAAAGGAAGGAGATTGGGTGGGGCTTCCTGACCTTGAGAGGGAGGTGGGGCGTGTGCACCTTACGAGTCCAACACATGCACTAATAGAAGTCTTCTCCATCCAAAAGGATGATAGACTACAGTGGAATCAACAACCCTTCACATGGAAAGAACGGAAGGGTGTGTATGCATCAGAGTCATGGAGGACGGGTGCTCAGACCTAAAGGATGATAGACTACAGTGGAATCAACAACCCTTCACATGCGATGATAGACTACGGGGTGTATCGCCCAATGATCCCGATCGAGGACCTCCCCCTAGATCCAAATGAGTGGCGATGGAATCAAGGCAATCCGGCCAGGAAAGGGGGGGCAAACACACTTACACTACTTAGCCTAAAAACCAAATCAGCCTACTGAATGCTCAGACCTAAATGCAAACTGCGGGACCGCGTGGAAGACAGATGGTATCACCATCTTAACATAGACCGCAACTTGCTTAAACCCATTCAATTACTTGCTCACTATAGCTACAGACCCGCCAAAATTTCGGCCCTCCAATGGCAAATAGAACACAAATGTCTACCAACCAATGACTGGTTGATAGACCACACTCGTTTGGAACAACAAGGGAAAGCACTGCCATGGTGCCACAAATGCCTTCAGAGCTTCCCAGGGACGAAGCGAGCGGAAACTATTGAGCACATATTTCTCCAATGTCCTGCATCAGTGCTATTATGGAGAAGTTGGGATAGGATTTGGCGACATATTGTTCCCGGCGTGGCATGGCCTTGGGATTGGAGGGCCATACTCTTGGGATATCACCCTCAAATCCAGGGAAACACATTTGTGGAAAATATGTTTAAATTGGGTAGGCGGAGCATCCTATGGACCATATGGTGGAAACGATGTATCATGGAGATAGAGGGGGCGTAGGTAGTGGACGGAGAAGCTATGGAGCAAGTATGAACATTGGTCCAACATGAAATTGCAACCCAATGGAAAGCAGCTAAATATAAGCTTGATCAGTTATATACCTGGGGGGACATGAACAAGACTATCTCCTGCTTCAGCAAAGACTGGCTGGGAGGGGAAAGGGAAGGATGGGTGGCTGAGGTCAAATGGTCCGGGACTTGTCGGTCTGAAGAGGAACCACAGGAGGATCTCCGGGACGGAATAGTAAGAGATTATCATTTGATATTCCATGACTGGATCAAGATGGATCCCGACGACCCACTACGACCAGCCCAGGACTTTGCAGACCCCTTCCCCCCCCACCCGTTGTCCTTGGTTGAAGCACTGCCATTGGCATGAGCCGGGATGTTGGTCACTACATTACACTCAGTTTATACTCAGCAGACTCAGCAGACCCTACGCTGTCTGCTTTTCTCTACCGCCTGGGATCTCTCTGCTATCTGCTGCTTTATGTTGTCTCCTGCTGTCTCTTCTGCTATGTTTGATATGGCTTCTTCTCTAACAACGTGGCTCCCCATGCCGCCTTCTGTTCTTCTGCTGGTCTGTTGTTCCCTGCTAGTCTCCTGCTGTTTTTCTGTTGCTTTTCTATTGTTCCTCCGTATTTGGAATGCTTGTAAGCAGTTGCATGCAAATTGTCTTGAGATGCGGAACTGGACCGGGTATGTTAACATGCTATCTAAGGGACGCTGGACCCGGGTTCCAGCAGGTGATGCTTCCCACGAGTAGATGGAGAAGACTGTCCTTTTTCTCTTGGGACGCTGAGGCCGATTCTCAGAGCATATTGTTGGGGGATAGCAGGGATTAGGGGAAGGAGGGACACTCCATAGATGGCCCCCAGCACCTCCCTCCAATACCCGACCCTGCTGCAGTAGAGGCGTGGAAGAGTAAAGTTCGACATGGGACGCTGGACCCGGTTTCCAGCACAAGGGCGTCACTTTCAATCTGCTATTCTGTTTTTTTTGGGACGATGAGCCCGATTCTCAGCATAGATTTCTCAGTACATTCCCAAGAAAGAGTCAAATGTTCAGTAAAGACACAATAGGCGCCATGAGGATAGTAGGGGGATGGCAGGGGTTAGAGGATGGAGGGAGACTCTACTGGTGTCCCCCGGTGTTTCTCCCCCCAATATCCGACCCTGCTGCAGGTTAGGTATGGAAGAGTTGATTGGATATGGGACGCTGGACCCGGTTTCCAGCTCAATGGCGTCACTTTCAAGGACGCATTGTTTTGTAAAAGATGTATTTAGGGGACGCTGGACCCGGTTTCCAGCAGGTATTGCTCCCCACCAATAGAAGTTGGAAAGGGACTACCACATCCACTTTCATGATTGGACTAGAATAGACCCCTCCATCCCGTTGCGGCCTTCTTCATACTTCCCTGATCCCTTCCCGCCGGCTGCGAATTCAATGGTTGAGATTCAGTGGTATGCGGGTGCCTAAAATAGATATAGGATGAGATCTTTTCTTTAAATCATCTGATTTCTTGCTTAGTTACCACCCTGATCTCTAAAGCTTTTCATTAGTAGGGGGAGGGGGGAACTAGTGTGTAATAGCAGGGATCTGGCGTCGGTTTCAGGGCGAAGAGGTTTTCCCATCTCTCCAATTGCCTGCTCAGTGAATCCCCTGGTTTCCAGGGTAATCAATGCTGGCAGGAACACAATCATGTTCTGATTCTTTCAAAATTCAGTTTGTATATGGGACGCTGGACCCGTTTTCCAGCAGGCGCTGCTCCCCACCAATAGATGGAGCCTCTCCCCTGGTGCTAGTGGTGTCTGCTCCTATCAGCACCACTAATACTGGTGGGGGTGTTTAAAAAAAAAAAAAAAAAAGAGAAAAAAAAAACAAAAAAAAAAACGGGGAATAGGTTGTAAAGGGTTTAAAAGAACAGACCTAGCAATAATCAAACAGGGGGGCTGCTGAAATAGGGCTGGGCTAATAGATAAGGGATGCTTCTAAAAAGGGAAGGGGGACACTAGCAGCTCCATGGGATAACGGAGCCCCAGGATGAGTCAATAATAACCACAGCCTCAGGAATTAACAAACTCCAATCTCTGTGCTCCATGATGTATCTATGGGACACTGGACCCGGTTTCCAGTAGGTGTCGTTCCCCACCAATAGATGGAGCAGCTTGACAGACAAGCCCTCAATTCTGACGGTTCTCTTACCACCGCCAGGATAGAGGGATATCGCAAGGGCTATTCTCGAGGAAAAAAAAAGAAAAAAAAAGGACATGGGATAATTGGTGGAAAGCGCCCACGGCAAAACCTTTTTGATAGAGGGTGCACGAACCTTTCACACTTGGCAAAAGGCGCCCACAGGCAACACAAGTCGTCGGATGAAAGAATCTGGCGGCCGAGATTAGGTACCGAACATTGGGCCCCTCCTTACCGGAAAGTGAACCTGGTACTGTACCTGTGGCAGGTTTTTTTTTTTGTTTTTTTTTTTTTGAAACTTCGTATACAGAAAACCTACTTAACGAGGTGATAAGAGCATCCCCGGTAAGTAGGTCCCAGCGTCGAAGGCTCCATCTATTGGTGGGGAGCTACACCTGCTGAAAATCGGGTCCAACGTCCCTGTACAATGATGTGAATGTATTTGCTGGAAATCGGGTCCAGCGTCCCTGTACAATGATGTGAATGTATCTGCTGGAAATCAGGTCCAGCGTCCCTATGCAGAGATATAGATATATCCAACTACCTATGTATGCAAGTTAAGCAATATATGTCAGATGATGGGAAACCCTATCCATCTGATCTACAGTGTCTCCAACACAAACTGAGGCATCGAGCCCAATCATATCTAACCTTGATCTGATGTATATTACAATGATGTGATGTATGTCAGCTGAAAAACGGGTCCAGCGTCCCTATACAGTACCTGTGGCAGGTTAGGTTTGGGCACCCTTTACTGAAAAAGGTTTTTGAGTGGGCGCTTTCCATCAATCATCCCTAAAGACATGGTAAGCAGGTGGGCGGCAAGGCAGCGAAGGAGCGTTGACTAGGCAACCCACAAATCCAACATGGACCAAGGCAATCGATCACCTACTCACAACACAGGTCGAATTTCATAGACTATCAGTTTTCCCCACCTGCTGAGCCATCGCTATTCTGACGAACGTCCATCTTCATCCCTGACACACATTTATCATTAACAAGGCGACTCCCCTAATAGCGTTTCAGACACTAATAAGCCTATTTAAATGTACTCACTGAAAGAATCATGAAGTAAGGAAAAACGACATACCAAAAATTGATTATGTACAGGTTCTGGTCCACATGGCTACCGTCATAGCCCAAATAAAACATCCAGTCATTAAGGCTATATCTGGACGGGAAGTTTCCCCAAATACAGGCATACAAGAGTTGTTTCATAGGGAGAAAGATTAAGCTTGTTTAGGGTCTAGGGTTTAGGGATGAGGCTTTGGACAAAAATAAGACAAGCAGGGGTTAGAAGGCAAGGGATTTTAAGAGGCTCTGATGCGGGGTTTAGGGTTTAGACATAATTGGTAGCAGTTGTAGCTTCTCAGACCTTTCTTGCTTTTCATGTTGTATTTGACAGGTTCTGATAGTAGTCCTGAGAGGAAAGGTGGAAGCAGGGCAAGCTGACAGTCAATCCTCCATGGCGTTGGAGCAATCAATGCTGATCAGGGTTCCTTCGACCAGACGGAAGGAAGCTTGAGAGTGTCGTATGATGCAACTAATTTTCCTGACTTGCCGGTGGAATAGGAACCGGACTGATGCTCCCCATAATAGAAATGGAGCCAGGCCATAAGGACCTGTTCAAAAAAAAAAAAAAAAAAAAAAAAAAAAAAAGTATGTGTGTCTATGTGTCTATGAGAAATGGTAACGAGAAAAAAAAAACTTTTGTCACAATATCAAACGTTCTCTAACTTCTCTTATACATGATATTTATCATTTATGATGTGTTTAATGTTTTCAAGTGCAGGCACGTTGTGTTGGATCAAACACAATCAATCAAATTAAATTGTGAATACGATATCTGAAATGGATAATGGTGGGAAAGGTTTCGTCCATGAAAATGGAAAGCAAAGGAGCAAAGCAGGGGGGAGGGGAGTAGACGAAGTGCGAAAAATGGAATATAAGAGAATATTAGATAGGAGAAGGGGCATAAGTTGTATCAAAGTCAAAGATATCACTAAATTCTACCTGCACAAAAGTAAGGGGAAATTAAACTTTAAGAAAGAGAGGGGAAACGTTAAAGAGGGCGAGGAGTTGGAAAAGTGAAAGATAAAAGGAGATTTGAGAGGAGAAAAGAAGGGGCAGGAAGGTAAACAAAAAAATGAAGAAAAAAGTCGAAGAAAGTAAAACAACATAAATCCCATGAAAGCCAAAAGGTACTAGGTTGCATTCAAAGCAACCGCACATGACACAATCTAAATAAGGCCTGAAAGGCCGCCTGTCCAGATTTGACAGGTAATTGAATTGGTTGGGTTTAAAAAATTAGCCTTAAAAAAAAAAAAAAAAAAAAATCTAAGTAAGGTAAACTCGTAAAACACTTTCCTTTTTGTCTCTTGTATACCTAGACGTTTTACAATCGGACCTTAATTTTCATTATTCTTTCAACCCCGAACCGACTTAGCGGATTAAGGAACTTTCTATACCAAAACGGACCTTACAGAAAAAAAAGTTACTAATAGAAATCTAAGAAAAGTTATTTTTTATGTGAGGTTCCATCCAGGGTGTGGATATCCAAGGTAGTTGTGAAAGGCTATATCAACTAATCGACCTGTTATAAGAGCATAATAGTTATAAAATGATTGAATAACCTTGTTGGATCATTTTCCCAAACACTGCTTAATAAAAATGGCATGTGTCACTTTTTTTTTTTTTTTTTTTTTTAACGCCCCCTGCAGTGTTAGTGGTGTTGATAAGAGCAGACACCACTACCACCCTTGAGACGGCTCCATCCATCTATTGGTGGGGAGCATCACCTGTTGGAAAGCGGGTCCAGCGTTCCTTTGACATCAGATCAATCATGCAGAGTGTTCCTGCCAGCATTGATTGCCCTGGGATACAGGGGATTGACTGAGCAGGCATTTCAGGGCAAGGGAGGGACCTCTTCACCTTGAGAAAGGTGCCAAATACTAACACTCTCATTCTGGTTCCTCCCTCGCCCCAGCCTACTCCTTGAGACCAAAGATACCTGAAATACTAGACTTTTCGGTATGTCAAAAAGAGAAACATTGTGGGGGAACCCTGTCAGCATTGATTGCATTGCTTGCTCTGACGCCCACTGTAACACACTAGTTCCTGAGACCATATCAGAGGATGAGGGTATAATCGCTAACCCTCCTTTCCTGTTCCACCCCCTTCGCCGGTCCCTCATTTTGCAGGTTGGTCCCACTACGAACCTCCTCCTCCGTACCACTGTGCTCCCACCATGGCTAAAGCTGGTGGCGGGAACGGATCTAGAAAATCTGAGGCAGGCCGCCATGGTACATCTAGGCAAGCATTTGTCCACTCCTAAAACTGAAGCTGATAGTTTCTGTCGTCATTTTCCACCAATTCCCCCTCCCCCCCTCTTTCCCCTTCCCCTACCCAATAGATTTTTGCAATAGGATTCCCCAGGGTCCCTCCTAGCAAGTCTTTGCTGAATTGTTGAATATGTTTTTTTATTTCTGTTTTTACGTGCAGAGATGATAGTTTCTCCTTCATTTTTTCCCATTTAATAGTGATTTCGGCTTGCACCTGCAGTCGGATTTCCTCCTGCAAGACCTGGCCATCCAATCTTACCTCCTCCATCTCATACACACACCATCTTCTCCATAGCGCCCAGAGTACCGCCCTTCTCCCTAATGTAAGTATATTATCCTCAAAGGTGGTAGTTTGCTCCGGGTGCCATGCTTCGCACAACAGTGCTCTCCAATCCTACGGCCAGGGTGTCGTGGCGCCTATCTGTCTCCATATCCTCTCCCACCATCTCCACAGCCATACTGAGCCCGGACACTGAAGGAAGATATGTTCAATTGTTTCTGGCCAACATCGTGACGGGAAAACGGAGGCACAAAGTTTGCACCATGGCAGAGCTAGTCCTCGCTGTTCCAAGGTTGTCCTGTCAATCACCCATGTCGTTCGTGGGTAGACAGCGGTGCTCAATTTGCCATTGCATTGATGCCACTTTCGTTGGGGAGGCCTTGCTCAGCCTAAACCATCTGACTGGGCGAAGGGTCTCTTTCCCCATATTCAGGTGTCGCCTCCATCTATTTTCCACCACCTCCTTTAGGTCCATTTGGGGCGCAACATCCGATAGTTTGTCTTGACCGACTGTGTATGCAGTTGTCGTTGCCCTTGTTTTCCTTTGGCCATGGTTAGTGTCCAGGTCCAATTTTCCGGGTCGAAGCCTAGGTGTGAGATTGGTATGGTTGGTTTGCATGTCAGCCATCCATCTTTTTTTTTTTAAACCCGGATTCATAACAACTCTGACTTTTTATACCATCGTCCTTCGTCGCCTTTCGTTCGTGTAAGCCTATCATCTGAGCTCTTGTGGAATAGGTTGACCAGCACTTCCTCTCCTCCCTCTCGTGGTTGGAATACGCCCAAAATATTTCCAACTATTCCCTCATGTTCTTTTATGCCCACCCAATCTCCCTGCTCCAGTGCCGGTCCTTTTTTAAGGATGCGAACCCAATCCAAGGGGATCGCAAAGATAATTGTCTCTAAGGCCTCCCCTACTTTGTGACAGTACCTCAGTTTTTCTTTCAACTTAGGTTGATAAATCCAATCCCCCCGCTCATGGTCCAAGACGTCCCCCACTCTTAAGATACCATACTTGGTCCATCCCTTTCAGGGGTGTCTGTGCATCGTAGTAACCTACTGTTAGAGTCGGTTATCCACCGGTTGTCGAAGAGGGGTTGTCTATATACTTCCTCCCAACGTCACAGCGGTATTTTGTCCGGTGGGGGGACTTTTCTCCATGTTTTTATAAGTGAGGTCCAGAAGGCATCATTGTGCAGATCTCTTCTGACTGCTTACCTGTCTGTTTCAAGTTCGTTCTCCCTCGCTGATGATGGTATAGGAATAGGTCAGTACTGGTCCTCCAGCCATATCATCGGGTTAATGCCCGGAGGGGCCTGCGGGGCCAGTCTACTTACTTGTTGCAGTGCCAATGCTTTCCATGGACCCTGCGGGCCAAAAAGTAAGCGCTTTACCCACTGCAGGGCCAGGGCCATCACTTGGGTGGTTGGGTCTATAATTCCCAGTCCACCTTTGGTCTTTGGTTGAACCACCACCTGCCACGCCACTCTGCTAATGACGGTCGGGCACTCATGGTTCCCTCTCCACAGGAAGGCCGCTACCTGTCGCTGGAGGGTGGCCGTTGTCGATTTGTTAAGTGACCAGAGGGCGGTTTTATACCACAATGAGGCTAGTGCCACGTTATTAGTTACTAGGGCCCAACCAATTATTGAGGTCTTGCTGTTTTTCCAACTGTTCAGCTTCCTTAGGACTGGTTGCACCAGCCACTCGTCGTTCAGGGGTGGTCGTCCTTCGGCTGATAGCTTGACCCCTAATACCCTGATCGGGGCTTCCTTCGACAACCATCTGACCCTTGGAGATTCTGGCGGCCTGGCCCTTGGTAGTGTATCCACCAGCCTTCCGTTTTATTCCCCCAGTTCACTCCCATATCTGATAGGTCGCAGAACCGGTCCATCAGTCGGCGGACTGCCTCCATGTTCTCAGCTGAGGCCTCCACAATAAGGGTGAGGTCATCAGCGAAAAGAGAACAGATAGGGATAGCATCCTCTGGAATAGACGTAATCATTATTTTCTTGATTTGTTTATGGGTACGCAGGTTGGTTGCCAGTGCTTCCATGATTATTACGAACATAAAGGGGGCGATTGGGTCGCCTTGGCATACCGACCGTTCCAGGGTAATGGGAGGCGCCAGTCTGCCATTTGCCTGCACCCTCGTTGTAACATTTTGATGAAGGATCTTGACCCAACGCCTAAAGCTTGGGCCAAAGTTGAGTTTTTCTAGACATTGATCAAGAAAAACCCAATCTACATGGTCATATGCCTTGTCAAAGTCCACAAAGATTATAGCGGCATTGTGCTTAAACTGACGGGACAGTTTAATGACCTCGTTTATGAGAAGGATATTGTCATGAATCTACCTACCTTTAATGAAGCCGGTTTGTGCTGGGTGAATAATATCCAGCATCAACGGCCGCATGCAGTTTGCCAGTCTTTCCTATAATTTTGTAGACCACAGTCAGGAGCGTAATTGGTCGGTAGTTCCTGATATTCATTTTGTCCCCCTTCTTGTGAAGCAGTGTCAATATCCCTTGCCCCACGAATTCTCCCATTTGCCCTGTTTTCCAGACCGTTTGATAGTATTTCATCAGATATTGCGACAGGGAAAGCCACATTGTCTCTCAAAACTCCTTTGGCAGGCCGTCTATTCCGGGGGTTCTTTCCTCCTCCATCTGCATTAGCGCTGTCCATATTTCCTCCTTAGCAAGCGGTCTCTCCAGGGCTGCTGCTCCGTAAGCTGTTTTTGGAGGGGGGCCAAAAAATCTCTAATTTTCTGGATTCTTTTGTCCTCCGGGGGGTGTTTACATTGTGATGAAAAAAGTTTCTGGTAGAATCTCCTAGCTATATAGAGGCATTAGGGTGTGTTGGTGGTTGGGCGTCCTTGATCGTGTGCCGGATCTATAAGGGCATCGATAGTCGTTCTCCCAGTCCTAAGCCTGGCCATAGCAAAAAAATGCGCATTCATTCCTTCCGTTCTTTGTTTTTTTAGTTTGCCCCTTATTCGTGCACCATTCTATCTATGTTTCACACGGTTGAGGAGTCTAGCCTTTGTTTGTTGTATAGCAACAAATAGGTCCTCTTGGGTTTTCTCGTGTTGTTGGTTAAGTTCTCGTAAGTGGTTTTGAAGTTCAATCTCCTCTCTATTTCTCTGTGCAGCTACCTTTTTTGAGTATTCACAACATTTTCTTGCCAGGAAGGGTAAACCATTGTTAAACCATACAAGATTATTATGAATGTCGTCTTTATGTGACAGCCAGTAGTGCCATGTGTCCTTGACAAAGGATTGGAATCAGTGTTGTGTCAACAATGAGGTGTTCAATTTATAAAAAACCCGGCCCTTGGTCAGATTTTTTACGAAACGAGAGGATCGCCACACACATGGCGTGGTCCAAGCCAGGGTATGGGCTCTACGGGAAGATGTCTGCAATCTGGAGAGAGCCTTTGATTGCTGTGGATATTAATATCAGAATAATTCTTAATCTAGTGATTTTTTCTGGTCAATTTTTTCGGAAGCAAGAGAAAGCGCGCCTAGTGGGGTGCAATTTACGGAAGGAGTCGTACACATCAAGGGAGGAGCAAAGGTCGGCCATGGTTTGTTCATCCGTCCCCACGTATGTCGGGCATGGGGATGGTAGGCGCCATCTGTCTAACCATCTGTTCAGTGCGGCATTAAAATCACCTTCCAAGATTGTGGGAATTCCCTGCGGGGATTGCGGGACTTTATCCTGCAATTTCTCGAAAAAAAACTTTCGTTCCCCCACCTCATTCGGGTCATAGACGCAAAAGATTCTCACTAGTTCTATCTCCAACATGACCAGAATTGATATCCACCTTCCTCCCTCACAATCTGCCTCCCAATCTAGCGGTGTAACCCTGGAGTCCAGGGGGAGCCAGATGGCCACCCCGGCACTCCCCGGTCGCAGGGCATGTGATTTGAAGGCCTGGTGTAGCCAGATCATTTTATGTGCGTAGTAATGGTCTGCTGTATCCATCAGATGTGTCTCTTGAACGCAGATAACATCCGGCCAGTCCCTCCCCCCCACTCCTTTAATCTGATCCCAGATGGCCTGTCTCTTTTGTGGTGTGGCCGTTGCAAGGCCATTCACGTTTTTGGAACGCAGGTCCAAATCCGCCTCTCTTCTTCCTCTCCTCCGGTTTTGATCCTGATTGTACAACGCCTTAATAGTATCAATCTTTTACCTCCATCTTCCTTTTGTCGGGCCCCTCCTTTTTAAAGGCGCTCCCATTCCACCACATCCCAGTCATCCTTCTTGGCCCCAACGGGATGTAAGTATCCCTCCTTAAGGATCCTGGCTAGGGCTATCGTCACATCTTGCTCCGCCCACATTTTACTAGGCTTAATCTTTAGGAGTTGCAGCTCTAGAATGGCTGCTTGCGAGAACCATCGCAAGCCTGCTTCCTTGTTGGGATCGAAGAACACATAAACGTAATTATCCGCCCGAACCCGAACGCCCGAACCCGAACGCCCGAACGTATGGGACCCCTTGGGGATGCGCTCGGCCGTTCGGGCTGAATGCGGACCCAAAAAAAAAAAAAAAAAAAATCTGAAAAAAGATATGTTATGAAGAAAAATAAACTAAACAAGATTTGCCTGAGCATTACATCCAAATTCCTTGCCAAGTTTGAAATAAAAATAAATTACGAAAAACAAATACTAATAATAATATTAAAAAAAAAAAAAAGAATTAAATTTAGTGATTTCGCGAGCACGTTTTCGACACCGCTATCTTTGGCGATTTTTTTTTTTTTTTGGAATAGCTAAATGCCCTGAAAATTTAGATATGTGTAATTCACATAATGCAAAACACACAAACAAAGTTTCAAAAAATAATAAAATTGTTTAGACCCCGAACTAAAGTGAAAACAAAAAGTAAAAAGTGAAAAAAAATGTGGGCAAGCACGTTTTGACACCGCCATTTTTGGCGATTTTTAATTCTTATTTGGTTGAGCCAAATGACTTGAAAATGTATAGGCGTGTACCTCACGTCATAGAGAACTCACAAAAAACAATTCAGAAAAAAAACAATATTTTTAGGCCCCAAAATATTTTTTGGCGGGGGCCGAAGGCCGTCGGGTTCGCAACCCGTACGGGACCCCGAACGCCCGTACGTACGGAGGTCTGCCCAGGGACCTCCGTACGTACGGGCTGGTAACCCTATATATATATATATAGATAGATAGATAGATAGATAGATAGATAGATAGATAGATAGATAGATAGATAGATAGATAGATAGATAAATATAGATATATATAGATATGGGTAGCACGGCGTACACGTACGCGGGCTCCGCATACGTGCATACGCGTATGCACGTATGCGCATACGTGTCGCATACGTATGTGCGCATACGCAAATTTAGGGTCCGCGTACGTGGTCACAGCGGGTTGTTTCCCGGGTTTGTCTGGGCCCGGTAGGGATTGGGGGGTGGGCGTTGGGATTGGTTGGTGTGTGTTTGTGTGTGTGTGTGTGTGTGTGTGTGTGTGTGTGTGAG
>BFEA01000387.1:996402-1009148 GCA_003427395.1 Chara braunii | reverse complement strand
CGCCGAACGCGGACCCAAAAAAAAAAACAAAAAAGCGTCATCAAAAAAATCTGAAAACAAAATATGTTATGGAGAAAAACAATTTAAACAAGATTTGCCTGAGCATTACATCCGAATTCCTTACCAAATTTGAAATAAAAATAATTTATGGAAAACAAATACTAATAATAAAAATAAATAAAAATAAAAAAAGAATTAAATTTAGTGAGTGCGAGAGCATGTTTTCGACACCGCCATCTTTGGCGATTTTTCATTTTTTTTTGGCAAAGCTCAGTGCCCTGAAAATTAAAAGACCTGTACTTCACATAATACAAAACCCACTAAAAAATTTTCAAAAAATAATAAAATTGTTTAGACCCCGAACTAAAGTGAAAACAAAAAGTAAAAAGTGAAAAAATACATGGGCGAGCACGTTTTGCCACCGCCATCTTTGGCAATTTTTAATTCTTATTTGGCTTAGCCAAATGGCTTGAAAATTTACAGGCATGTACCTCACGTCATAGAGAACTCAAAAAATATAATTCAGAAAAAACTAATTATTTTTAGGCCCCGAAATAATTTTTGGCGCGGGCCAAACGCCATCGGGTTCGGACCCCGTACGGGACCCCGAACGCCCATACGTACGGAGGTCTGCCCAGGGACCTCCGTACGTACGGTGTCGAGCGCATCGATCCGGCACTGCACCAGGGCAGCGCGGGACCCTCCCGGCCGCGTCACGCAGGAGTTGGTTTTTTAAATCCTTCGTCGCAAATATACATGGAGCTTTCGCAAGCCGCTCCGGCCGAGTGCGCCAGCCATACCTCTCACGAGCCCCTACGACAGGATAGGGCCTATGCGAGGCACAACTTACCTCCACCTTATGGGAGTTGACACCTCCCTTCGGTGGGCATATCCCCGCCGAGCTACCAGTCCACAGTACGAAAGCTAATCAATTGCAATCGCAGAGCTGGACCAGCCGAGGGCGTTTCTCGTTCGCTGTAGCATAGGGGGCACCCGCGGTAATACGCCGCTATCGGACCCGCACGCGACCCGACATCTTGGGGGGCTGAGGTCCCAAGCGTGACTCGTCGTCGGTTGACTAGGACGCATCTCACACACCACGCGCACACCACTTTATGAACACAAAAATAAAACACACACACACACATACGAAACGACACAACACAAACAACGCGACAACGCTCCTAGCCCCTCGGTAGTCATCCTATAACTCTTTGATGCCGAAATTGGATAGGTGTCGCGCGCGAGACCTTAGTATAAAACCGCGCGGACGCAGGGCTAACTCATATTGACTCGCAATACAAGCGTACGCAAGCAGTCGCAATGATGGCGTACTATGTAGTGCCCATAATCAAGCGGTCCCTCGTGGATCCGAGTACCGCTTATGACACTCAAGTGTCAGACTCGAAGTGTCGTGAGGGTATGATCCTTCACAGCATTGCACGGCTGAAGGAATAGTCGTACACTCCGGCCTTTGGTCTGAGCGTCTCGGTGGGCAAGGCAAATAGGCTCTGCATGGGGGCAGATTCCTTCCCTGCAGAGTCTAGGGCTTGGGATGTCCTAGACAAGGACCTTGAATCCCGGCCAAGGACCAACGTCCGACTATAAGAATCTTCTAAAAAGCAAAGGTAAAAAGGGAATCCCCCTTTTCTCTCGAGACACAACCTGGTTAAACCTTATGCACAATCACAGTGGTTTCTCAAACACTCAGGGTACTCGTAAATATATGAGGGTTTATTATATAGGACGATCACTTCTCACAGTCACAGTGGGGCTTCCCTCAGCCATATATGTATGTAATCGCAGGCAATCACATCCAGAGTCCGAACCACAAACGCACCTGCAATCACATCAAAGATTCATCCAAAAAGCCCACGCACGGTCAACTTCAACCATTCTCTCCCCACTCGTGCAACTCTTAAATAAATACTCAGTACTTTGGTTGGATGACCATTCAATAAAGTCCGGATAAAAACACAGCAAAACGGTTCAAATCACAAGACTAAAGCCTTTAGGTTGAGTGGCAGGAGTGAATTGGAGTTGAATCGTAAACAGACGAATCGGCAATCGGCCTGTTATCAGTGATAACAGAAGAAAACCCTCAAGGGGTCAAGCTGAATCTAGTCCAAGTCCTGAATCAGATCGATCAAGGAGACCTGTAACACATTACAGGTCAATGCCCCAGGCTTAACCTATAAGTCCATGGAGAACAATCTCCATATCATGATCTCACCCAAATCATCCTAGTTAACTATATTTAACCCTATCTCTAAGCAAGTGTCCAAAGAAAGGTAGACTCATGGCAGAATCTCCCCTATCCAAAGTGGATTACCAGAATCGTCACCTGTCAAAATACAGTTTATCTCCACTTAACTAAGAAAATTTTGGCATCGCTTCCCGTAGGAAAAGTGCCTTTTCAGAATTTATATAAGTCCAAATATGAAGGCAGAAATAATCTCTAACTCTGAAAAGTCAAATTTTGTCTAACTCCCTGAATTAGTAAAAATTTGGGCAGCACTCTCTTTAGACAGGGAGGCTTCCCAGATTTATACTAAGTCAGATATGAACTGAAAAGACAACTTGAGTTCAACTTAGACAAGATTTAACTAACTCCTTAGTTTTGCAGAAATTTCGGCAGCACTCCCTCTAAAAAAGTGTTATTCCAAAATTTATACAAGGCTAAGTCCAGAACCTGAGAATAACTTTGACTTCCCAAAGTTCAATTTTGTCTAACTCCCCGAAGTAGTAAAAATTTGGGCAGCACTCCCTTTAGAAAAGGAGACTTCCCAGATTTTAACTCAGTCAGATATGAGAAAAGACAAAGTTGAACTTTAGACACGTCAAAATTCAACTAACTCCCTGGATTTATAGAAATTTCGACAGCGCTTCCCGTTGAGAAAGTAGCTTGCCAAGATTTATACAAAGCCAAGTATAAGAAAAGATCTTAGAAAATGCAGGAATTGACCTAAGTAAAAAAAATTATTACAGAAAATGCAGGAATCGACACTAACTCCTATAACTCTAGCACGTGACGAGCGACTAAAGCAACTACCTATCAAACTGAAACTCAGACTAAGCAGTAGCCTCACTTAGTCGCATGCAAGCCAAACCACAAATGTAAGTACTCTCGTCATCCCAAGGTATACCTGAACAAACAATAGTTCATGATCTTTCAATGCTTTAACCCTTCATACCCAGCTTACATAAGGCATAGGTCAGGCCGCTTGAACTTACAGAGCGCGCCCAACTTAGCCAGGCCTAAAGTCAGAATACCTAAACTTACAGAGCATTCTGACTTAGCCAAATATACACAAACAGAGGGCACAAGTACTTTTCTCCTCTTTGGGCACATGACTAGACCATTCTAGTCGCCCTGAACTGTTTAAAGTATCCAAGTTATATATACTTGTCTCCACCTTTGTCTTCTGAGGTTGCATATGATTGAACTAACTTAAGTTCAGTCTGCCCCAGTTTACCACCAGTTTTATTCTTAGTCATACTCTCTTCAAGTTGTGATACGGCTATAGTCAGACCACCTAAACTTATAGAATAGTCTGATTAGCTCGTTCTCAGATAGAATAGTAGTAAAGTATAGCCAAGTTATAACCTTTGGATTCCAACATGTGCGAGGCTTTGAGTCAGACCCCCTGAACTTACAGAAGGGTCTAACTCTCTGCCAATTTCATTTCTCTCTGAGCCATCATGTGTGTGGCGTCGCGTCAGACCCCCTGAACTTACAGAAGGATCAGCCTCTTTTCCAAGGTTATTTCTTCATAATAAAGACAGGAAGGGACAGAGCTACCTGAACTTGCCCTCGCAAGTCAGAGCAGTCAGGCCACCTAAACTTATAGAACAGCCTGACCCTTCATGAGCAATCAGACCCCCTAAACTTATAGAAGGGTCTGACGCTCCATGCAATCCAAGATAAACAACGCACTGGGTCTCCCCAAACTTATGGGGACCTCCCAGCCTCAATGACCCAGTCGAACCTCATGCAATTCAGCCCTCCATCCTGCCTTTCCCAGATGCAATTTCTTTCAGCAGTCTGATTTCATACAACAAATAAAGTGAAACTGAGATTGTTCAAGCATTCCTTTACATTATCTGGTTCAAGTGCTGAAAGTCAAACAAAAGTCAAAGTAGGGATACAAATAGTATTCCCAGTCAAGACATACCAAGGGCAATACCGATAGGGGCTATAATATGGGTCTATAGGAGGAAAGCCAGTTATCTTTCAATTCCCTGCCTCCAGAGCCTCGCCTAGGCTCCGGCAGAGCTCCCACAATCGGTGGGGCGACCTCCCATAGAGGCCTTGGCGCGGATTACGGGTTGCAATCCTGCCTGCCGCCTTCCCCTCAGAACCAACAGACTAGACTTAGAGTAAGAGGGGCAGATAGAGAAAGGTTTGAGACTCTCAGATCCTAGGATGGTGCACTCAGACTAGGGTCTTGAAACCTTGACTCGCCTGAGGGCCCCGCAATGGTGGCCAGCATGCAGCAACTTGGTCACTCTAAAGTCAAATCGTCAATTGTCGACTTTCCGGCAACTCCCCAAATCGTGGCAATAACTCCCTTGTAGTCCGATCGCCCTAACAACATCACCCGTAATCTCTACTCGAACGGTAAGCATATACGCAACACTCTTGGCTAACTACCAAACCCGTGATTTTCTCGTTTCACGATGTCGTTCCCTGCTAACGAGATCCGTGATATGCCTGTCGACGGCTTGGTTCGCACTCCGCACCCGACATGCTATGGCACAGGCTGGTGGTAACCGACACCTCAATCCAGAAACATAACTACAGTCTCTGCTGCCGATTCCTCATCCCCCCCCTACTCCAAATGGGGTGATAGCACACAGTCGACAAACAGGCCTGCAGTCTCATAGCTCGCGTCCAACTTCCCATTTTAACAGGTCTAGCAGCCCACACACAAGCCGACTCATGAAGATACGATATTCACAGCCTTGGTAGACTGCAGCGGCATGCTTACGCTCAAACCTCTTACAGCCGATCGTGGTTGGTGGGTAGCGCRTTTACTACAATYTTTAGCCGCTGGCTTCCCTGCTCGATGAGCCAAGCGACYGCTAGGCCTCTTGCATGCTAGCTCTCAAACCYGAGTCCCAAAGCCGTAGTGASAGGAGTTTGGCGCAGGCATATTAGCCTAGTCTCTTGGCAGTATAGTCCCTGCCCCCTTCTTTGAAGCACCCAGCTCGCAATGACGGTCAAGTTCATGGTAATCCATACACTGAGAAAACCGGCACGGCCTGTCGCTGTAAAGTTCGGTTCATCCCCCATCGCCAGTTCATAGCCCCCCCCCCCCCCTTTTTTCTCACTCTGCCAGCAGACGTACCTGACTGCCCGACGGGGTCGGAGTCATTCGTACTTAGGAGAGCATAACTGCAGAGGGGAAGATTGTTAGCATGAACATGGATACGTCGGGTTGAGAAGTACACTTTACGGGCACAAACACGACCCGGCAGAGAGTAGCAAGTGCAGAATGAGGTTGAATCTTCTGCTAGGACTCGACAAGATACATTGTAGATTTCAAGCTCCTCCCTCTCCGACCACTGATCCACACATACCTTTTTATTATAACTTTTTCACGTTTGTTCTAACTCTAAAACTAACAACACCTATCATCTCGTCTCGGTAAAAATCCCCGAAGCACCCCTTTCCTCGCCAGATTCTACTCGGAAACGAGCGAGATACTCGTTTCCCACTTCACTCTTCCTTCATTCCCGCCATAGCCTCCGCTCACTCTCCCTTTTACTAACTCTCACTATACTAACTCTCTCTCGAATCTGTCATCATGTCTGGGGTCGCCCACCCCAAAACCTCGATTTCTGCCATCACCCCGACGAAATCGGTCAAGCTATGACCGAGACACACCGATCTCTCTCGCACTCTCCCCCATCTCCATCTCCACGCAAGCTCCTTCTTACACGCCTCTCAATCTACTAACCCATAGCCAAATCTAGCTCTACCATCGTGTTCGCAGTGTCCGAAAAACTTTGTTTATCGTTTTGGTTCACTTGATTTCACTGGGAATCGAGTGAGAATTCACTTTTTATACCCCTGCCATCGCCGACTGTACCAACTTTCCACGCGGCCTTTTTTCTTTCTATTTCCATACCTACTAACTATCTACTAAAACTAACACTACCATGCGCTCGCCCAGTCCACAATCCTCAAGATAATACCTTCCCTAACCTATTTTCATTAAGAAATGGTCGGGCCATACACTTTCTCACTCCGACACTCCCGCTGCCTCCCCGCGATCACTCTCACCCTCGACGCCCTGGCTGTTTTTAATATCATTTGCACCTGGCACGAACCTACGCCCAGGTTCATCCGTTCCTTCTGAATTCTCCCTCCCTTGCTACTTCCGTAACCCCTCTTCTGGCTGGCCCTGTCTCTCTTCCCTAGCACTTCGCTCCTCGTTCGTCACTCTGCCCGTTCGCGCGCACCTCCTTGCCTCAGCATCTCAACTACATTCCCACGCTTAACCCGCATTACCGACGACCTCGTCCTCTCCTTCATCTTAGTTCCGAATGCACCCGGCGCGAGATCGCGCCGGGTTCACTTTCCTTCTGTCAAGTGCAAAGGCCGGTTGTCTCCTCCCCCTCGCGTCCGTCTGCGCTTTCACAACCCGTCTCCCTCTGTCGCACGCACCTGGCGCCCCGTTGCGCCCAGATCCATTCGTCCCATTCCCTTTTCTCTCCCGCTGCTTATCTTCGTCTCGTCGCTGCGCCCGCTGCTGTTTCTCTCCCTTTCGGCTAGCGCAGCTCCAAAGGCAGCGTGCCTCTCAGTGACCGATACTGGTCCAACAGTTCCAGCAATTCAGAGGACAAAACTCTGAAGGAGATCAGCTACCAGTCGACCCGATGAGCCCCTCTCCTATAGCCGCTGCGTCCCACCTCTCGTCCGCTCCTCCCATACATTCTCGTACTAATGTTGCCTTCTGACTGTAGCGCTACGTAGCGCGGTGCTCTGGCAACGGGCCGGTCAGTTGTTCGTCCTACGACTGATCGGCCGGGAAGGGTGGGGAGAAACGCGCAGTTCGATAGTCCAGTTGTCCGCTACCTTGCCCAACCTCCAATCGTTAGCCCATCCCCCGGTGGACGCCTACCCAATACCAGCGGGTCACGGCGCGGCCCGATGTATCACTATGGCGAAGAAGGGCTTCGCTACTGGCTGGTCGCAGTGGCCTGCCCATGGCCCCCTTCGTGAAGCTTGATCCTGATGCAACCGGCCAGCCCCTGGCAGGCTGGCCAGTACCACCCGCTATAGCAGATATCATCCCTGCTGGTGGGTGACGCTCCCACATGCTCCCTCATTTGGAGGCTTGAGCACGGGGGTGGCTGTTACGAATTTCTCCGAAGGGGTAACCCCGACTCGGTCACGAGAACAGTTTGTGGCTGACGGACAGTGCACCCTCAGCAACTCCTGCCGCCCTCCGGCCGCAGCCCCACAGTCCCATTCGGAGTGTCTTCTCCAATTCCCTTTCGTTTTAGACTATCGACGCCCTCCAAGTAGGAAGCGGGGGAGGCGACAACTACGGACCTCACCACTCTTCACCCGTTGAGCTCCTCGGTCCGTCTCTCAAAATGGTCGGGGCAGGGGGATTCCGCCAAACCTCGACACGCCGGACCCCGGACGGGCCCGCCAAAAAGAGGCGCGCGCTCGAGATCCTTGACCGCGGCGACGACCTCTAATTCCAACGTTGCGCCTAAATCAAAGGGGCATCGGAGCATAAAACTGACGACGATAAAATACCCAGAAAGCGTTTTAATTATCAGGGTACGTCGAACTTAGAAAAAAAAAGGACCGCTAATATTGTTCCGACGCAGCCGGGGGCAAAACCAAGGGGGACAGCCCCGTCGGGCCCTCCACCCCTCGGTCCCTTCGCGCTACTCTGATATCCCCATGTCGTCGCCGCTCAACCTCGTCCCCTGAATCCCCCGGATGAAAGTCTGACGCCGTAACTAATAGTGCTAGGCCCGAGCCTGGGTTCAACTCTAGCGGACACCTAAATGAACGGACATTGGGCGACTCGCCCAGGTACAGAGACGCTTTCAGAAGTCATATTGTCGTCGATGCCGTCCTCCGCACGTACGCATAGGTCATAGGCAAGCTCATCAGTCAACGAGACATAATCTTTTTAATCCCTGTTTAATCAAAAGAAAAACAAATTCTGGTCGGCGATCACGCCGACCCCTCAATCATCAAAAAAAGAAGAAAAAAAAAAATCACACGCGCCTTAAAAAAATCCGCATGCCCACACACTCTCTATTTTAGTCACACATCCTGTCAATCTCGACCACAAACGCAGCCGCGTCTCGCGCGGTATACTTAGACTTTAAACCAGCCTAATTTTTGTCATCTGCGAGAACCAGGGCGGATACCCTTGTAAGGGTATTCGCACCGACAACTTACCGGGCCATATTAAGCAACGTCCCCGTCGCTTCGCAGGATCAAAAAGCTATTGGTTCAACCCCAATCCAAAATGCTGACGAGAAAGGAGCCAATCCGATTAGCCAACAAACACAGGGTAGAGACTTCCATCAAACCATGTCTCCACAACTATATGCTGCCAGGTTTCTAACCAGGGCCTCTCACCGCCCAGAAATTAGGACGCCGAAAACATAAGTTTCAAAGGCCTTCCCAATCGTCCTCTCCCCGGTCCTAGACAACCTTCGGCTTCTCGTTGGGTGTCTCTAGTCCTGGCCAAAACTAGGAACACGGGCCCTTACCGAGACCTTTGAAGGCACTCTCGCCTTCCTTCTAAAAAAATCTCTCGCAATCAAATACACATACGTATATATGTATACTTAATATTCACTCAGCTCTTTCTGCAGTCTAGTACAGAAAGGCTAGGTCTCCATCTTGGCCCATCATAGCCTGGCTGATCGGACCAGGACTACGGTCCGCCGCGTTGTTATTTTAGCGGCAGTACCCTCGTTGGTTACGCAACGATAGGTTTTCTCCTGATAAGCATTCAATCAGGATTTCCCAAACATCTCAACCTTCACTATCCCACGAAGTAATGTCAATGGGGTGGGCAACTCCCCTTAAACTCTTACTCCGCGGTCCCGTAGCCAAGTTGCTCCGGCTAGCAGCCATCCACTGCGGTTACGCCCTAGAGGTACTAACCTTTACCGTTTAGCTTGGTATTTCTCAATATGTCCCAGAACTAGCACAAGTGGTTAGACGGAGCGTCGCAAAACAAAATCACGGGCCCACTGCGCGATTGCGCAGGGGTGTGAAGGCATTTACCAGCTCTCCCACAAACGGCATGACACCCTTCGCACGCTCACAAACAAAATCACCGCTAGGTCCACAAGGTCGTGACCCCTGGCTTGATCAGAGCTAGCAGCCACCCGTCCTAAGACATCTCTCGCCTTGCACTCATTGCGACCTTCTCAAACATTTCAAGCAAAAGTAACCCTTTTCGTCAGACTTTATCACCCATCAAACAACTTACCATGCCATAAATCAGTTTACTAACCTTTGAGGGTGAGTCTTCCAACAACAAAAACATCCCCTTTTCCAAAAATCCAAGGGGCTCTCACCATAAAACAAAACAATACACCCCCTCTTCCAAAAATCACGAGGGGTCTCGCCACAGAACAAAACACTCCCTCTTCCAAAAATCACGAGGGGTCTCATCAGAGAACAAAACACTCCCTCTTCTAAAAATCACGAGGGGTCTCACCACAGAACAAAACACTCCCTCTTCCAAAAATCACTAGGGGTCTCATCATAAAACCAATTTTTCCCTCCTCAAAAATTCGAGAGGGTCTCATCATAACACACAACATCCCCTTTTTTCAAAAATTCAGGGGGTCTTCATAGAACAAAACATCACTGAGAGACCATCTTACGAGTCCTCATCACACTTAAGCAATCAATAACCGGCATGGTAAAACATTCGAGTCTTAGAGACTCATAGATCTTCAAAGAAGCCTCACAACTTTTCACAAACAAGTTGCGCTTCCTCCCCTTATACTCTGCCTTATCAGCTGCCCGTGGGCAGGGCGCACGAGTATACCGAGGGGTAGACAGCTTCACATATCACACATTCACACATCTTTCACCCAAGCCAACATTCATCAGGATAAAGCCACATAAGCGAGAGTGATAGTGATCGTCACAAAAACCAAGCCTCATAGAGTCTCAACTCCATATGTACACCACAATAAAACGTCTCTCTCAAAAACGACATAGGTACTCTGCCCTCACGTCCCACTCTGCTGAGTAACTCACGTCTCGAACACACGAGTACCTCGGAATATGTCCAAACATATACAAAAGTTCAAAGCGCGCAAGTCTATCCCAACGTGCCAACATATCACACATCTGGACACAACCATCTAAATCACCCCAAAGGAAGGAACAAATGATTCGCCCAGTACTACAATCTCCATATGTACAGGTAGATACGCTAGTCGTGACTACACCTAGCTATACACATATCTAGCTTCGTCCCTATATACAAAAACCTTGGTCCTACTGACGTATAGGCGAACCAGTCCCCACTCATTCATTACCCCCTCTCGTTTCACCTATACGGCTGAGCTATCTACAACCTAAGTTACTTTACCGGACCATTATTGTGAAACCCCTCCCCGGATCTGATCTATACACATACACACATCCGAGTATATGTCTGCCCCGTCCCTGATAATATGTACTAGCCTTTACCAATTAGTATGGGGTTAGGGTTACGCAATGGTTAGCCTGGTACTCCAGTTTCCAGATCAATACATGTACAATTAGCCCTTACCGACATGAATCTAAAAATTCAGGGCAGGCGACTGACAGAAACTTTCCAACCCAGGAGTTAGGGTGAATCCTCATTACGTCCTACTATACTTTATCTGCCCTAGTCATCTCATCTACCCTCTCATAGAGCATTCTGACTTAGCCAAATATACACAAACACAGGGCACAACTACTTTTCTCTTCTTTGGGCACATGACTAAACCATTCTAGTCGCCCTGAATTGTTTAAAGTATCCAAGCTATATATTTGTCTCCACCTTTGTTTTTTAAGGCTGCATATGACTGAACTAACTTAAGTTCAGTCTGCCCCAGCTTACCACCAATTTTATTCTTAGTTATACTCTCTTCAAGTTGTGATACGGCTATAGTCAGACCACGTAAACTTATAGAACAGTCTGATTAGCTCGTTCTCAGATAGAATAGTAGTAAAGTATAGCCAAGTTATTACCTTTTGATTCCAACATGTACGAACCTTTAAGCCAGACCCCGTGAACTTACAGAAGGGTCTAACTCTCTGTCAATTTCATTTCTCTCTGAGCCATCATGTGTGTGACATTGCGTCAGACTCCCTGAACTTACAGAAGGATTTACCTCTTTGCGAAGGTTATTTCTTCAGAATAAGGACAGGAAGGGACAGAGCTACCTGAACTTACAGAACGGCTCGGTCCCCTCGTTCAGAAACAAAAGAAACTTAAGAAAACCCAAAGAGAACAAGGCAACTCAGGGCACCAAAATTTATTGAATGCCCCGAGTCCCTGAAAATCATGCACAATCATCCCTCGCAAGTCAGAGCAGTCAGGCCACCTAAGCTTATAGAAAGCCATGACCCTTCATGAGCAATCAGACCCCTTAAACTTATAGAAGGGTCTGACACTCCATGCAATCCAAGATAAACAACGCACTGAGTCTCCCCAAACTTATGGGGACCTCCCAGCCTCAATGACCCTGTCAAACCTCATGCAATTCAGCCCTTCATCCTGCCTTTCCCAGATGCAATTTCTTTCAGCAGTTTGATTTCATACAACAAATAAAGCTGAAACTGAGATTGTTCAAGCATTCCTTTACTTTATCTGGTTCAAGTCCTGAAAGTCAAACAAAAGTCAAAGTAAGGATACAAACAGTATTCTCAGTCAAGACATACCAAGGGCAATACCGATAGGGGCTATAATCTGGGTGTATAGGAGGAAAGCAACAATTACCTTTCAATTCCCTGCCTCCAGAGCCTCGCCTAGGCTCCGGCAGAGCTCCCGCAATCGGTGGGGCGACCTCCCACAGAGGCCTTGGCGCCGATTACGGGTTGCAATCCCGCCTGCCGCCTTCCCATCAAAACCAACAGACTAGACTTAGAGTAAGAGGGGCAGATAGAGAAAGGTTTGAGACTCTCAGATCCTAGGATGGTGCACTCAGACTCGCAGGAGACGGCCTTGAAACCTTGACTCGCCTAAGGGCCCCGCAATGGTGGCCAGCATGCAGCAACTTGGTCACTCTAAAGTCAAATCGTCAATTGTCGACTTTTCGGCAACTCCCAAAATCGTGGTAATAACTCCCTTCTTTTCCGATCACCCTAACAACATCACCCGTAATCACTACTCGAACGGTAAGCATAGACGCAACACTCTTGGCTAACTGCCAAACCCGTAATTTTGTCGTTTCGTGATGTCGTTCCCTGCTGACGAGATCCGTGATATGCCTGTCGACGGCTTGGTTCGCACTCAGCAGCCGGCCTGCAATGGCACAGGCTGGTGGTAACCGACACCTCAATCCAAAAACATAACTACAGTCTCTGCTGCCGATTCCTCATTCCCCCCCTACTCCAAATGGGGTGATAGCACACAGTCGACAAACAGGCCTGCAGTCTCATAGCCTGCGTCCAACTTCCCATTTTAACAGGTCTAGCAGCCCACACACAAGCCGACTCATGAAGATACGATATTCACAGCCTTGGTAGACTGCAGCGGCAT
>BFEA01000387.1:973471-983493 GCA_003427395.1 Chara braunii | reverse complement strand
GGGGGGTCGAAGGCCCTGTCTACACGGAATGCCCATCGGACTCACCGGCTGTCGTTGTCGCCGATGCTTGAGATGAGTTCGAGATAGATGACAGTCGTCGAACTCCAATCTCGGAAGACATCGATGATGGCGACAACCATCGTTTTATGTTTTTTCATCTTCCGCAGAAATGAGAGAGAGAGAGAGAGAGAGAGAGAGAGAGAGAGCAACAGCAACGTCGAAACCGCACGACAGGGCTTGAAGGTCGAGACATTCAAAGCACGTCAACCGTCCGCGGCATGCGTCGCCCCACGCCATGGGGGAAACGCCAACGTGCACGAAGACGTGCCGCCCGTCGGTGGCTTCTCGCCAGGTGATGGCTGCACGAACGTGCTGTCACGCGGTTTGCCCGAAACGACCGTGTCGTTTCACCCGCACAAACCCAAAAAAAAAAAATACAAAAAAAAAAAAAAAAACAAATAAAAGTGAAAACAATCAGAAAACAAATAAAAGAAAAATACAATACAGGTGGATTTACGTTTTTGTTTTCAGGGTTTTTTTTTTTTTTTTTTTTTTTTTTTTTTTTGTCGGGCGGGTCACTTCCATGTCCGGATGCATAAACACAGACATAGTGCTGCGACGACTGGTTTCCTCAACAGGCGGAGTACCAGGTCCCACATATGAAACGACAAATCGGGGTGGGACCCGGTCGACCGCGAAAAAAACGGTCGCGCGACAAAAATTTTGCGATTGCGGTTTACCGGTCCTTCGGCAGTTTCTAAGTGGCAGGGGGACCGGTGGTTTAACGCACGAGCAACATGAGTCCCTAGAGGCCCCACTTTCCAAGCAAGAGGTTTGGACAACCCTTCTACAAATAAGGGAGGAAAAAGCCCCGGGGATTGATGGCTTTCCCAAAAAAATTTGGGAAACCACTTGGGATTTTATGGGACAGGATGTCATGGATTTCTATAAAGAAGTGTGGCACACAGGAGTGATGGGAGAGAGAGTGGGGCAAGGGATACCGACTCTTCTATATAAAAAACGGAACAAGATTGATATTAGAAACTACCGCCTAATCACACTTCTCACAGTGGTGTATAAAATGTTATCCAAGGCCCTAGCCAATAGAATGATTTTAGTGATGGAAGATATTATTCACTCATCCCAAACCGGCTTTATGGAAAATAAGAATATCCAAAAGAACATTTGCTAGTACATGAAATTCTCCAACTAACAAGACACTCCCGCCAAAACGCGGCCCTGATTTTTATCGACTTTGAAAAAGCCTGTGATCACGTGGACTGACTTTTTCTCGATAGATGTCTGGAAAAAATGAATTTTGGTCATAATTTTAGGTGGTGGATTCAAATCTTACACCAAAATGCGACCACATGTGTGCAAGTCAATGGATGTATAGCGTCGCCGCTACGGCTAGAGAGATCGGTTCGCCAAGGGGGGCCAATAGCCCCCTTTCTGTTTCTAATTATCATGGAGGCATTAGTGGTCAACCTTAGGGCAAACAAAAACACCACTAGAATTCAAATCACACGCATCCCCGAGGATGCAATCCCTGTGTGCTCTCGTTTTGCAGACGACCTCACAATAATGGCAGAGGCCACGCATGCAACATGGAGGAAATTCGACAGATGATGAAAAAGTTTGCTCGGGTCTCCGATATGACGGTCAACTGGGGGAGCAAGACACAAGGGTGGTGAATCCACCACCAACGAGGACGCCCCCCGGACTTACCACAAATTACATCGATGTTGCATGAAGCCCCGATGAGAATGGGGTAACCATGACTGCAGGGGGCCGCCCACCAACTAATGATGAATGGATCACCTCCCCAACTCTACAAAAACTAACAATTGGAAAAACAAGCACACCTCCCTTTTTGGCCGTGCACTCGTAGTTGACAATATTGTCTTCACAACACTATGGTATAGGTCCTTACTATGACCGTTGAGCAAAGACGCCCTAAAAAGGCTTAGGAAAAAAGTAACGGTCTTCCTGTGGAGGGGGGACTGCGAGCAAAGTAATACGATCAGTCGGGTGGCCTGGGACTAATTTATTTAGCCCAAGGCAAAAAGAGGCCTGTGAATAATTGACCCATCCACACAGGTGCGTTGTCTAAAATGGGTAATCTTTACTCCCCAAAGCCCATGGTGCGTTTTGGCTCTTGAGCATCTGGCCCGGCTAGCCCCGACAACCACTCAAGGGGTGCACCCACTGACGTGGCTAAAAGACCGTTTCTGGACAATCCCTAACGAACTCCCAAAAGAAAGGGAGGGGGTTGACGAGAGAGATCAGAACATGGACACCTTTTGGCCATCCCTACTGGAGTCCTGGCGCAAGCTCTCACTTCCAGACAAAACCCACCCTGATCGATGGGAGGAGGTCTATCGGTAGCCTCTGTTTGGAAATAGGTGGGTGACAGACCAGAGGGGTTGCATCATGTCAAGTTCAGCCTTGCCCTGGAAAAGTTGGATCAGACGAGGGATCTTAAGAGTTGGGGACCTTTGGGATAATGAGAGAAACGACTGGAAAACAATCGATCAGCTACGAGAAGCCCTATGATACTGCCACCATGTGGATGACTCTTTGGACAATCTAATTGAGGCAATCCCGCTGGCATGGTACCGAACTCTCAAACGAGGCCCCACCCTGAAAGAAGAAGACTAGGTGGTCAGTAAAGAGTGTCCACCAAGGATTGAACGGATTCATATGGTCTTCCCCCAAGTAGTCCTAGTTGAACACTACGCCATCACCGAATTGGATCTGGCTTTGGATCTTGTGGAATGGACTTGGAAATCCCCCCGAAAGAGGGGAGGCCCCAACACTGGTCATGTCAGCCTTTACCAATTAACAGTTAAATTTGCCTACAAAATGCTTTGACCCAAGCGACACTTAGGGGATATGGTTAATGATCGACGGGCACGGCATCTCAACGTAGACCACGCCCTCCTGAAGCATATTTGATGGTTCAGGGGACAAAAGGCCAGGTCCATGAAAATTACTTCCTTGCAATGGCAGATTGCTCACCCGTGTCTGCCCACCAACGACTGGCTGACAAACCGCACTAATTTGGAGCAAAAAGACCTACTACTGCCATGGTGTCAGCGATACCAGAGTTTTTTTCCCTCCCACAAGAAAGCCGAAACTATTGAACATATCTTCATGCAATGTTCAATCGCCCAATTTACATGGAGATGATGGGACCGCATCTGGCGGAAAATGGTAAGCGACATCCCATGGCCCTAGTCATGGCAGGCCATACTTGCTGGGCATTGGCCGACGGTAGGGGAAG
Organism: Chara braunii; assembly: GCA_003427395.1. Taxonomy (NCBI): domain Eukaryota; kingdom Viridiplantae; phylum Streptophyta; class Charophyceae; order Charales; family Characeae; genus Chara; species Chara braunii. Next base: position 980,207 of record BFEA01000387.1, on the reverse strand, counting down.
CCGCAACCTTTGTAGAGAATATGTATGAACTAGGAAGAAGGGCGGTGATATGGGCACTCTGGTGGCAGAGGTGTACCCTGGCCTAGGAAAAAGTGAGGGTAGAGGGATCAGAGATCTCAGAACAGATTCAGCAGCAGTTGCAACTTGAGCTTACGCAAAGATGGCTACAAACGAAAGCTTAAACCGATGTATTCAGACAAATTGGTGATGTTAGGAGAGGGATTACAATATTTTGCATAAACTGGGTAGGAGGGGAGAGAGAAGGTTGGATTGCCAAGGTGGAGTGGAGTGGAGATAAAGGAAACGGACAGCGGGATTTGAAAGAGTTAAGAGACCACCGCCTGATCTTTAAAGATTGGACAAACATAGAGCCTTCGTTCCCACTAAGGCCTCCCTCTGATTTCCCCGACCCCTTCCCACCCCACGCTCTTTCCCTGGCAGAAATTCCGTATTGAAAATACCCAACCTCACAACCTGACGTTACCCCATACATTTTCATATACTTATATACTCGGTTACTCACGTAAGGAGGTCCCCCCTGGAGCCCCCCAGGGAGGAACTCGGTTCTCAGCAGAAGTTGGGTTAGGAGGAACTAATCCCTCAGCAGTAGATATCTGGCGCCCAATACAGGGCTAAGAGGTTTTTTCTTTCCCCTCGACAATCTGCGTAGTCAATCCTCTGGGAACCAGAGCAATCAATGCTGGCATGATTTTCTATCAGTTACTTTCTGGACACTTTTCTGAATTCTTTTGTATAAGGGACGCTGGACCCGTTTTCTAGTAGGTAACGCTCCCCACCAATATATGGAGTGACCGCGTGAAAGATCTATTTGGCAAGGCTGCGCGGATGCTTGCGAATCTACGTACGTTGAAGTTTCCTTAGTTTCATGTTTTGGATACATGAATGAGTGTTCATGGAGGTTTTTTTTTATATGTGCATAGTTCCGCTTACACAAAGAATGTTGGGTGTCGTCTTCTAGCAAGCGCGAGTGTCACACTCTCCCTCTCTCCTTCTTCCTAACCTTTCACTTTTGCACGTTCGACGGCAACATCCATCTCGTCGGTTATCATCGTTTGCCTACACAGTGATGATAATCGGTGAGTGCAAGTCGCCTTTGAGGAATTTGGGATGCATCTGATGACGTTGCATCTGGATGCATAAAACTGATTAAATGTATGCATGATCTTTTCTTTTCTTCAACATATATATATATATATATATATATATATATATGTATTTATGATTGACGAGCGCCCCTCGAAACACTTAATTTAGATTGTTGGTGAATGACCGGATGAACTAGTCGCTGGTCCTTTGGAAGCGTACTCTTGTTTTTTTCTCGCCTGCCTTTCCCTTCTTTGTGAAGGACGAGCGGTCGCTTCCGTGGAAACTTCTTCCTAAACTCATCCATGACCTTTTTGTTTAATCCTCCCCTCTCAAACGAATATCGGGCAAATAGTCACGTTTTATTGCCTGATTTCCTTCGCATGGGCTATTCCCGAATTGATGGGGTTGATCTAATGTTTTGTGAACAGTGGATGCATTTGTGATCGTTGGCCGAAGGCCATGTGGCCTGATCTAGCCAGATCATCGAGGCTGCGACTCCTCGAATATCCCCGTTCATGCCCTTTCCCATATAACGAGGAAAGGACAAGTGACTACCAATATGATGTATGTGAGGTCATAACTCATATTGGTCGCCCCAATCAATTTTCATCCTAAACACAGTGTTCCGGATTTGTTACTCCTGGATTTGTAATTGTGGATACTACTTTCCCTCCCTGCTCCATTTTTCTCCCATTTAATGAGTTAATTGTTAGTTTGTGGCCGACTGTCACTCCCATTGGGCCCACACTTTGTGTTTCTATTGTCGGCGCACAGAACGGTTAAAGGCGCATGGGTTCGATTATATGTCATGTTGAGGGGGAAATTCCACGTAGAGCTCTACAAGACACATCGTCAAACTCTTTTCCATAGTCAAGATTCGACGTATACCCTTAAGGCTTACGCCATTCCTGAAAGGGAAGAGACGTCGTGTTGCTGACAAGGAAGTTTTATTTTTGTGATTAGGTAGTTGTTGTTCAAAATTCTTTTTGTCACTTCCCGCCCTGCTCGTCAGTCCATAATCTGAGTCGCACGACAAATTTCAGTTCCAACCTGGAACTCCACACTCAAATTTTCCAAAACTCTTTGGCACACCCCTATTGTTGTTTTCCAGACCCCTTTCCACATTTTTAATCACTCTGAAAAAGAAAGCAGTGTAGGGTGTGAGGTTGGTATCCTAATGAGTGACGAGGTGGCGAGAGGGCAAGAAGGACAACCTTTTCGGTCGCGTTGTCGTAGCCCACATATCACTGGCAATTGACTCGCGAAATCTCAAGCTAGATCATCCATAGAGAACGCTCTGCAAAACTCACCTCTCGTACGTCAGCCGAATCAAAACCAACCGATTCATCCTGTTCAGTTAGCCCTGCTTAGATGGTTTTGCTCACTCCCCCTACCTATCCTTTTATCCGAAGCGGACCTCTCCTGAGACCTGGATCAATAATATTGAAGCCCAAGACTATTTATGAGAAAAGTAAGAAGGTGTAGTCAGATCCTTGTTACAACTTATAAGGAATAACTCAGGATTGGTACAAGCATCACCAATAGATTGATTGACCTACGTTCAAGGCTGCTTTTCTTCAAGGATTTGACAGGGTCAGTATTGATGTTTCCTGGTACGTGTTTAGAAACCAACCCCAACAGTCGGACAAATTCTTAGTTGACTTCATTGATCCACTCTGAACAACGCTAGAAAAATCGGGTAGGGAGGAAACGGTTGTATCGACTTGTTTATTGAGCATCTCCAAAACGCTGACTTCAAGACGAAGCTTAGGATGAAATATCATCCTCAGACTACGTCGTTGGAGGATATCATAACGAAGGCGTTAGAGATGGAGGAACAAACAATGATGAGTTTTATCGACCGAGAGGGAGAAAACATAACCGACACAATAAAGGACGTCACTGTTAAACGATCTTCCTGGTTGGAAATGATTGATCGGTTCGAAAGGCGTAAGCCAGAGTATATCCCATCCTTACAAAATAGATTCGATGCATATCGCAGTGCCACGCTGCAGGTTGCATAAAAATTGAGCCCTTTGTTGTCCCTTCTCCCCCTTCGCCTGCCGAGTCAGTGTCAATACCGTTTTTCACACAAACGACAACGATAGCAAATTTGGTGAGAGATGTCACCAACACCCATCTTGCACAAATGATCTATGTTGCAACAATTAGGCAAGTGCGGTGGTTTGCCTATCTGATGAAGACTCAAAACACATAGTTGATGTGAATAGAAACCGTTTTGGAGGAGGCTCTAACACAGAATGTAGTTCGAGCCTCTCCGGTGGCTACAACTCCACAACTTCCTATGCTTCCCGCTCCACCCGCCCTCTCTACACCAACCCCTCTCGTGCCTACTCTTGTTTTCCCTTCAGCTCCTGAGGTCGTGGCTAATGTCGCCGCCGCTGCTGCCTTACTTACCAGACTTTGTTACAATTGCAAACAATTTGGATATGTTACACGAGAATGTCCATATCTGCGACAAGCTGAAGCACCGCCTGCTGCAGCCCCCATAATGGTAATCAAGGGCATGTTGCAACTCTCTTTGGTGGGGAAGAAGTTGCTTTTGCCCTTTCTCCGCCTCCAGCAGAGGCAACAACATCATCGACGTGATCGTCTTACGCCGCAACAGTCATTGTCAACCCAACCAAGTATCTTCACCTAGCAGGATTGATATGTGTCATCTGATCCTCTGAGCGTAAGGATGAGAACCACGAATGGGTAACACGTGATTTAGATTTAGGACCAGAATTCAAGACAAGGGAAATCGATATGCGGAGTGTACTAAAAAACTCAAATATTTGTATCCCTATCTCAGTGGGGCATCTTCTAACGATCTTTGAAGTGACTAATGAAAGGCTTTTGCAACATTGCTAAAAAAAATTGAAGCGCTTTACATAGGAGAGAGTTATGCGAATGTTGAAGAAAAAAAAGTAGTCGAAGGAAACTGTTGCACGTTGTTTGGGCCCTTCCCCCTCGTCTTCTTCAAATATGGTCGCTGATGTGGTGGCTCGTTAGGTCGCGCGAGTAACCACTATTTCGTTTGCTCTAAAATATCATTTTATCAAAGTATTCTTTTTCTTATGGAAGAGTCACAAGAGCGTTGAGTGTGATTGCGAAATTTGAGGAAAGTCAGTTGTTGCTTTGTCCTTAAGTGTTGTAACACAAATGAAGAGTTTGAACTTGATCCTACATCTTCCGTGTAAAGATCACTACGTCTCCGCAGATGAGAAAATGTTGAATATTGTGGGAATGATAAAGAATATAGTGATTAAGAAATATCGGGTAAATGCTCTTGCAAACACGTTAGTGATCGATGTGTAATCTGATAATGCCCTGTTGGGATTACCTTGGGAGATGGCAGTACGGGCACGCCTCTATTTCGATTTCTGACAGTTGATCATTACTAACACAAGAGGTAACATAATCATGGTTCCGCTTCGAATGTCTATGTTGTCAGGCCCTGAGTCCCCCAAAAGAATGAAAAAAGGTTTGCGAATAGGGATGATTAGGCAATCAGAAGATGGTGAGCCGGTGAGGTTGGCAGTGTTGAGGAAGAAGGTAGTGTTCCAGATGATGAGTACGTGGGCAACAATAATAATTATGTTGAGGAGGAATAAGATAAAACTGATTATGCGAAAGTAGTAAATCAATGACCAACGGAAGAGGAATGGGCATACCTTGTAAGGTTGTTTATTCAAAAAACCCAATAATAATACAAGATGATGTCTCGTATTACTCATTCCTTAAGGCTGCAAATCAAGAGCTCGGAACCCAATCTGCATTGCCCGCTATTATTCCTTATTATGATGGAAACTTACATTTTATTTACCTCATATATGGGAGAGTATATCCTGCACATTTCGGATGTGGCAGATCTTTTGAAAATTCCTCGTACTATAGACGGGGCAACGTTTTCTCTTTGAGAAAGATACCAGCAGATGACGCAATATATCGACCTCTCCCCCTTTCTTCCTCGTCTATTGCTTACTGATGCAGCAATGGTGGTGATGATCAACGTAAAAGCTAAGGCGCCAATAACAGAAGTGTCCGGCGTGATGGCTGAATTGACGTAACTCACAAGAATGAAGATCCGAAAGAGTGGATTCGATTCCAAAATTGATTGAGAAGAAAAACAAACTGAAATGGTTAGCCCTGCAAAATCATAAATGTTTGTTACCGTATTTTTCGTGTGCACTAGCTCGATGTTTTCTAGCGTGGAAAACACTCGCCCACGGTTACATGGATGGCAAGATATATACCTCAGGATTTTCGGAAACCATTAATCTTTGTTGCTCTGCGCTCATGTTCCTTGGTCGATACATAAGCTACTAAGAGATGTCTTGTAGGAATCTGGTATGGTATTTAATCTGGTATGGTATTTAGCATCCATGATTACGATATTTGACTAACTAACGTCATTGAGCATGAGATACTAATGGGCAATCATCTCCCGATTAACTGCACTCCTTATCGGTACTCTCCCACCCAGCGGTTTGCTGCTTTCTCGCGGATTAACGAGTTCAAAGTTACAGGGTGGATCGAACCCGCTATTGCTCCTTGATCGTTTTTTGTGATTGTTATCCCTAAAAAGAATGAAGGGATTCACATTTGTATCGATTATCATAAGTTGAATAATATCACGGTTAAAGACGTTTATCCCCTCCCTCATATTGATGAGTTGTTGGATGTTATTGGATGTGCCCAATTTCTTAACAAGTTTGATATGCCTCATTGGTTTCATTATCTTCTCGTTCTAAAAGAAGATTGTCAAATAACTACATTTGCGTTGTTTGAAGAGACTTGGCAATGGATTTTATGCCAGATGGGCATCTTCACTGCCCCAATTACGTTTCAGTGCGCGATGAACATGACTTTCGAGAACTTCGTGTGAAAACTCAATTGGGGCAAAGCATGATTAACTATTGTGTGATCGTGAAGATGAATGATATCCTTATGTTTTCAAGTTCGTATGCGGGGAATGTGCAAAATATTAAGTGGATGATGCATGTATTGAAGGATGATGGGGTCAAGGTAACGCTTGAGTAGGGTAGCACCCCGTACGCGTACGTATTCTGGTGTACGCATATAAACCCAAAATCGCACGTACGTGTACGTAAAAAAAAAGAAAAAAAAAAGAAAAAAAAAAATATGTTGTGCAGAATAATAATACAAACAACTTTTGCGTGGAAGTCATAATAATACAAACAACTTTTGCGTGGGAGTCATACCCGAATTCCCAACTAAGCTCGATTTAAAAATACAAAACTTGAAAAAAAACTTCAAAATAATACAAATTAAAAAATATATATTTTTAAATAGTTTTTTAAATATTATGATAATATTATCTTTTTTTTAGTTTTTGATTTCTTACGCAAGTTAGGTTGGGAATTCGGAGATGAATCCCAGACATAAGTTGTTTGTATCATGTTTCTGCATAACATATATTTGTTACAGAAGTTTGTTTTCATTTTTTCAGTTTCTTCCTTGTTTTCGTTTTAATTATTTCAATTTATGTGTTTTTTGTGTCATTGATTTTTAACTCAAGTTTGGTACAAAATGTTGAGATGAGTCTTTTTTTTTTTTTTTTTTTTTTTTTTTTTTTTTTTTTTTTTTTTTTTTTTTTTTTTTT
>BFEA01000387.1:943507-962443 GCA_003427395.1 Chara braunii | reverse complement strand
CCCTCCCAAAAAAAAAAAACTTCCATCACTTCGCGAAAAAGAATTTACTCAAATGGTCAACAACACAAACCCTCTTCATATTCAATTTTCCTGTTACGTAGTTGAGAAACAAATCCATAAAAACAAAATAACACTGAAGGGCGGACTTTGTATTCGGTCACATCACGTGGCAGCACCACGTGGCAGCACGTGGCAGCACAACTGAAAAACTCATGAGAGCATAGGTCCGCTGGAAGTGTGCAGAGAACCGCCATGGTTAATTGGACAGGGAAAAACAAATGCCGGATTAAAAAAATTGTTAACCGTAGTAAAATGTTTTGCACCTGGCTGTAAAAAAAAGAGCCAAGTGTAATCGATTATATTGGATATATTCCCACAGCAAGAGAAGAGGAGAAAAGAAGCGTCTAATGAAAAAACACCACGATGAAACATATAATCTGAAGATGAATAAAAAAAAAACACGCAAATGACGAAGAATAAAAGAACTTTAAAGAAAAAAAAAGAGAAAAGAAAATGAAAAAGAAAGAAAAGAGGATGGAAAATGGCAATCAGGAGAAAGAACTCACGGCGAAGAAGCAAAAGGAAGAAAAAAGGAAAGAGAAGAAAAGCGACAGAGAAGAAATCGGAAAGGGATAAAAGCTGAATTAAAACGAAATAAAACCCAACCCCCCCCGAAAAGTAAACCCGAAGAAGGACCGAAAGAAAACCTGAAATAAAACCCAAGTTAAACCGGGATAAACCCGAAATAAACCCGAAATGAAACCGAAATAAAACCGAAAGTAAACATACAAAAAACCTGAGGCTGAGGGTGCAAGGGTCTTCACCCCTTTTTAGTTGAAGCCGAAGCCAGGTAATGGCCTCGATGCGATACTTTCTACTGGTTTGCTCTGTCGCTTCTTCTTCTTTGTCCTCTGTCTCTTCCCCATACTTACGGGTTGTCCTCCTGCCTCTGGTCTTCCTTGGAGATAGTTTCCTTCCTTCATCCTCAGTGCCTCTTCATCCATGAGTAGGTAAGTTTCATCTCCATTCTCCATCACGCTCCTGTCTCTGTCTCTGTCTCTGTCTCTGTCTCTGAGTCTTCACGTTCATTGCGATCGTCATCATAATCTCGATCCGGATTTCAGCCTTGAAGGCACGCAAGTGCCTTGCCACAGCAGCAATGGTCCTCGTCTCCCCTTCTTCCGTCCGTCGTTTCACACGCTCCTTCTCCTGAGCACACCTTCTCTTCGCGTCCGCTATCATTCGCCTCATGCGTTCCTCCCTCTCTTTGTCTTCCAGGTGTGCCTTCCGTCGTTCAGCTTCCATCTTCCGCCTCTCCTCTCCTCCGCTTTCTTTCTCTCATCCTCCCTCCTGTTGCTTCTTTATCTGGATGTCTGTCCATTCCTTACTCCTTCGAAAATCTTCGTCCTTCTGTTGCCTGGATTGCCAGTATGATGGGTTGTTGCTGAAAGCACCTTCTCCCCCCTTCCCTGCCGTAGTATAGTCCCGTCCCGGGCAAAATGCCCTGTATGACGGGTTGTCCGCAATAAAGTGACTCGCCGTTTAAGGCAAAAAAGGACCTGAAAAAACCGACATAAAAACCGACATAAAAACCGAAATAAAAACCGAAATAAAAACCGAAATAAAAACGAACTGACAACAAATGAAAACGAACTAGAAATGAAATAAATTGAAATCGAAATGGTAAACGAACTGAAAACGAAATCAAGGCGAAAACGAAGAGCTGTGAAAAAAATGGAAACGCAAAATGTATGAAAAGCTAGGCTACCAGCCGAGCCGCCCGGGTCCGGGGTGGCCAGCCCGTGCAAGGGCAAGGGAAGGTCCCAGCGAAAAAAAATGAAAATCCAAAAAGTCCCAAAAAAATATGTTACGCAGGAAAATAAACTGAACAACTTTTGCCTCAGGGTCACATCGAAATTCTTTACCAAATTTAAAACATAAAACGGCCACTCTGGTAGCCTAGATGAAAAGTGAAAAAAAACAAAAACGAAATGAACGGCGAAGAAACGAAGATATGAAAAGGAGATGAAAACTCAAAACGGGGGACAGGGAACAAAAAAAACGTGGAGTAGAGTTACAAAATGAAAAAAAAATCAGTTTCACCAGAAAAAGGAAAAAAAAGGAAAAAAAAGAGACGAAAACAAAACCAGTTTTCCACCCCCCAAAAAAGAGAAGAAAACCTCATGAAAACGGATATTGACCAAAGCGAAACTGGGTAAAATGCTCCCAGGATAACTCCGGGTTGAATTGTGAGTTACCCAGCCTCGTTCTATTTGATAATGAAATTGTTTCTAAACTGATAACGGAAAACGAGAGAGTGTGAAAAAAAAAAAAACCGTGGAGTAGAGAGAAAATGAAAACAAAAGCAGTCCCCTCTATCCACACACACACACAAAAAGAAAAAAAAGAAAAAGAAAAAAAAAAGAAAAAGAAAAAAAAGAAAAAAAAGAAAAAGAAAAAAAAGAAAAAAAAGAAAAAAAAGAAAAAGAAAAAAAAGAAAAAGAAGAAAAAGAAGAAAGTGAATGTGAACAGGAAAGGGAACAGGAGAAAAAACAGTTGCGCAGAAAAAAAAAGAAAAAGAAATAAAACAGATGCCAAATATCATCAACTATGACTTAAGAGGAGGAATCCTTTCTTCTGCTTTATTTGAATCTCCCAAAAAATACGGACAAAAGAAAGTGGGGGGGGGGGAGAGAGGATGGAGTAAGAAGCCTATGTAATTGGCTCATCGCTAGTATTATTTTATATGATTTATTATTGTATATTAAAAGGAGACGATCAGTGTGAGCGAGCACAGGGAAAACGTTAGGCAGATAAAGCACTCTCCTTTTTTTAATTTGAATATAATAAATAAATAATGTGATCAACACGTGGGGAACAAATAAGTAAAGCACCCGGAAAAGAAAACATGGAAAGTGAAAGGTAGCGAAAGGTATAAAATAAAAACGAAGTAAAAAAAAGGAAAAATGAGAAGACGAAGAAGTAGAGGTGAAAAAAATAAAAATAAGGAGGAGAATGAGGAGAAATATCGAACTGCATCCACGAGCGGATCCAAGAGTCGAACACGCGACCTTCCAAATGGGAGTTGGACGCTTAACCAAACGGCTAAGTCGACTGGGGTGTCAAGTAGTGCGCAAGGAAAAGATGTTATGCATTGAGCAAGAAAGGAGAAGAAGATGATGATGATGATGATGATGATGAAGAAGAAGAAGAAGAAGAAGAAGAAGAAGTGTCATGCACTGAGCAAGGAAGAAGAAGAAGATGATAAAGACGAAAAAGAAGAAGGATGCCGGAGTGCCAAGCCCTGACCAAGGCTGCCTCTTGCAAACACATCGTAATGTATTTCAACAGCATCCGCATGTACATTGACGACCACGATGACGACGAAGACGCAGAAGAAGAAGAAGAAGAAGAAGAAGAAGAAGAAGAAGAAGAAGAGTGCATTCTAATTGCCACAATTCAATCGATAGAGGACGGTTGGTAGTGCAACGCAAGTCTGTTTGAGAGATGACTGACTTGTAAAACCCATGAAAAGAAAGGGAAGCTTCGATATATATACATATATATATTCCGACACATCGGGGGGGCATTCCTTCAAATCCTTCACACTCAACACAGTGCCTCCTTTTCATACCGAACGGTTCTTCTTCTTCATTAGCACGAACGATATGCATCTACAGCTTCTTTTTTAGCACGCACGACCCCTTCTATAACCCAAGTTGCCCTTTCGAATGTTCGGTCTCTCTCTCCTGGGGCTAGGTCCCACTTACACGAATTATTAAGCGATATTGACCGTAGATGGCAAAGATCAACGCCAGATTCTCCTAATCCGTGCAAGTGGGACCTTGCCCCTGGAGTGTATCGCCTGCCGGCTTCGCGCCTCTCGATGATCGATCGTCACAGAAGTTGAGAAACTGCGCCGGATTGTTTATGCATGCTGTTTTTTTTTTTTTTTTTTTTTTTTTGGGAAACATGCTGTAATTATATTGCACGCACGATCTGTATGTGAGTGCCGGCGCCGTTGCTGCTGCTGGGATTTTGCTGCTACGGTCTTCCCCCCAAATACGAAGTACGGTCGTTATACCTGTATTTGGGCCAAATTTTCAGTCTAAGACTCTAAATACAGGGATAATGACCGTATGTTGTTTTATTCGGGGGAAGACGGTATGTAACTGCCGATCAGCTGGACTGCTGCTGGCTGGGATTGGGCTTGCTCCTATGACTTGTTTCCTCCCTCCTCCATTCTCCACCTTGCCTGCTTCGCTCTGAGGTGCATTAGCATCTTCATCCTTCTTGATCCATCATCAATTTGTTGGGTTTATTGTGTGGGCTCAAGATGGTCTCCTTGTCGTTAGTTATATCCTAAGCACCCTTTGTTTATATCTTTTTTTTTTTTCTTTTTACAGGGAAAGGTAATTGTTATTAGCAGAACAAGAGAACAACGGCGGCCGGGAATTCTCCACAAACAACCCGGAAGATCGTGACCAACGAATGGGTCCATAAGCTCGTGGTGCACTTTCTCGAGTCGGAATGTGTATGGGCGGCAGTTTCACTACTCGCCATCAGCCTCAAACATTTTGAATGCATCTGGACTCAAATTTGTCCGGATGCACTCGTGGTGCACTTTCTCGAGTCGGGAATAGATGGATGGGCCCAGTTGCACTACTCGCCATCCGGACTCAAATTTGTCCAGATGCATTCAAAACGTTGGCAGATGGCGAGTAGTGCCACTAGGCTCTATATGCCACTTTGCCTGCCGCCTGAGTCGATAGGGCGGTTGGTAGTGCAACGCGAGTCCGTTTGAGAGGCGACTGACTGATTTCCTCCTTGATGTAACGCGAAGCCACGTTGCCGCCTGAGTGGACGTCAGCTCACCTTTTGGTTATCGCTTTTCAAAAAAATCGAATATTTGGGAAGATCTCTCCATTCGTGCGTGTCATCGTCCAGCGTCTTTATCCTCCTCGATTCACCATCTGTCGATTTTTTTTTTTTTTTTTTTTTAATGTTAATCATCGATGCGTGGGGATTGATTTCCTCCTTGTCGTTATATCATATAAGCACCTGGTGCCCCAAATACATTTTGCGGCCTGAGTCGACTTCAGCTCACCTTTTGTTTATCTTTTTCCAAATAATTCGGAAATTTGGGAAGATAGCTCCCTTCCTGCGTGGCATCCTTGATTGCCCAGAGGACCATGCTAATCTTGTCTTCTTCTTCTTCTTCCTCTTCTTCTTCTTCTTCTTCTTCTTCTTCCTCTGCTTCTTCTTCTTCTTCGTCTTTTTGTTCTTTTTTTTCTGGGGGGATAGCTTATATTGTTTTAGGTTCTCTGTATCATTCCAATTTCTTTTAACGGATTTCTAGAAGTACGATAACTTCACCTCATTTTTTATTATTCCTTATCTTATCCCGAGATTTATCTTCGTCTTTCTCTCTATACCCCGTTTGGCCATTTTCCTTTGACGTCCCTGGCCTCAATTTCGGCGTTTTTCGAACGGAAATCGCCAGGTCTTCCCAAATGTTCCTGCCGAGTTGGATCCGACGAACGATTTCGGTTCAAAGAAGCCGAAATTGCGGCCAGGAACGTCAAAGCTAAATGTCCAAAAAAGACGCCGAAATTGCGGCCAGGAACGTCAAAGGAAAATGTCCAGAAAAGAAGCCGAAATTGCGGCCAGGAACGTCAAAGTTAAATGTCCAAAAACGATGCCGAAATTGAGGCCAGGAACTTCAAAGTTAAATGTCCAAAAAAGATGCCGAAATTGAGGCCAGGAACGTCAAAGTTAAATGTCCAAAGAAGTACATTTCGTCGTATCTGACAAGCACGTTTTGCCACAACCGCTTTGCCACACGTCAATCCACTTCACCTCATCTTTATGCTTATCTAATACGGTGATTTATTTATTTATTTATTACAGTAATAAATTTGGACAGTTTCCCGATGTATGCGTGTCATCCTTGTGGAGGGGCCATTTTGTTGCTAATTACCCCTCTCTCTATCGTTCCAATTTCAACATACGGCCCCCCGTAGGAGACCTGTAGATCTCTCCCTACCCACGTTGCTGCTCGAATCGACTTGGCTCCTTTCCTGGTGATTTTATCTTCGTCTATATCCATTTATCATTTTTTTTTGCCTTTTTTGTAATCGTAAAAGGGCGACGGGCTCGAGATACCATCACTGTAAAAAAAAAAAGACCAAAAGGTTTCTCTGCCTGCTGAAAACCGGGTCCAGCGTCCCATTCTTAACAACACTTTCCAAAATTGTACGTTAGAGCTCAGAAAAAGGACAGTTGTGCACGGATGGTCTTTTAAGCTCAGACAGCAAAAGAAGGCTTTAGCCCTTCCTCGATATCTACTGACTGTGTGATCTGCCATTACTGTTGGATGATTGCTACGTCTAAGCCTAGTAGCCTCTGAAGGAATTAACTTCTGTCCTTTCAGAACTCCTCATTTAGTACAAAGGACCGCTTACATATTACATATTAATAAGGCCCATATGCTTTACCTACTGACGAGTCTTAACAGCCTAATTCGGCCGTAGCCAAGTTGCCAACTGATTTATTTATTTATGTATTTTTTTGTTTTTGTTTTTTTTGTTTTTTTAGCCAACTGAAAATTACCCTCTGGGGAGACGGTTGCCAGCTGGTTCCCCAGAGCCCATGTCTTGGCGAACCACTGTGGAGACCTACCCAGATGCCTAGAACAATTCCTCGATTTTGGTCTGTAGTTGAATGTCAGAAACCTTGTGGTCTGTAGTTGAATGTCGAGCTCTGCTCATAAGCTAAACTGGCTGATGCTTCCAGGAGAACTCCGGGTTGAATTATGAGGGCCCCGGCCTCGTTCCCGTGATTTTTGGAAATAAATTGAACAACTTGCCAAAAAAAAAAAGAAAAAAGAAAAAAAAAAGATACCGTGATTGAACCGACCGACCGACCCGAAGTAATTCAGAATTGTTTTACTGTGCCCATCTGATGGATCCATCTGTCCGATTCCAACTTTCTTTTGGGTCTCTTGGTCTGGCTCCACTACTCTCGACTCACGAATTTTCGTGAGTCCGGCCTCGCCACACAGCCTTTCGAAATTTTCGACTTGAGATCTGTCAGAATTCGTTCTTTTTTTTTTTTTTTTTTTTTTTTTTTTTTTTTTTTTTTTTTTTTTTTTTTTTTTTTTTTTTTTTTTTTTTTTTTTTTTTTTTTCCTTCGGGGCATCCGTTAAAATTGGAACGATACAGAGAAGATTAGCATGGCCCCTGCGCAAGGATGACACNGTTAAAATTGGAACGATACAGAGAAGATTAGCATGGCCCCTGCGCAAGGATGACACGCATAAATTGAGAAATGGTCCAAATTAAAAAAAAAAAAAGAATTCGTTCGTTTTTAATTTTTTTTAATTTTTTTTGTTTTAGCAGAGATGCAGAGATGCAGAGAAGCAGATCAATCTTGTGCACCTCTTCACAAGCAGGTCCAGGTTCTGCACCTTTCAAAATCCCCCTCTCGAAATTCCACTACTCTGGATGGGTTTTAAGGGGAGATGCAGAGAAGCAGATCAATCGCAATTTTCGGCACCTCTGCACAAGCAGGTCCAGGTTCAGGCATTAAATCCAATCCTCGTTTTGCTGGTTGGACCTCGCCCCAGATATGGTAGTAATCAATCACCTGGATAGAGTTCACCTGCAGGAGCGAAATCCCATGCACGAGCAACGAGGTATTGTATGTATTAAGCGTCTGAATCTGGATGGGTTTTAAGCAGAGATGGAGAGAAGCAGATCAATCGTGATTTTCTGCACCTGTCCACAAACAGGTCCAGATTCAGGCGTTAAATCCTATCCTCTTTTGCTGGTGGGACCTCGCCCCAGAGATGGTAGATGTGATCCTTATGACTCGTGTTAGGCCTATCACGGTCGCATCATGGGAAAAAAAAAAGAAAAAAGTAAATGCGGTGAATGATCCATACGACTGGTCTTTGGACTCAAACAGTCACACATCTCGAAATTAGAACCAAAAAAGAAAATTGTAAAAAAGGAAATGCGGTGAATGATCCATACGACTGGTGTTTGGACTCAAACAGTCACACATATCGAAATTAGAACCAAAAAGAAACTTGAATGGCCCTTATCAGTGTGTCAGGGGGCAGCATATAACTGGCACACACCCCGGAGGGGACAAGGCCTTCTTTTTTTCTTTTTTTTTGACTCCGCCTTTTTTTTTCCTCAAGCCTTTTCTTTCTTTCTTTTTCCTTTTTTTCCTTTTTGACGCCTTCCCCTTCAAATATTTTCGTTTCTTAACCTCGAACGACTCATCCTGCTCCACTCTAGGAGCTATAATAATTTTCACCGACCTCTTGACATGCTGCTGCTCCTCAAGGTCGGTCCAAATTATTATAGCTCCGAAGGGGAGACAGTGTGCTTCAGAGATTTGCTGACCCCGGAGGGGACAGTGTGCAGGGGACTGTGTGCTTCAGAGATTTGCTGCAGTGTACTCCAAAGAATGAATAATTCTCTTTTTTTGTAGACTACCAGAATGGCCCGGGGGGCCACTTGCCAGGCCGGGTAAAAAAAAAAAAAAAAAGCTTTCCTCCCCCCTCCGAGACAGCCAGCCGGGCCGCCCGGGTATCCCTGTTTTCCCGGGCGGCCCGGCCGTGCAAGGACCAGGGAAGGTCCCAGAAAAAAAATTCCACAAAATCCGAAAAACAACTATGTTATGCAGAAAAATAAACTGAACAACTCTTGCCTCAGGGTCAGATCGAAATTCTTTACCAAATTGAAAATAAAAAATAAAAAAATAAAAAAAAATATATTTTATTTTTAATATATTTTTTTGGGCCGGCCTGGAAAGTGGTCCCGGGTCACTCTGGTAGCCTAGTTTATTTTCGATTTTAATTTGGTAAGGAATTTCGATTCGAGGCAAAAGTTGCTCAGTTCATTTTTCTGCATAACATAGTCTTTTTTCCCCCCAGACTTTTTGGATTTTGGATCTACATCCTTCTGCCTTATGAACTGCTCTATTCGTTAAAAAAAAAAAAAAAAAGGCTCAATTTTTTGGGTCTTAAAGCCTGTTCACGCAAATAATTATTTGACTGATTGTGGACATAATTGTACTCAGATACATTCAGGTCTGGCCATGATTGGGGTCAGATAGCTCCCGCGAAAGTCCGAGTGGCTTCGCTGTTGTGAGATCGTCCGTCCTCCGCCTTATGCGCACTTCTGTCTCGTCTCAGGGCATCGTCACAGTAGGACCTTGTATCTGACTGAGTTGTGGCCATAATTGCGGTCAGATACATTCAAGGTGCGCCATAATTGCTTTGAGAGACAACCACTAAGTTCTAGTGTGACGCTCCTAGATTGCAATTCTTCCGCCTTATGCACTTCTGTTTCGTCTCAGGGCATCCTCATACCAGGACCTTGTTGCTGACTGACTTCTGGACGTAATTGCGGTCAGATACATTCAAGGCGTGCCATAATTGCGGTCAGAGACAACCACTGAGCTCCTGTGCCTTAGATTGCAACTGTCTGTCTTCCGACTTATTCACACTTCTGTTTCGTCTCAGGGCATCCTCATGTTGCTGACTAAGTTGTTGACGTAATTGCGGTCAGATACATTCAAGGCGTGCCATAATTGTGGTCAGATACATCCACTAAGGTCTAGCGTGAGTACACTCTTAGATTGCAACTCTACGCCTCCCTTCGTCCCTCTCTCTCCACCTTGTCCTAGGGAATGATTTCCGCTGGCACGGTTGTGTGGAGAACTGCTTCCGTGGAATGTCTCCTGATTTGCATGCCTGCCTTGCTAGCTCTACTTGTTTTTTCCTTTTTTGGTAAGGTGGGGGTATCATTCAATTTAATGTTGTTGTATCCAGCAGGATTTGAACTCTTGACCTGTTGAGTGTAGTGGCAACGAGGTATGGGAACCGTTCCACCGCCAGACAGGTACTGGCTGACTGCGCACGAGGGTCTATTTTTTGGTGGGAGCACTGTGGCGTTTAACGTTAGATGTCTTTGGCAGGATTTCAGCTCTCTGATTTGTTTATTGACGACAACAAGGACATGCACCGCGCTGCCACCAGGCAGGTACCGAGCGACTGCTCTATGAGCGTTTAGCGCACGAGTTCTCGATCTCTCATTTTGATATCCTTGTATTTGGCAGGACCCGAACTCTTGATCTATTTATAGGCAAGAATGACATATCGGTGCTGCTAGCTATGTGTGCCGCTCCACCACCTGGAGCAGGTACTGACTGACTTTCCTATCTATCAGGGTTTATTAGACAAGTTCCGATCTCGATCTCGTCTTTTTGACATGTCCTCGGTTACCAAAAAGTGGGCGTTGGCTAGCGTGATTGCGTGCGTCCGTGGATGCAAAAGACATGTGCTTTGTCTTACCTCGGTGGCAAAAGATGTATGTTTTGTCTTGCCTTGGTTGTAAAAGACGTGTGGTTTGCGTCCTCGGTCTGCCACCAAGAAGGTACTGACTAGCGCTAACTCCATGGTGATTACTGTACTGACTGATTGCGTGTGCCCTTCGATGCAAAAGATGTGTGCTTTGTTGTACCTCGGTCGCAAAAGACATGTGCTCTGTCCTCCCTTGTGCTTTGCGTCCTTGGCCGACCAAGCAGGTACTGACCGATTGATGCTAATGCCATGGTTATTGCTATACGGGTAATATAATTTGATGATATGGTGCGCGTGTCATCTTCCGTGTCATTCATCTCATCACTTCTATCGCTTTTGTGTCGCCATGATGGGTTCTCGTGCAACGTGCAGCACTGACGCTCATCATCTCTGTCCTATTGCATGTTTTTACTTGTGGAAGGTCCCTATGTCGGATTGTTGCACTGATAGGTTCTCTTGCATCCTGCAGCACTGGGCAGGCTATTTTTGGAGTGGCCAAAAATAGAAAGGTCCGTGCTGTGGTGTTCTATGTGCTGTTTCACTGAATGGAAATTTTGCCAGATTGGGCCGTGGCTGCATGCCTTGTTTTTCCTTTCTTTTCATCTGATTTCCCTGTAGTATAGGCCTGTACAGCGAATCAGGACTCTGGATAATTCTGGTTAGCCCATAGGTCTGCAGGTCTGCTTTGAAAGGTCTAACAACCGGATGAAGGGAACGGGGCCAGGTCCGTATGGTCTGGTGCTGTCAGGCCTATAGATTGGGCGCTGATCGAGCAGAGCTTGGTATGCTGCCTCTTTCCTCCTCCTCCTCCTCCTTTTTCTCTCTGTCATCTTTCCCTTCGTTCTGTGCTCAGTCACAAGGGTTGCTTCTGGGGCACGGTGCAGCCAAGTACTGGCTACGTACGGTGAATGTTCCTGGTTGGCGTAGCTGTGGCTCGTGGAATAGAATTGCCTTCTGAAAAACACGTAGCCTTCTGAAAAACACGCCGTTGTGGGCCCGTTCTAATGCATATGGCCCTCGAAATAGAATTGCCGAACTGTGTGGTACAGGGAGGAACAGTGATGATTATGGTGCTACTGCACGCTGGCAAAGTCCGGGCCATCTAGCGGTTCCATTGGCATTGTTTGTCCCGGTTTCTCTTCTGAGAGATTGCTGTAATTGGACTACCGGAGTGGGCCCTTTGGTTTCCCCACGTGAGACCTGAGGAAAGGGAGCGAAGCTTTGTTGCATGGAAGAGGAAAATTCCTGTTGTGATGGGCCCAAGGAAGGGACCTTTTGTCTGGTATATAGGCCGTGCAAGGTCAGGTTATCTTGCTGAAACTTTGACTACATTGGAACTGCTAGAGTGGGCCCTTCATTTTCCCATGTGGGTGAATGGTACCCACATGCAACTGTTAGTAAACAGTGCACGAGTTCGAATCCTGATGGAATCAGATGTCTTTTTTCCGGGGGGGGGGGGAAGGGGGGCCAGAATAAGGAATTCCGTTACAAAATTCTATTCAGACCGGGAACCTATAGAAAGTACGTGATCAAACTGTGCTACTACCACATGATAACTGTCATGCAGCTGTGCTCATCTGCTTAGCCCAGGGAATTACCTGTCATGTGCAGTCGTCCTCTTGCAAGTCTCAAAATCGAGAACCTGCAATAAATCAACTGGTTGCAAGGCTCCAGCCTCTGAATTTGTTGCACCGACTGGTTGCCTATTGTCAGTAGCCAGGTCAGCTAGCATAAACCACCAGTACCTTGACATTTTTAGGTCGTTAACGCGGTGGCTGAATCGGTGCGCCGCGCGGGTCCATGACTCCGTATGCATTTGCATCAGAGCCTCCCCAAAGGGGGCCTAAGACCTCCTGGGGTACTGGTGGTTTAAGTGTTCGCAGGCCCCCGTCGCACCTTTTGTCAAAAACGTCGGGAAAATGAGAATGCCCGTTGTGATGGGTCCGAGGGAGGAACATGAATCTGATATCTAGGCTAGGCCAGGGGCTCTGTTTGTTTCCACCCACCAACCGGTCACCTTCTGTCAAAAGCGAGGTCGGCTAGCTAAGCATTCCTTGGCCCATTACACGTTCTGTCAAAATGTGGGATGGAAGATGAGTGTAGTGATGGGTCCAAGGTAGGAGCATGGATCTGCTACATAGGCCGTGTAAGGCCTGCATGGGAGGCCCAATGTACACACAGATTTGCTGCTCAACCGTCACCGCCTTGGAAGGCTTCATTTCCCAGGCCGAACTTCCTTCTGGAGTCAGATGAGCGTCATGTATTGAAATTTGTAATATTCAATATTATGATTAGAAAGTAAAACCAACTTCAGACTCTATATGTTCCTGTGTGTTTCCACACGTCTTTCTCCAAATGCAATGCATCCTCGTCATAGCGGTATCGTACTACATTCATGATCTTGGTGCGCCGTGTTTGGGGGAAGACAGCAGCAGGAGGCTCACACGCTATGGGTGTCCGCTACCCCTTTCTTGGTATGCCTGCTCCTCTTGCAGGCATAAATCTGGTTGTTTCTTCTAGCTTTTTTTTTTTCTTTTTTTTTTTTCCGGTTCTGATCATCTCTTGAGTTGCGTGCGTCATCCTTGTGCAGGGGCCATGCCCTGGAGAAGAAGGTTTTGCATGTTTCTAGATTAAACCACCGACCTTCCTGGGCTACAGGTCGGAATCCCTGATGGATTCCAGGAGGCTGTCGCTGCAGCTTTTCTGAAGCTTGAATCAGGCCAGGGGGAGCTCCGGCCCACGCCCGAAACCGACTGGGCCCTGCTGATGGTGGCACGCAGCATGGGGTGCAGGATGTTATCTATCACCAGTAGGAAACAGTCTCCACCTTGTTTGTTGCACTGCACAGCCAAACAGAACCAAAAAAAGAATCACCTGTGTTGGGACATGGCCACTGCGCACAGCGACGGTGTGTGTGCATGCATGTGTGTGTGCGTGTGTTGTGTGTGTGTGTGTGTGTGTGTGTGTGTGTGTGTGTGTGTGTGTGTGTGAGAGAGAGAGAGAGACAGAGAGAGAGAGAGAGAGAGAGAGAGAGAGAGAGAGAGAGAGAGAGAGAGAGAGAGCCGTTGTTGTGAGCGTCCATAATCATGATTGTAAATGTTGGGTGAAGAAAACTGTCTGCAGCTGATGTAGTTCAAGGCTGTCAAGGAAAACAAAACAAGAACATAGCCATGTTAGACCAATATTAACTGCCAAAATATCAGGCGCTCTGCTCGCCTTAAAACACCAGTACTTCCTAGAGTCGTGCCTATGAACGCGCCACGATTTTAGGAAACGTACGGGCTACTTCAGGAGCGCCCAAATTCATCCGACCAGAAACGTTTCTACTTTTTTTTTTTCCGTGGCCGATAGCTGGGCCAAGTACTGGTGGTTTAAGCTTCTCCCTCGCTGAACATTTCCACACCCTTGCTGTAGTTGGCAACATTGAGCCCACAGATGGTGCCCATGCACTGCACTGCAGTGAAGAAGTAGCCTGAGGCTTTCCTTTTTCCTCTGAATGCGGTGGTTGCGTGGCCAACAGATCTGCATCATCGGTTTATCACGTGCTATAGATACTGCATTC
This sequence comes from Chara braunii, assembly GCA_003427395.1. Lineage (NCBI taxonomy): Eukaryota > Viridiplantae > Streptophyta > Charophyceae > Charales > Characeae > Chara > Chara braunii. The sequence goes on along the minus strand of BFEA01000387.1, from coordinate 948,503 downwards.
GGATCTGGAAATAGTGCCTATTGTGTTGTCACAGAGCTATGAACTAAAAGAGCGCACTTTGCGAAACAAACGACAAAATTACACATGGCAAACATGACGAGCACACTGAATTTGACTGAAACCATTCATTTTTTATCATTCTTTTTCTTTAACTCCCGCCTGACTGTGCCTGTCACGTACAAGGCTCGCCATGTTGATGATGTTGAGCACGAGCTGCCCGCATCACCGTGTGCCATAATGGCCCACTTGTGCGCTCTGAGGAAGTGGTGGTACTGGCGGTGAAGACAGTGGGACTCGCTCCACCCGTCACTAACTATGAAATATGGCAAGTACATATTGCCACTCTCGACCTTTTTGCACGTTTGGCGAGTGGTGGGCCGAGATCCAGTATCTTGAATGCTGTTTCATAATTCAGTTTGTCCGTGCAAAGGTAAGGGTTTCTTCTTAGGGCTTGGTCATGCTTTGACTTGCTCTCATTCACTGAAAGTCTTCTAGATATCAAAACTGACTATTTGAGCACTCTGTCGGCAGCCATGCACGTTATATTTACCATTCAAAGTGGGACAGTGGCTGAGTGGGGCTTTGCACGTGGTAGGTGTTTCAGTGGCACACTCCTGAAACTACCAGTTGACAGGCCAAAGAGTCGGAGCCTGTTCAATTCACAATAATTTTTGGGGTTATCCTATCTGAGGTGTCCGATTTCTTTCCTTGTGCATCTGCCCGCCGGCGCTTGCTGCTCCATCTTCACCCCCTTGTCCTCGCTTGTCCCTGGCCCCTCCTGCTTTTCAGAAAACAGGGGAAAAGAAAAAAGAAGAGAAATGAAAAAAAGGGGAAAAAAAAAGGCAAAGGGACCTTAGGTGCACTGTTCTTCAATTTGTGGCTTATGTACCGTGATGCTGGTTCTGACAAATAATTGGATGATATTGATTCCTTTGGGAGGCCACGTCTATTGATAATTTGGTGTGCCTGTTTGATTGCCTGTTTTGGTGCTGGTTACCATTTGCAGACTCCATTCTGTTCCCAGAGGTTCCAATTGCGCTGCGACTAAGTGGGCATTTGCTGCTAGGAGTGGTCAGGATCTATTCACGTAAAGTGAACTATCTTTTCCACGACTGCAGTGAGGCGCTTGTCAAAATTAAGCAGGCATTTCGTCCAGGTGCCGTGGATCTGCCTCCAGAAGCGTCTACAGCCCCATTCCATGCCATCACCATTCCTGAAAATTTTGACTTCGATGACTTTGATGTCATCTTGGGGCCACCCAAACTTCCAAGGTATGTCTGTTCCGTCAAAACTTGATGCTAGGGCTTTTATGTGTGAGTTTTTTTTGGAGGGTCACACATGTGACATGCAAAGTCTGTGGGATGGCTATGCTCTCCATGCGTACGAATAGGTGTCCATTGTTATGTGCACCAACTTGCCCCAATTGCATGCGAAGCTGACCTCAGCTCTTGTCGGCAACATCCCAATGCGCTGTACATACAGTATCTGTAGAGCTGGAACTGCCTTTGAGGCTGTCCTAGAATCTTGCCACCACGCAAGGAAACGAAGGTCACCTTGGCACTGGCTACTTTCGCATATACAAACTGCTCATGGCCCAGAAATGCCAGGCCGTTAAAAGAACGCTCAGAGTCGGTGCTTGTCCAAGCATGTGCTATGCTGCCAGTGTGCTCTGTGCTCTCTATGCTCTCTGCTTGTGTGCATTTTCTCATGTTCCCCTGGAAGCTGTCGCTGTGTGTGGTTCAGTGCAGTGAGATGCTATGGGTTGCTGAGCTCGGTGGCATGCATAAGCTTGTTTGTGGTGTGATTGGCCATTAGTGGATGATGTGTGAGCAGTCAACTGTCTAACGACAAACTGCATTTCACGTTCCCTGTTCTTGCAGTGACTCTTTTGCCGATCATCATGTCACAACCAAGGATACAATCACTTTGGCGGAACCAATTATTGACATCTTTGACTCGCAGATCGGAGCAGATGGTAAGATCGAGTTCTTCTCATTCACTTACGATTGAACTAAGTTTGCCTTCCTCAATTATGCTTAAAGCCTTGAACTAAGTTTACCTTACCTTTTTCACTTGGGATGATGAGGAGTTCTTGTATGGCTGTGTATTGTGCATGCAAATGTGCAGGCTGTCCCATCCTCCCATTTTAATTGCTGTTCAAGTGTCCATACAGTCTGATCTAAATTGGCTTTGTTCAAGACTGTGTCTGGCAGGTCTCCATGTGCGGATGCCAGTTTGACGGGTTGCCTGTGGGTTGCCTGTTCACTATGTGAACCATCTTTCAAATCTCTCACCCTCTGTGTGTGTGTGTGTGTGTGTGTGTGTGTGTGTGTGTGTGTGTGTGTGTGTGTGTGTGTGTGTGTGTGTGTATGTTTGAGAGCGGGCGTGGGGGAGTGTGCCGACACCTCAGTCCCTGTGTGTGTGTGTGTGTGTGCGGAGAACACACCTGTCGTGGCCGACACATGATGGGGCTGAATGGTCAGATGCGAGCAAATGCTACCAGAGAGGTGANGGTGGTTGTGTGGGTGGGTGGGTGTTGGTGTTGGTGTGTGTGTGTGGTGTCCAGAAAAAGCATGACTGTGCCAGACTGTTCAATTGGAGCGCAGAAATTTAAGTGCAGCAACTTTGACAATTTTTTGCGCCTATAGTTTTGTGCTAAAGAATCCGGTGAAGATCAGGCCTGTAGGTTTGGTGCTGATCTTTCCGATAAAAAATATTTGAAAAAACACTAAGATGGCAAAACATATTATGGCGGCAAACTTTTGCAAATGCCACCTTTTTTTTCCACATTTTTGGTCCTGGCTGCTACTGGTAGGCCCAAATCTTTTCCACTTCCTGGCGATACTGGTGGTTTGAATTTCGAAGCAGCGGGGGGGACTGGTGGTCTTAAGAGGTTTGTTTGCCGTCCTGTTATGAAAGGCCCTGTCTGCCAGGGCTAGAGTGCCCCAGTCAGAACGTACCTGGCTGTCTGAACATCCCGGCACAGATCATGCGCCTGGGCATCGGCACTTTCAGGCTTAATGTCTTCACCTGAATAAAACACCCCGGCACTCTGTTCGCACATGAAGCCGGCACTGCTTCATATTTGTTTGAATACAACTCCAGGGCGTTTTATTAGTTTGTTAGAGTAATAACTTTGTTAACATGAGTGAGCTGAATGTAGCGCATAAGTGTTTTATCAGAAGGGCTGACTATAACCCCACCCCCACCCCCCATGCCCTGCTTTATATTCGAATAGACAACAGGACGTTTTATTGAACAGGTGTTCTAAATTCTAATCTAAATGAAAATGACCAAACTAAAGTTGTGATGTTTTTTAGGTGAGTTAAAATTGATGCCTGTGCTTTATTTTGGGGTGTTGGCGGTAGGGACACCGTGGGCATTGCAACACCAACATTTCTCCTCGCCAATGTGTCGTTCCCCTAATGAAGGAAATGCAACAGATTGTAATTTTCGAGACTGTCCTAGATGGGAGGCGCAGCTACTGGCAAAATGCTTGGTCTTTGCTATAGCCGCCTCCCTCCCCCCCACCAGCGGCCCCACCCTACTCCCTGACCACCGCGGATTAGGGCGGGGAGCAACATGCATCCCCTTAATTGTGGCAGGTAACTATGCTTGCAGGGGTCCCTTGCATAGGCTTAGGAGTAGTGGTAGGTAGTGTCCTTCTTTAAATGCTTTCGTCGAAGATGTGTGAAACTGGAGTAGTGGTGCATGAGGTAAAGAATTATTTAAATTTATTTTTGTGTTGCAACCATGATCAAAGCACCGCCAACTGACAAATTGACACGGCAACTTGTTACAGAAAGGTTTGTTGGACCTGATGAAGAGGCGCCGGCAATGGAAATGGAGGTGAGGCCCCATGGGAGTCAGCTACCATATGCCTTAAAGAGGGTGGATTGGATTCATTGAGTGAATGTAAACTGGGTGGTTATCACTCACCCCTATGGTACCCTTTCTCTGGGACTGTGTTTGTCAGATGACCTTTGGCTCATATGAATCTGTAATGGACGAACTGGAAGGAAAACGGGAAGGATGAGTGTGGAAAGAAAATTTCCCGTTTTAAACTGTTCTAAAGGACTCAAAACAGGCATGTCTTATGTCAGTCACTCTCTTGTGGTGGATGCATGGCATGTGCTCATTTGTGATGATTTTATGCCTCGAGCGATAATTTCTTAAAGAGAGGTTGAGTTTTCCTTTTGCATGCGGTCAGTAGTTTGCTGCGTCGTATATACATACCTTGCAATGCCACTGGCATGAGAACCAGTCTACGATAGATCAATATATCCCATGCCTCTCAAAGTAGGCATGCCCGCTCTCTGTTCTCTACGGATCATGTGTTGTTGTTGTGTTTCCTGTTTTGCTATCCAGGAAATGTAGAGTGTATTGGCTTGTAGTGAGAAACCTAGTGCAGCGGGGAACTCTGGGTGTGCTGTGAGGCTGCCATGGAGAATTAGTATTCTCTCTCGAAGGGACCTGTTCGCTTAGTACATGCAACATGTATAACCACTTCGATGCTGCACTAATGCACACCCCTCATGAAAGAATATTCTCTTCTGTGTATGCTTTGCCCTCAGGCTGGGTAACTTGTTAAACAGGGGATGTAGACTGGGTACAGATGCCGGAAGCAGGTGGAAGGGGAATCAACTCTCGTATGTCGATTGGGTGATACCTTGTGGGGCTGTGTGGTCGAGTTAGTGAGGGTGTTGAATTGGTTTCCAGGAACTGGCAGGAATGGCATAATCGACTCTCTTTGGCCAATGTTGTTGGTGTGGGGTTTGCCACGATGTCGAACCTCTTTCTGGAACTGGATAGTGAACTCTGTTTCGTCAGTAGTTTTGGCGCCGACCACTGACGCCTACCAGTCAGGCCGATCTGTAGGCGGACCCATCGGCGGTTGGCAGACTGCAGACTGCCTTGCAATTTTTATTTTTTTTTGCGACTACATGGTCGTGCGCGGCTTGAGGAGAACAGCCCAAATGTGCAATAATTTTTTTTT
>BFEA01000387.1:926819-943481 GCA_003427395.1 Chara braunii | reverse complement strand
GTGTATGGGCATGTTGGGGGGGCTATGGGGGTGTGGATGGGAGGCTATGGGAGTGTGGATGAGTTATTTGGGGTTCTGGACCCAAAACAAAAAAAAAAAAAAAGATTTTTTTTTTGATTTTTTGTGGGGTGCCTACCGATTGCCGGCCGGTCAGCTCCAACGGCGCCTACTGTCAGCTGGTCGGCAGCCGACGGGTTCAGGGCCGTCGACCGTCGGCGTGACTACCCTCGTATCATGCATAATTAGCCAGACAATGGTGATCATGCCAGTATGCTAATCGTTCAAATGAACGGGTGCTCTGTGGCTGCACTTCTGGAGTCGTTGCTTTCGCGGTAGAACGAACCTGAAGGGTACGCAGAGGCAGGAGTTGTTCACTGAACGCTACACAGCTCAACATGATAAGTTAACAAGTTGTTTGAGAAACTGTTTTTGGGATGTTCCATGGTGCTTTTACCCCAGTGCACACAGAGTCTTTCAAAATGCTGTGGCCAGATATGTGGTCCACAGCTCTGCCATCTACCTGTTTTGCGTTTTCTTGGGTGCATTTGCTAACAATAATGGATGGGGGGAAGAGCAGGAGGGGAGGAGATGGGAGAAGTGAGCGGAGGTTGGGAAATGCTGCGCTGATGATAGTGGCAATGACAGCAGGGATGGTGGTGGTGGTGGTGATGATAATGACGATGACGGAGGAATGACAAGATGGGGCAAAGGCTCGGGTGCCAACCACTTTGCACCTGCCAGAATGTGTCTCGACATCCACATGTCACAGTCCAGATCGTGGACCCGCCGCATCTTGATGGCATGTGTTTTACTAGTGGGCAATGGAGCTCACGGCCTTCTTTGCCAGGAGCCAGGCGATCGTTTCCCCCACAGAACACGGATGTTGGCAAGGAAGGAGGAAAAGGAGAGGGAGGAAGGGATGGACAAGGGGTAAAAGGATTGTTCATTTAACAATGATAAATGAGGGAGAGGTGGCCAATAGAGTCCTGGATTTTCAGTGTTTTGTCGTGCCGTTTATAACAAAGCCCGGAGATCTGTTTAACCGAACTTGCCATCCATCCGAAGAATGGACATCAAATTAACCGACAGGCTAAGAAGGAAAAAGAAAACAACGTAAAACTCTTAAAGCACCAGTACACCATACATTGGAGGCCTCCAATTTTTTTTCAATGGCGCCCCGCGCCGCACGGCCCTTCCGAGTTCTGCTTGTGGCGACGAAAACTTTCTGCAAGGCTGGGGGCGTGTAGGCAAAAATGCACTTTCATGCAAAATTCGCCCTAACACTCTTTTCAGAATTTTTAGCGGTTTTTAAAACAGTCACTTCTCGTAGTCCAAAAGACTCCGAATTGGCACACAGAAACCATGACCTAAACCCAAAACAGACCAAAAAAAAAGACCTCCAAACCCAAATATTAGTGGGAGATCTGTTACCCGGGAGCTGAAATTGGCGGTGAATAAGAGGAAGCATCTAAAGCGGACTTGGCTTGGCAGAACTTGAAGTTTACTGGGAAGAGGTGTGTAATGTATGGATGGGGGGTCGGCGGGAGGTCTGGCATATGTATTTTGGTTGCAAAGGTGTGGCAACCTAAACATCACATTTTTTTCGCAGATGTGGTTCCTGTCATAGGTACTCAGGATATTGTGATCAGAGAAGTAAATAGGTATGTACTATGAATGCAGGTGCTAATTACATGGCTATGATACAGCTTATCTGCGATAAGCGGTTGACGTTATGAAGGAGCTATTCTCATTTCAGTGAGCATGGCTTGCATGGAAAGGTGTGTTTGTGGGCGCTGGCTTTCTGGAAGCAAAGTGTGTTTCTCGGTGCCCGTTTTTTAGAACCTTCTTATGTTACGATGGAGCTGGAAATTTCATTGGGGGAGTTCAGCAACGCCTTCAACATCCATTCCTACCCATGTCTTCAGCTGGGAATTACCAAGCTCTAGAACCAGCATGGTCCACACTGAGGTAGGAGGACTGGGGGAGTAGGGGTGCGCTGGGGAAGATTGACGAGAGGAAGGGGGTGAGAGGGGTTCTCAAGGAGGAGGAGGAGTCCGTAGGACCTAAAACAAAAAAAAAGGATTCAGAAAAGAAATGCCCCCCTACTCAACCTGGGGCAGAGATTGATCAGTGTGTATGCTAGTTGTACCGAGAGTAATTATGTAAGAGCATGTGTGACATGGTTTTGCAGGATGTGGATTTTCTTAAACCAACGTTAGTCGAGGAGGAGGCAGGTCCCGAGGATCAGGCTCAAGATGTTGGTGAAGGTGCTGGGATCACACTTCCAATGGAGGACCCGTACGGGGGTGGTGGCTTGTTGGACGAGGAGTGAGTTCTGCAACCCCTGCAAGGTGTTTTGACAACAACGTTGACTTGCTGACTGTTTATTTAGGCCTTTGGTGAAATGATATTAGAATCCCTGTTTGTCATCGGCATGATTCCCAGGACTTTGTTTTTGTTGTCCATATAATTGTTGAGACGGCTGATCACGGGATGCAGTAAATGCCTCCAGATTTCCATTTGTTTGGGCCTCTGATTACGAGGGATGTGTGCATCGGTGCCTGTGTGGAATTAAAAACATGCCTGAAGGCCCTGAACGTTATTTCAAAATTTCCGGCACGATGTGCACCTTTCCTTGCCAGTGATCTTTATGATCATATCCTTTTCCAAACAAGAATGAAGAACAGTTTCGTGAGCATGCGTGCACATGGTGTGTGTGTGTGTGTGTGTGTGTGTGTGTGTGTGTGTGTGTGTGTGTGTGTGCATTCATGAGCATCTTGGAGGGCAAATTTAGCAGCACAGGAGTAAAAAAACAGAAAGAGACAAAGATGCCGAGGAAGGGCCGGAAGGAAAGAGTGAGGAGGAGAGAGGGAGACCGACAATGAGGTACCAATACTATGAGTAGTAACGTAGGTCTTGCAGGCGAATCAATTTTGGTGAGGTTTTGTTTCTGTGCCCTGGAGAGAAGACTAGCGACCACTAGCCCAAATACAATGGCGTCCATCTTCGTTTGAGTGGGAATTATGGCTTCTTGTTGTGGTACTCCAATAAGTCGATGGTTTTGATAAATTTGATTAGACCACCACTACAGTCTAGAGGCGAAAATAAAGAGTGAGTTTGCATGCATCCCAAAACATTCAGGTGCTCCTGGCCATCGGACCGACATGACCGGCACTGCTAGGCAAAAAGAACAGAAATCGCCTTCGCTCTTTTCTTGGCGCACATCACGACTTCGGATCGGTACTAAAAACAGCCTTGGACGTAGTGACGGCTCAATGACACTGCTGGTAATCTTCCAGGAAGATTCTTTAAGCTGGGCAATAGGAAGGCAGGTTTCGCAAATTCCTTAGGGCTCTCGTGGACCGGCCCTGTACCGGTACGAATTGAGATTCCAGATGCCAATGCCAAAAAAAACGAATTGGAATTTCAGCGCTGTGAAGATGATTCTTTCTTGAGTAGCGCTCCTAAACTTTATTCGCCAAGTCCTGATCCTACAACGGACACTACTACCTGGCTCAGGCCTGCCTCTGCCTCTCCGCCAATCCACTGTGGCCCGAACAGGCATCCCCTGTTTGGAATAACACACAACCCGAAACGTCACCTCAAACGAGACAAAAATAGAACCGACAAATCCGAACTCAACACAGAAAAGAAAATAATAATAATAATAATAAATGATCCAGCGGCCTAGCTCAGTTGGTTAGGCACGCAAGCGGCATTCAGGAGGTTGTGGCTTTGAGCCCCACAACCGCCTGCGGTGCACTTAGTGCCAACCAGCGGTGATAGTCCGCTTGATACCGCTGATCGGTATTAGCAGGGTCCTTGGCCAACACGCGTGTGACTGTGAGTGTGAGTGTTGAGTGTGAGTGGGTTGTGTGTGGTGTGTGGGAGAGTGTTGGTCTTAGACACTGCTGTTATTCGGTTGGGGGTGGGGGGCGATGAAAAGGGAGGTGCAGCTACTGGCAAAATGCTCGGTCTTTGCGTTAGCCGGACCCCCACCGGCGCCCCCACCCCATCCTTGACCATCATGGTTGGGGCGGGGGGCAACGTGCATCCCCTCTGATGGCTGGAGGGAGACAACAAAGCTATGTTTGCAGGGGTCCCCTGTATAAGCCTTAGGAGTAGTGGTAGGTAGGTAGTGAAGTTGAATTGAAATAATTTGAAAGATGATGAAAGATTGAGAGAAGAATATAGCGTAGTTTTCTATTAAAAAAAAAAAAAAAGAATCAGGACATCATAATATAAGAATGAATAACAACGTGAGTCTGGGAAAAGGGTACCATGGCCACGCAGGTCGTGCGGTCAATGAGGCCGAAAAAAATGAAGGACAGGCCTTTAGGCCCGTGGCGCAGCTGTGAGGATGCTACATGCTAGCTAGTATCTCATTTGCCGAGTGAAATTCAGAAAATGAGACACAATTGGTTGCTGGCCAGTGATTGTAGAGAACCCTCTCAGATGTCTCCGCTGCTTACACTCTTTGATGTTTTTATAGACGCTGAAGTTCCTAGGTTTTAAAAATTGGACCTTGAACAAGTTCAACAAATTTTGAGAATGTCTTAGGCTCTGTTTTTGAGAAGTTCTCTTTTTATTTTGCTTGAAGCATCTCTATTGGCTGCATTGCTGTCAGCGGGTGGGTGGTTACCTAATCTCGATACACAGTGTGTGAAGTTCAAAACGCTACTGGAAAATGGGGTTGAAGCATCTGTATCTGACTGGAAGAGCGGGAGCGTGTGTGTGTGTGTGTGTGTGTGTGTGTGTGTGTGTGTGTGTGTGTGTGTGTGTGTTTGTGTGTGTATGTGTGTGTGTATGTGTGTGTGTGTGTGCGTGTGTGTGTGTGTGTGTGTGTGTGTGTGTGTGTGTGTTTTCCTATCAGTAGATGTTGTTGCCTTCAAGCGTGCCAATCATCACAGGCCAAGAGAGTGCATCTTTGAAGAGATGACATGACAAGTAATTGTGCATTTTGCTTCATGCCTGTATGTGTCCTCACCTATTATGCTTTTGTGGCCGTGACATGCCTTGAACAGGATGTTACCTCCTATGGATGATGTTGGAATGGACATTGATCTGGCAGGTGATGATGATGGTAAACCTGAAGACCCGGGGCCAGGAGAACGCTTGGGTGAAGAGGCTTTAGATGCAGAAGTTGGAGCTGGTGAAGAGGAACCTCAGCGAGAAGTAGCACCCCGAGAAGAGGGCTCAGCTGTACATGAGAGCATGGGAGAAAAACAAGTAGAGGAGGGGCCTAGTGCTGCTGTGGATGTGACAGTCCGACCTGGTGTAGCAGAAGCTGGTTCTGTCGCTATGGGTACTGTTGAGCCACGCTCCACGGAAGCATCGGCAGAAGAAGGCCAGATTCCGCCTCAGTTTGTGGAAGGCCAGCCACAGGAAACTGAGCTGTTCGAAACCCTGCCTGGAGAGACACAACCTGTGGGCGGCCATCCGGCTGATGCTCTGTCCACTGAGCTCTGGCAAACGGAGACTGTTCGACCTGAAACTCAGCCACATAGGGAACTGCCCACCTCTGCCCCACCTGAAGAGGGGGCAGGTGTCCAACCTGAAGCTACCACTGAACCAACACCTGACTTGCAGCAGGAGCAGGAACAACAGGGGGCAGAGGAGCAGCAGATGGTGGAGGGGCAGCAGATGGTGCCGGAGGAGCAGATGTTCCAGGAGCAGCAGATGGTCCAGGAGCAGCAGATGGTCCAGGAGCAGGAGCAGCATGTGTTCCAGGAGCAGCAGATGGGCCAGGAGCAGCAGATGGGCCAGGAGCAGCAGATGGGCCAGGAGCAGCAGATGGGCCAGGAGCAGCAGATGNCCAGGAGCAGCAGATGGGCCAGGAGCAGCAGATGGGCCAGGAGCAGCAGATGGGCCAGGAGCAGCAGATGGGCCAGGAGCAGCAGATGATGCACGCGAAGATGGAGCAGACACAGCAGATGGCCCAGGAACGGAATATTCCGTTGGAGATGCTTGTTCAGGAGAGGGCTTTTGAGCAGCCACAAGATGGGGTGGAGACACAGCTTCCTGAGCAGAGGACTCCTGCTGAAACTTTGCCAGCAACCGATCTGTTTACCGAACCTCTGGAGCCCATGGATGATACCGTCGTAACTGAACTTCAAAGGGTCGCAGAGAGCCAGGTTCTGCCGGAGGCCCAGTTAAGTGAGCCGTTACTTGGTGAGGCAGGACCTGAACCTGTCCAAGCACCAGAGAGGATGTTGGCTGTTGAGCATCCTGCGGAGTCAGAGGAACGAATTGAGAAACTGCGAAGCGAGCCTCTACTGCACGTAGATGAAAGAATGGGTTTGGGGTTAATGACTCCTCTGGTCGAAGGAAGCAAAGAAGCAGGTGTCCCAGGAACACCAGGGTATGGTTTCCCTCAGCAAGAAGAGGTTCCTTCTGTGGCGTTTGGTGGTTTACGGCTTTCTGAGGAAATTTTGCCACCCCACATGATGTCTGGAATGGGTGTCGATGATGAGCGGGCCAGATCCATGGGTCCCGAGATGGCAGCCCCCTCTCCTGGTCTAGGAGGTGTCACTGGGCTAGATACTGTTCTGCCTACTCCAGGAACCGCCGCTGGACTGGAAGCTGCTCTGCCTACCCCAGGGATTGCAGCTTTCCCCCCAACACCAATCCTCCCAACACCGGCTGTTCCACCTTCGCATCAAGGTAGATAAACTTGCTTTTGGCTTATTAATACTTGTCTGTACCTGGACCAACTCTCTTTCAAAGGCACTGTATATTGCGTATGTTCGCATGGACGACATTGATTATCAATCTGAAAGTTGTGGCATCCATCTTCCTGGTATGTTTTCACTCTGCTTTCTCCCAAAAAGACGTTGATTATCAATCTGAAAGTTGTGGCATCCATCTTCCTGGTATGTTTTCACTCTGCTTTCTCCCAAAAAGATCCATGGCATCGTGTTACTGCTCCATAGTCTTCACTGATTGGTCTGATCAGTGTGATCGTGGTGTATGTTTTGTGTCCTACCCTGCTACAGCAAAACCTCCAGAGCCAAGGCGAGGTCCAGGTAGAAGAAAGCAGAAGATAATCATCGACGTCACGACTGTTATCCCAAGCCAGTAAGTTGGATTTGCGCGCTTGTATTTTTCTCACGAACAACACAACGGCACGTATCATCGCAGCTCACGGATTTATGTGTTGTTCGATGCATTGCCACGAGCGATGCATGTAGTGCTGAGCGGACAAAACCATCGCAATTAAATAGCCCTGTCATACATAAGCAATGTCATCAACTGGCCAAAAAACCAATTCACATTGGCAGACCCATGCAATATTTCACTGTATGGGTTTCTGGATTTTTTAACGACTTCGTGCGCGGGTGTTTCTTCACATCTGGTTGCATGAAAGAATTGAACTGAGGAAACATCATTCATTGTCTTTTCTTCAATCCATGTGCATTGTGTGGCATGCACTGTTGCGTCACTTTTCTCTTGTGTGTGTACACTGTACGGTGTCATGTACCTCACATTGCCTCTTTTCATGATTTAGTTTTGCTTGGTTCCCTTTTTTTTTCTTTTTTTTTATTTCTCTGCTGTGCTCTTCTGTTTGTAATGGTAAGTCATGGATGATTATATGATCCAGAAGTTCAGATGAGGGAGGCAAAACTATGAAGGCAAGATAGCTACGTATGGCATGACCTGAAGATGGCTTGTTGAGAGGGCCATCCGTTCAAGAATGTTTCTTTGTTCTATGTGTTATGGTTGTTGATGGCGGCTGACATGTTCACTTCGCCCGTGCTTGCTTTACTACCCTTCAGGGACATGAGAGCGCAGTTGGAAAATACTCAGGATATCCGGCGAATCCGCAAGCGTGGTGCTCACACACAGCTGGAGATTCAGGCTATGAAAAGAATGGCTTTGGGTGTTGACATCTTCAGCCAGCCCTCCTCGTCCGGTGCGACTCTTTGATAAATTGTGGACCCCTATGTGCAATCTCCCAACTTTTTGTTGAACCTTGCTGACCTCAACTTTTAACTTAGGTTCTTGTTTGACTTATATGTTGTGCTTCCATATGCTCTGAATTGGAAGTACGTCTGAGTCTCTTCTTAAACTGCTAGTACATGGCCCCAGCCTTGCAGAAAGTTTTTTGTCGCCACAAACAAAACTCGGAGGTGCCGTGTGGCCAAGGGCGCTGTTGAAAAAAAAAATCGGTGGCCTCCGAAGTGGTGCGGGTTTCATGCTGACACCCGCGGGCCAACGTGTGGTGTACTGGTGCTTTAAGCCACCACTACCTTTTTAAGCTGTAGTCCCATTTGTGAAAATGACCTCATCCGAAAACTTTGGGGGTTCGGAGTAGGGTCGGTAGGAAGGGGGGAAAAAAACTAAGATTGGGACCCCGCGGTCCCGCTGTGAGATAAAAAGAAAAAAAAAAACTAAGAATCTGAAATTCAGAACCACCAACTTCGGGGAAGGCCCTTGCGAGGTGGAAGTCACACCAGTGCTCTGAGGAATGTATCTGGCGAGCATGTGGGGAATGTGATTGCTTATGGTCTGTTTTTGGGTTTCCTTATTTTCGTTTTTCGTCGGTGCCCTGCCCGCGAGGCAGGGCGCCCGATTCCACTGGGGGCAGCCAGCTGCCTCACTCATGTCATACTTGCACCTGTACTGCAGCGTCCTGTATCGGACCCCGATCACAGAATAATGGAAGTTTTTTTTTTTTTTTTTTTTTTTTTGCTCTTTATTTGTTTGCAATAACCCATGTAGTAAGCCTCGTGGAAAAACGAGGGCCTCGCCAGGCCACATCCAGGCCCAGGCCGAAACGGGGGAAAAGACCCCAACTAAAGATTCAGGGCCTGGACGAGGTACAGCTGACGAAAGTCAACTGTCGGAAACCCCAACGGTCGAAGTCAAAATGTACCCAGCCCAGGCCGCCGGTCGGACACACAGATTTGTTTGTATGCAGGTACCCAGACAGCATCAGGTGCAAGGGGAAAGTCTGCAACTGTACAATCCAGGCCTTTGGCTGTGAATCAATCTGGACGACTGAGGGGAGGAGACCCGAGACCAGAGAGGCTTGTCAAATGCTACTTAAAGACTGGCCTCGAGGTGGTCAACATTCAGTCTGGCTATGCTGCTTGAGCGCTGGCTTGACTTCGACTACGCTGGCAAAGTGCTGGCTCGACGCTGGCTGTATGCTAGCATTGCGGACGACAACAGGGACTGTGGCGACATGCTGGCACATTGTGCATTGTGCGCCAGGCATGCTGATGTGGCGCTGCCTCTGGTCTACATTGCATGCTGATATGGCGCTGCCTCTGGTCTACATTGCATGCTGATGTGGTGCTGCCTCTGGTCTACATTGCATGCTGATGTGGCGCTGCTTCTTGCATGAGGCACTGCCTCAGGACTACATTGCATCAGGATTCAGCGCCTGCCACTAGTCTACATTGCTGATGTGGCGTGTGCCACTGGTCTTCATTGATGATGTGGCATATGTGACCTGTCTTGACTGCTGACATGGCATTGTCCACGCTGTCTACATGAGGTGACTGGTTGCAGGAAGGCGGAAGATCGGGATCTGCGGAAGATTGGGTCCGGGTACTCACCTGATGTTGGCGTCGTCACTATAATCTGCTGTGTCTTCATGGTCTTCAGGAGATAAGAGTGCCACGTGGCACTACTGTGTGATCAGAATTTACTTGTTATCAGATACTGATTGCTGACGTGGAGAGGGAAGAAGCCTGGAGAAGGAGTGGGACTTTGATGGGATTACTCTTGTGTGATCTTTGATCTCCTCCACCTTCTCCTCTGTCTAATCCCCCTCCACTCTCCTCGTCTACTGGTAATGAGATACTGTTTGGGATATCATTCACGATTATTGGAGACTTTGATGCAGATACTGACTCTACTGGTATTGACGGCTGATGAGTATCTGCCAGACTGGGTTCATTACATGTTTTCATCCCGGAAGGAGGTGGAAGTAAACACCAGTGCTCTGAGGACTGTATCTGGCATTCTATGAGGTACTGGTGAGACTGTGCCCTCAGTACGGGCGTTTTTCCCTATGAAAGACGAATGAAGGACGGAAAAAAAAGACGTTCCCTTATGCTGCTATCGCGGTCCAATACAGGATGCTACGGTGCACGCGTGAGTGTGAAGTGAGTGAGGCAGTTGGCTTCCCCCTGTGGAATATGCCCTGCCTCGCAGGCAGGGCACCAACAACAAACGAGRAGAAGGAAAACCAAAACCAAAACATAAGCAATTGCATTATGGGCCACTATGCAGTTTGCGATTGCAGTTCGGGCAATGTATACAACCCAGCTTTCTGTCCAGGTAGGGTGCCTGAAGTGCAATTGCAAACTGTTCGGGCAATTATAACTCGTTTTTGTCACGCTCGCTTAGTCACCACTTCTTTTTCTTCTTCTTCTTCTTCTTCTTCTTCTTCTTCTTCTTCTTCTTCTTTTATTCTTGGTTTTGTTCTTCTCTTTTTCTTGGTTTTGTTCTATGTGGGATGTAACTGCGGTAAGTACCAGTCTAGAAATAAGAATGGGACCCAGGCTCGGCAAAACTCGGTGCGCAATGAAATTTCAGGTTCGGCAAAAACAGGATCTGAGGTAGTGGTGGTTTAAGACTGCTGGTACACACACTGGGGCTGTTGTCTGGGAATCTGTTTCACTTCGTTTGAAAAGCTGCCTGCAGATGAAAAGGACCAATTTGGTACAGTAGATGCCTTTGCATTGGGAGCTCAATTTTTTTCCAAGTAGAAGGGAGGAATACCGGCGAAAGCTCTGTAGCGGGACTGGATATACAGCTGGGGTTTCTTGTGTTTGGACGGTTTGGACGGTCTGGCCAGTCTGTCAGTCTCTGGACAGTATATAGAARCGATTGTGAACACGTCTGTGCATGCCCGTTCGCCAACAGCAGACTCTGAAATTTCTATTGACCCTGTTTTGATGGTCCGCTCGGATATACGGCCCTGCGAACTAGAGCTGCTAAGTTGCTGAACATTATTAAGCACATGGAGGCAAGACAGTCACTCAGCACAGTCAGGATAAAAAATGGTGGACATGCGAGGGAATGGTCAGCAGGCACGTGTCGTTAACTGGGACTCCCGGCCGCTGGTTAATGGGTCCAAAACTGAAATTACGGTTTGGGGTGTTTGGGGGGCTTTATTCTTTTTCCGCCTGTTTTTGTTTRAGGTCAAGGTTGCTATGTGCCAAATTTTCTGTAGCTTCAAGCTTGGCCTATCGGAAATACCTGTGTTGAAATCTCTGAAATTTTGTGAAAAATATCGATTGAGATGATTGAAGCGAATTCTGGTGAATTGTGCATGAACATGCGCTTTTGCCGTACTGTTTTATGGTGATTCTTTTTTCTTCTTTTCCTTCTCCAAGAATCACACATGTTTTCTTTTTTCTTTTTTTCTTTTTTCCCCTTGCTGTTAGTTAATATGGTGTGCTCTCTATGGATTGGTAGCAAGTTTGGTCAAAAACGCCCTTTCGTATTTTCTCTTAAATGACATGACAAATTGCTGAAAATTTAGGCGTACACCGTTAACCATCTCTCTCACCAGGGCAAAGTATGTTCACTTTATTTTGGTTTTGTCTGTGCTATCCTCATGAGTCATGACTTGCTTCCTTTGCTGTTGCCCACAGGTTTGTCGGGGGAATACGCCACGTTGATCCGAAGAATGCTTGTTCACAATGAGGTGAATTTGCCAAGGCGGAAAGAAGAGGCCGAAGAACCGGAGGAGGTTTCAAAAGAGGAAGAGATCGCCAGGGAAGAAATCCCAGCTATGGAACCTTCCGTGCAGCAAGAAGAAACTGTCCCAATGGAGACAGAAACTGTCCCAATGGAGACAGAGGTGCAGAGAGAGGCAGCTGAAGTTGGACCAAGCGATGAGAAAGATGTTGTGGCAGATGTGCCGACCACACTTGAGCAAGCTCCAGATACATTTGTAGAAGACACTGCTCCTTTGGTAGAGGAGCTCCCTGAGTGGCCAGCACCTGGAGAAGAGTTGCCTCCAGGTGGGTTGGAAGAGACTGCGCAGGAACCTTTTCAGGAGGGGGAGATGCCTTTTGGGGAGGACCTCCCAGAGGGTGAAATGGATGAAGGAGGGGATGAAGGGGAAGAAAGAGGTGAGGGAGCTAAAGAGGAAGTGGACGGACTGCTGGAGGAGGCTCGTGAAGAGCGGCTGCCAGCTCAAGAAGAACAGGTAAGGCAGGAGGGTGAAGTGGAAGGAGAGACTGTGGGAAAAGCTGGGGATCAGGTGGAGGACGCTTCTGCAAAGGTGGTGGAAAATCTCCCAAAGGAATCACCTCTCAGGGTTGGAGAAGAGGGTGAGAGAGAGTTGTCTGGTGAGAGAGAGTTGTCGGAGAAAGTGTGTGAGGATGCAGAGACACAAGTCGTTCCCGCTGCTGCTGCAGAGTCGGAACAAAGTCGAGGAATGAGCCCCATGGAAGTGGATAAAGAGGGGCTCGACACCGCGAAGAGAGATGTAGAGGAACCTGAAGTTGCAATGGCTATGGAGGAAGCGGAGGGGGGTTCAATGCCGTTTCTCCGCCGTCATCAGTCTCCTGAAGCTGTGGGGTCACGGGCAGGTGGCGACGAACAGCATTCCCAGCAAGAGGGTGAAGGGGAAAGAAAATCTGGTGAGAAGGAGGACGAACTGCGCAAGGATGTGGAGGGGGAGCTGAGTGCAGCAGGCAGAGCTGGCTCAGTTTGGCATGCACCTGCAGGTAAGCATATGTTGCAAAGATAGGCATCCTCTCTCCTTGCTTTCCGACTCTGTCCAAAGGAAATTTTGCTGTTGACAAATGGGCCAGATGCTCTGCATTGATGGTGTATTTCAAAAACGTTTTGACCTGTCTGCTGGATACGCGGCTAGCTTGACTGATGGCATCATTGTTCTAACCCAACAAATCTTTTTTTTTTTTTTTTTTCCCTGAACAGAACCCCCTATTTATGGGGGGGAGGGGGGGGCAGAACCTGCTGGGAACCGAGCTTGTACATGAAACTCGAGGCTTCCTGCGCTACAGCCTGGGGACGCCTGTCCGCATTGATGTCTTTCCACGGGAAGGTTTAACTGACAGTCAAGCCCAGGGATTGATAATAGCCCACCCCCCTTTCCAAAAATACCCCTTTTTTTGGTTGAATCTCTCTTTTCCCCAAGGATGCACTTGCCCCAACTGTGGCTGTCAACTTCAAGCATTGCAATCATGATCCCATGGTTCATATTGCCTGTGGCCACCACCGGGGTGTCGCCTGGCTGCCACTGGACTGCCACCAGAGCGCCTCGTTGGTGCTTTGCATACCGGGGCAAAACTTGGGGTTCATTGGGGGTACTGCAGCCTGTGTGCCAGCGTGTGGGGAAGTCTTCTCTGGGAATAAGGTATCTAGTCAGTGGAAGAAGGTTAGAATAGCTCGTGTCGAGATGGAGACTCGTGGGGAGGAAGGGTGTATTAATCTTTATCTTTTTCTGGGATGTTTACCATTGGCTTCGTCTGATCCGTACAAATTGAGTTTGACTCCATCTCGCAGCCCCTCTCATGATGGAGAGCCAAGCAAAGACGACGAAACCGAAGGAAAAACATAGAAAAACGACAGCCAAGCAAAGAAGACAAGACCAAAGGGAAAACATAGAAAATGAGAGCCAAGCAAAGAAGACAAAACCGAAGGAAAAACATAGAAAAATATCAACCAAGCAAATAGAGAAAAGAGAGGGTTTGCGGGGAAGGTCCACAACAGAGATGCCTCGGCAGGACAGGAGGCCAATGCACGGTGATCGGAGAAAAAAGAATGAAGAAAAGGAGGAAGTCTACTGTCTGTTACGTTCTAAGTCTATGCTATACAGGTGCCCATGCCAGATAAAGAAAGGAGAATGTTACGCTTACCTTTTTAAGGGCGTTTAGCACCATCCGGAACGGTCATGGTTTGATGCTCTATTGCAATTTGGGAAAGCTTACATTCAGGACTTAGCACTAGGAAGTAAGTGTACCGCATTCACAGTCCACTGAGTCCTATAGAGTCTCAAGAAACTTCCGTGATGTCGAAGCGAGTGAAAAAGCATCCGCTACTGTTGGCAAGGTGCGCTTATGCATGCATTCCCGTAAGGTGGGTGCATGTATGGTTTCGGGTAGGGTGAATACGCCATGGTCGTGGCTGTAAGTTTGCAGTTCTTTTTTCTTTTTTTCCTTTTTTCTTTTTTTTGCTTTTCTTTTAAGAAAAACAAAGGCCGCATCTATTCTGGGGGCCAGAAGTCCGGTTGCTTATCACCGGCAAGCATGAGACAACAGTGTTTTTTTGGGAGGGGGAAGAAAAGAAAGGGAAGACCTTGCCCTTGTGGCTCGAGACGCCAGTAAGGGGGAAATTGGGGGATGCCGCTAGTAAGGTTGCAGTTCTATGTGTTGAAAATTTGAAAGTGAGTATCTTCTTGTACTAGAATTGTGCTTGTACTAGAATGCTGCTAGTAAGGTTGCAGTTCTATGTGTTGAAAATTTGAAAGTGAGTATCTGCTTGTACTAGAATTGTGCTTGTACTAGAATGCTGCTAGTAAGGTTGCAGTTCTATGTATTGAAAATTTGCAAACACTTTCTCTTAGGAGGCTTTCCAGAACAAGAACTGTGTCAGTCTGACTGACTGTGGTTTCACTGTCTGGTGTTTGTTTGCAGGATCAACTGCATCTCAGGAGGTACGGATGGGAGAGGTGCCTGAGGTGGAATTGGAGAGGCGGGACACAGAGTCTGACAATTTGATGGTCCTTCGCTTAAGTAATGGAGAGATGGGGGGAGATGAGGAGAGGAGTGGTGAAAGAATGGGCGGTAGTGCCATGGGAAGCACATTTGAAGCTGCCGGGGGTGCTCGTACCCTCGAGACAGAGCCAGATGTTCCTCTGCCAGCTTTCGAAGAGGAGCACGATCCTCATACAGCGGTAAGCTCCTTTTTTTTTCTTTTTTTTTTTCTTTTTTTTAAGAACACCCCCCGTCAGTGTTAGTGGTGCTGATAAGAGCAGACACCGCTAACACCTGGGGGGGGCCTCCATCTATTGGTGGGGAGTATCAGAGAGTCGGCAAGGGTGATTATATGATTTATATCCAACAATGCTTTTTTAAGTTATTTGAATCTTTGAATGCTGGGGTGCTGGTTTATTGATGAATTTGGTCAGGTGGCTAGGGGGGGCCTCCATCTATTGGTGGGGAGTATCAGAGAGTCGGCAAGGGAGATTATATGATTTATATCCAACAATGCTTTCTTAAGTTATTTGAATCTTTGAATGCTGGGGGTGCTGGTTTATTGATGAATTTGGTCAGGTGGCTACTGACTATCCGTTTCGACGGTCGTCAACAAGTGGCAATGCTAGGGCGTACTCACAGTAGGACTTCCCTGGATGTATGTGACCGCTTTTGAGCCACGGCCTGAATGCACCCAGCCGCAATTAGGTCCACGGAGAAGTGGAAAAAGGTCAATAGTGTGAGTATACCCTTAGTTTGTCAATGAATAGGGTGGATGAATTGATGAACTTGGTCGGGTGGCGCCTGACTATCTGTTTTCCCAAGTTTTTTGAGCGAGTCTATCGGAGATTTGTCTTTCCTCTTTTGTCTATTGCCGCATGCTTTCCAGCTAATCCTGTTGTTGTTGTCGTTGTGCAGAGACTCTCGGAAGAACTGGACTTCCTTCTGGGCGACACCCGTGAAGGTGCGTGCAGTCCGTCTTGCATGGAAGAGGCTTTGTGACTTCTCTCCAAGGAGGAGAGTGTTCTTCCTAATCTTCTCTTTCTTTTATCCTTTTCCCTTCAGTCTTTTGGTATTCTTCAAGATCCGGTGCTCCACAGCATACAGGATGTGTAGTATTTGTGGCTAAGATCAAGTGTGGTATCTGTTCTGATCAGTTTAATATCTGATCTGTGTTCCATCAGGATTAAAAAAATGGAAAAAAAAAAAAGGATGTGTACATTGTGTAGTCTTTTTGTACTGTCTTGGTTTCATATCATCCGTGTATTAGATAGCGGTAGCAGGGTTCTTCAAAATGTGAACTACTAAGGGATGATCGCGAGGAGCAGTGGTTGGCTTTTTGATAAGCACCAGTGTTGGACATACATGGCGCAATTTATGACGAACGCGGCTTGGAAGCGTGTCCCCAAAGTTAACCGAACCACTGTGAACTGGTACAACGAGGTGTATAACAAAAAGCTCCTAAAAGTCAACCACTGCTCCTCGCGATCATCCCTTAGTACAGGAGCAGTGCAGTTCAGTTTTCCCACCAGTGTTGGAACTTCCGATGAAGTATACGTGAAGATTATGGCAGCTATGGCTGTGCCTGCCTCACCCTTCAGATACAGGAGTGCAAAGGGAAAACTGAACTGCACTGGACATAAAGACTATAAAGCACAGGAGCTCGTTTGTTCTGCTATGCTCGATCTACCACAACAGGACACCCTCTGAAGGAAGAACAAAGCCTACTCCAGCCTAGTCCACTAAAAAAGTGGGTACTGGCATCAAATCCCAGTGCCTGCAGCCATTCCCCAACTGCTGGTCTAGACCAAGGCTGGGCCGGCAACCGGCCGGTTCACCTCGCCCGGTGCAGCCGGATCCAGCCCGGCCCGGGGGGGGGGGTGAACCGGAAAACCGGTTTTCAAAAAAAAAGCCCAATTTTATATATATATATATATTTTTCTGCGGATTCCGACTGCGCTCTTTGAGATCTGTC
>BFEA01000387.1:895572-907617 GCA_003427395.1 Chara braunii | reverse complement strand
TCTCTCTCTCTCTCTCTCTCTCTCTCTCTCTCTCTCTCTCTCTCTCTCTCTCTCTCTCTCTCTCTCTCTCTCTCTCTCTGTCTCTGTCTCTGTCTGTGTGCGTGTGTGCATGTGCGTGTGTTACTTTGACATGCATGCCTGTGCACTCTCTCTCTGTGAAACACTGAGCATCAGTATCATGGTGATTGTGTGTGGTAGCAGTTAGTAGTGACTCAGTATAGGGTGTTTGATGGATCTCGCCATATCTCTTGCGCATGCCTGACGTGATGGTTGCTTGGTGTACCTGCATTCCCTGACGTCATCTGCTATGTGAGTTTCTGTTATGAATTGGTCGGAGTCTGCCCCATCCGATCAGCTTTTCAACATGTACGTCAAAAAATGGGAAGGCACACACCACCTTTCTATTGCAGGTCTGTCAATAGAAAGGTGGTGTGTGCCTTCCCATCTTTTGTATAGTTAATGGCGAAAGGATGTAAACCAGCAATAGTCATTTTACTGCAATGCGGCTGTGCACGCACCGCGACTCTTAGGGCATGGCCTACCAGAGCAAAAAAAAGTGTGCCGGTTTTCGTGTTTTTTTTTCCGTGTGCAGAGGGAAATCCTTTCGGTCTTATGGGTTCAACTTTGCGTTCCGGATTTGTTGTTTTAGTTGGCAGTGGAAAGGAACCAGACTGATGCTCTGCTGAGGAGTCCTGGGTAGCGACCGAGGTTCGAAGCACACACGTGTTTGCAATGGAGAGCCACTTTTCACTGGAGATATAGTACAGTTCAGAGAGCGTGTCTGCAGAATGCAGCAGAGCGGGCAGTCATGTTCATATGCGGAGAATGTATGAACATCGGTTCACATGCTGCAAAAAGGCCTATGCGACGGAATAGCAGTCCGCATTCTGCAAAAACACTACTCCCGTGGGGACATCCGTTAAAATCAGAACGGATACAGAGAAGATTGGCATGACCCCGGTGCGAGGATGACACAAATAAATGATAAATCAAGAAATGATTAAAAAAAAATAATCTTGGCAAACAAAGACTTTGGCCTTTGCAACTGTGAAGAGCGCAGCCCGGTGCGAGGATGACACAAATAAATGATAAATCAAGAAATGATTAAAAAAAAAAATATTGGCAAACGAAGACTTTGGCCTTTGCAACTATGAAGAGCGCAGCGAAATGTGATATTTGATGTGAATGGAGAAACCCGTGAGCCATTGATACCTTGAATGCACATGGCGATGGTGGTGCTCAAGGCTTCTGCCAAGGGCACACCCGCCTGTGCGTTATGTTTAAAAAAAGAAGAAGAAGAAGAAAAAGAAGAAGAAGAAGAAGACGAAGAAAGAGAGATAGCTCAAGAGTGGTTGTCAACGGAATGTGACATATTGCCAGTCGTCTTCATATGACGAGGCATACGTCGCTAATTGTGAAATACTCAATTGTTAAAGGGAGA
Source organism: Chara braunii (assembly GCA_003427395.1). Classification (NCBI taxonomy): domain Eukaryota; kingdom Viridiplantae; phylum Streptophyta; class Charophyceae; order Charales; family Characeae; genus Chara; species Chara braunii. The sequence continues at coordinate 906,176 of BFEA01000387.1, read as the reverse complement.
GATAGATCTGGAACTCGTGAGGTTCGCCTTGGTTTGTTTGTTGCAATGTAGATGTCACTAGCTTAAACCACCAGTAGTTACCGGGCACGGCTATCGGCTGCGGAAAAAAAAATAGAGTAGAAACGTTTCTAGTTGGATGAATTTGGGCGCTCCTGTAGTGGCCCGTACGTTTCCTAAAATTGTGGCGCGTTAACGGGCACGACTTTAGGAAGTATACTGGTTCTTTAACCGTTTCAGTCCTCTTCTTTGATGCATTGCAAAAGCAACATTGGAGAGGTTGAGCAAAGCTCATTTGGCGAGAAAGTATGTGGACCCCAAACGACTGAGAAAAAGGGGCGATAGTTGTTGAGTCGGTGTCGACTGTAAACCTTGAAGAAGGCGAATTGGACACGGAAAGTGAATGTACGGACCCTGGTTAGTGGTGTTTCTGGTGTGACATGAGAGTTTTCATAGCCTGAGGCAAGTCGAACGTTAAGTACGTCAGAAGGTCATCGTATCCTGCCTGAAAGGTAAAGCCTGCCCCACATGGCCTTTGTGAACAAAAATTCATTTTCTTGCGCATGTGCCTCTGTTCTGGAATTTTGCATCGTACAACGGAGCTCAATTTTACTTATTTGGGTCCTTCTGAAAACCGTTTTTTTCCACTGGCCTGTCCAATGCATAGACGAGAAGCTCGAGGGAGACTAGACTAGCTGCTCTCTCCTAAATCTATGAATGACAAAGCCAGTATGGGAAAGTAAAGGCTGATGTGGAACATACGCTAACTAAAGGAAAAGCGCGGAGTGCTGGAAAGCATGTTTAAACCACCAGTGCATGCCAGCCATTGGCTGTGGGGGCCCCTTTCGGAGGCTGCCTGCCGTTGATTTATTTTATGGACGGTGCACGAGCCTCCGAAATTTTAGGAGAGGATCAGTCCGACTCTCCACTTGGCTGGGGCCCCATGTACTTGTGCTTTAAGGAAATAAATGAAGTGCCAAAGAGTCCAGTACACACAAGTTTGTTGAAACTGTATGCTTGGTCACCGAGGCGAGTAGTAAGTTTGTGGCCAGATAAATGAAGTATTTTTTCAGGTGGGTGGGACCTACGTACACCAGCTTGGGAAGTATTTGTTCAGGCGAGTAAGTTTGTGGCCCCAGCCAAGTCGTTACTCTAAAACGAGAGTCCAAAGCTGGTGCGTAGGACCCCACCCACCTGAAGAAGAAGAAAAAAAAAACTTCCCAAGCACATTTGGAATGTCCCCAAGGAAAGCCTGATTATGAGGCAAATCCCTATTGTGTCTAGTGACGTATCTCGCACAGGGAGGATTGATAAATCCTTGACATGTAGAAGAGGACGCACACGGTGGAGGGTTGATTAATCAGTGACATGTAAAAGATACATTAGGCAGAAGGGAGAGAGCAGAAAGAAGAGGAAAGGTGGAAGAATAGAGTGTTAGAAGCTGTGTCCAAGGTAAAAAATGGAGTACCAGGAAATGATGTTACAAGGGAAAAGAACCAAGCACATGTTATGGAGGGATGGAGGAAGAGGGAACGCATGATGCAGGGCAGGGTAGATTAATAATTGACATGCGGAAGACACATTAGGCAGAAGAGAGACTAAAGAGGGGGAAGATGAAAGAATGGACTGATATAAGTCATCTCAAAGGTAAAAGCTGGAGTATTGGGAAGTGATGTTACAAGGGAAAAACAACGAAGTACATGCATGGAGTGTGTTGAAATTGTACATGGTCTGATCATTGAGGCTACTACGTTGTACTCCTGCTTCCTTTGAATGCTAAATAATGGTATCCCAAAACAGGTGTTCAGATTTGGTTTGTAGCACTCACCCACCTGAAATGGTAAATAATGATTCATGATGACACTCGGGCTGTCTCCAAATGGAAGCCTAATTGTAAGACAATCCTTATTATATTCAATGTTGAGAGTTGACATGTTACACTATCGAGTGCACTGCAAGCACAAAAGCAACCATGGGGTCTTCGTGGTTGTGCAGAGCAAGAGTGAACGCTACACAGAAAAATAGCAGAGCTTGTTTTTCCAAGCAAGAAAGTAGGTTATGCCCTTCGCATAACAAAACTTTCCTCTCCAAGGAGTTGTCTTTATCATTGAAGCCATATCACATAGGCTGACTTTCATACGCGCTAGTAGAGGTGAACTAGCCGATGACATTTTATAGTCACAACAACGTAGGGGAATGTCTGATAGTATGTCTGAAAGTGGTTTTTTTGTCTCTAGTGCTAATCTCTTCAGTTGATAGCATGGGCATTACCTAACAACTTAATTGACCCTTTGTGTTGGATTGTCGCCTCATAACCTTCGTCCAGCCTATGAAGCCGTGCAAACCTATGCGCTAAAATAAAAATGAAGGGCGATACACATTGAGTGTCTCACATAGCAACTAAACGAGATCTGCTCATCTAATACCAAACCCGACATTGGAGGTTTTTCGCAATTCTTGAGGATCGAGTAAAGGTGAACGGGTCCTATCTTATCGATCATTTACGATGTCAGTGTTATAAACATATTTAATGCAAGTTGAGAGTTTTTTTTTTAAATATGGCAGATGTCGCTCAACATTTTCAGTACGTTTACTACTTCAACATATTCAAAATTTTCATCATTTATACACACTTAGATAGAGGGGTGTTCTTCAATATTTTCAGTACATTCGTCAGTTCAAACTTTTTAAAATGTTCAGTGTTTATACACATTTGGCTAGTCGTCGAGTTTCCAAAATATCGTGTTTATATAATCTGACGGGTCGGTGTATTTTTGAATTGTCAATGTATATACCATTCTAAAATTTTTGAAATCTTTAACATTAATATGTATTCGGAAAAAAAAAAAAAAAAAAAGTATTTGGACATCTAAAGGGTGTGTTCAGATTTTGCAGCATCTTCCTAGGCTGCCAGTCGGGCCGCCCTGGTCACCTTGTATTCCAAGGCAGACCGACCGCCCAAGGACTAGTGAAGGTCCCAACAAGGGGGGGGGGGGGGGGGGGGGGGAACTATGTTATGTAGAAAAATAAACGGGTCACATTAATTTTTTTTACCAAATTTAAACTAAAAATAAAAATAAAAAGAATTAATTTGTTTATTTCTAGGTTATCGAAGTGGCCTGGGCCAGGCAAAAAAAAAATAAAAAATATTTTTTAACCTAGGTTGTTTTTTCGGGTACCCAGGCACCAAACTTGTGCCCGGATACACGCCCAAGTGCCTGGCCGAGTATGACCCCTGGGCAAGTTCTCGGACACCCCCAACGCAAAAAAAAAAAAAAAAAAAAAAAAAAGGAAAAGAATTCCCCCCCCAAAAAATGTTGTGTAGAATTGCAATACAAACAACTTTTGGCTGAGGGTCACATCAAAATTCCTCACTGAATCGGAGATAAAAAAAAAAATAACAAAATCACACTAAAGGATACACCTTTAATCCCTCTTAGCCCTTTAAAAATAATTTATACTCCCATTGAACCCCCTGACAGCCAACTCTCAAAAAATGAAACGAGCCCGGATTTGGGTTCCTCTGGGAAAGCGCAGAAAGGCAAAAAAAGATTTTATTTTATTTTTTTTTTTTCACGTCCGGGTAGCCCGGGCGTCGTGCCCGGCCGGACATGAAAAACTTCCTAGTTTTTAACTTCATTTTCATTTTAAATATGGTAAAGATGTGATCCTGAGGGAAAAGTCGTTCAATTTATTTTTTTGCATAACATAGTTTTTTTACTTTTTTCATTTTTTTTTATTTTTTTTTTTGCATGACCTTCCCTGGCCCTTGCATTGTCGGGCCGTCCAGAAAAATAAGGTGACTCGGGCAGCCCGACTGGTAGCCTAGATTTATTTTTATTTTTTAATTTTATTTCAGGCCGGACGGACAAGTTGTTCATGAGCCACTTTGGTTCGTAGGCATCTTCATCATTTCAAAAATTTTAGGAGCTGCAGTATTCGTTCGTTTTTTTTTTTTGAAAATTTCAAAACTTCTAAAATGATAAAAGTGCTGAAAATTATGAGTACCGTTCCTTGAATTAAAACTTAAATTTTAAAGTGACAAAGGTGCTGAAAATTGTAAATACCGCTTAAAAAAAAAAAAAAAAAACTTAAAAGTTGGGAGGGAACGAGTTAAATTTTTTTAGTATTTTCATAAATTCTTAACTTTCACAATCTTCAACATCAATATGCATTCAGGCCTTTAAAGAGGTATTACAAATTTTCAACATCTTCATAATTTTAAATTTTTTAGAATCTTCAACTTTCATATGCTTATGAATTATAAAAATATTAAATAGTTTTAAGTTGTGAAGATGTTTAATATCATGATACCCCTTATAACTAGACACGTATGACTCTTAATATATTATTTATGATTTGTTGAAAATGTTGAATATATTATTCGATTTTGATTACTACCATTACTTTAACATATCTTATAATGATTGAAATCGTGTTTAAATCAATTGGAAAAAACTCTCACATTATTGATTTTTCTCGCATCATAATTACTTTCAGTGGAGATTAAAAATGTTATTAAACGCATGCGCAAGGAGAAATCAATTTTATAAAAATTCATAATGGTTGGAAAAATAAGTTATTTAGTCTCACGGTCACTTAGTTTAAGCACGCTAAGTGGTAACTATCATTATCTATAAACTCTTTATTTAAGGGTATGCAGTAAAATCAATAAGGGTTTGGAGTTTTTGTGATAAGTTTATCGTTCAAATACATATATATTTTTTAATTCAACTAATGACGCTCGACATACATATAAGAAAACAATCCTACGTCTTTTGTTAATTTTGTTTATTCCCTTAGTCAGTCTAATAGTCTAGCGATGTATATAATTTATCAAGTTGTTGGCGGATAAGGATGAGGATATTTTATAATACAATTTATTGTACGTCAAACCAAACTCGCGGTTTATTATCCCTGATTGGAATACGTATGCATATAAAACATTGCACACACATACACATGTGCATATGTACAAGTTAACATACGTAGATACATGTGGGAAAGCATATAAGTAGGTAAGTCTCATGCTCGTGACTGCATAGCCCGTTTAAAGTTCAATTTTATAACATATAAAAACATATTTGATATTCAAATATACATGTAGCATAGACAATATATGCAACATATATTAACGATGTGTACCTGTCCCACACCAAACATGTTTCATACACCCCTAAACCAAATAAAAAACAAACCTTTTCAAACTCGTGAGATAAGTTCCCACCATACAAGATTTTCGTTTTTCTTTGTCCTTTTATATAGAAAATCTAAGACTTTCTATATCGTGTATTGTCTAGCTAGGGTTATAAAAACAATATCAGCAAGGTGGTGGTTGAGACGGTAAAACCAACTTGTTACCCATTTTTAATATAACAATTAATCGTTTTATTTATTTTTAGTCAGTTTTTTTCTCTTATTGAAAAAAATAAAGTTGAAATGCACAGGTCAGACGTTTCTTAACTCTATGTTACTAGCATTTGTTTCTTTTGAAAAATTTTGCTTATAGTCGTTATCGTTGAGACTTTTCATGGTCAATATATATATTTATCTACCGAACTACTAAGCACCAACACGCTCACTTTCCAGGATTAACTCCTAAAGGTAATAGGTAAATCATGAACATTCCTTACCTCCTACAAAGGTTCATTTTTTACTTTAGCACTAACCTTCTGATGAACGGAAAAACCTTATTTAATATAATGTATGTGTCGACTTTGTGCCTTACATTGTTTCTCTTGACAACTTTTCTTGCAAGGAACCTGTTTGAGTCATTACTGACATCATCGTCACTTTTTTAGTTACTTTGTCATCCTGTTGTTGAGCGCTACGGTCCCCGCTGGGGAGGACCTTCCCAGTCGCGTCACGCAGGATTTGCAGATTCTCAATTCGCTTCACAAAAAGGGAAGCGACGGAGCTGCTCCGAACGAGTGCGTCAGCTATACCTCTATAGAGTCCCTACGACATGATAGGGTCTTGCAAGGTACAACTTACCTCCACCTGTGGGAGTTGTCACCATCCCTTGGGTGGGCGTATCCCCGCTGAGCTATTGAACCGCACGTGGAAGTTTTTACGTGCAATCGTGGAAGTGGCCCAACCGAGGGCGTTTCTCGTATTTTGTAGCATAGGGGGTACGTGCGGTCCACACCTAGCTCGGACCCGTACGTGAACCCTCACGCTGGGGCACGAATTTCCCACGTGCGATTCAGTGTCGGTTGACCAGAACATCCTAACTCAATCACGCAACACGCAACAAAACAAAGTTGAACTAACTCAAACAAACAAATAAGTCTAGTCTCTTTTTCACTTGTTTTGACCAATAACTCATAAAAAGTCAGAGTGTCTAAGCGAGGCCCACGCGAAGTTGCATAAAATAATGCAACCATCGAGGGAACCATAACGCTCAGTCATGTGTTCCCACTTGATCTGCTATCATGGTGACGCTTCACGCGTTACCCACAACCGCGCAACCTCTCATGAGTTTTAGGGTTGCGTACGACACTCAAGTGTCGAAAGCGAAATATCGTGAAGGACCCCTCCTTCACGATATTGAACAGCTGAAGGATAAGTTATTCGGCCCTGGCGGCACCCATATCTTTTAGGCAATGGGTGACGATATGCAAAGGGCGTTGGTCCAACTCATGGGGGAAACCCTTTTGTGTTGGACCAGAGTTTGGAATGTCATGGACAAGGACCTCGAATTTCAAGCTTAGAACCAACGTCCGACCAATAATTTAAAAAGTAAAGCCCCTTTGAGACGGAGTTCGCTCGTCCTTCCCCTGCAAAAAAAAAATATGAGTACTCATGGGTTGGCGAGCAATTCGTCATACCCAGACTAAGTCTCAGTTCGATCGAAGGTCGAGCGTTAAACCTTGCGCTCGACTACTCCTGCTTGTCCGCTAGGTGAGTGCAGCAGGAGAAAAATAAGAAAAAGAAAAAGGGGGAGTCTCGGAGGAAATCATGGAGAGTTATTCTCACAGTCACCGTTGAACCTTGTCACTCCCAACCTTCACTCATCCATCCATATCACCCTCAATCCAGGAGCGAGCCTTCGCTCCCATACATACATGCACACATATGAAACCCAACGAAAATCCAAACGCAGATGCCACAAAACGTGGTCAACCCTTTTTGCTCCCAGGTTCATGTCCCACACGCCTTTCTGACCGCCACTCAGCAAAGACATACCTGTCCATCCTGATTCACACAGCTTTTGCATTACCATTCAAGAGAGGTTGCAATGATAGGTTTTATTTCACACGGAAATGTCTTTCGCCTCCAAGGTTACAGACATCTGAGCGTAGGTATCACGGTGGGTAGGAGTTGAGTCGCAAACCGACGTGCTATCAATTTGATAATGAAAGTTGATGAAGCTCGAGATTTCTGAGACCACTCATAAGTAACGGTGATCTGCGTCACAAAATCAAGGTAGGCATCGCCTGTCAAGTTAACGGAGTTCAACTTCCTATTGCACTCTGAGGTACTTAGCAGTAGCATCCGGTAACGATGTGAAAACCCAAAAATTTTGGCAACACTTCCTTTAGGGAAGTGTGCTCAAATAATATTTACTATATAAACTCTAGAAAGAAAACTCAAGACTCAGAAAATATATGAAAATAAACTAACTCTTTGGTTTTTATAGAAATTTCGGTAGCACTTCCTTTAGAAAGGAAGGCGTTCAGAATTCCTACTGACTCCAAAGACTAATTATATCCTATCGTAGTTGACATTTCTGAATCTTGACTAACTCTAAGTTTTTAGCATGAATTTCGACAACATCTCCCCTAAGGAAAATAGACTCTCACAACTTCTACTAACTCAGAGGCTAGTCAATGCTCTATCAAATCAATCACGCATGAAAAGATAAATGCGAAAACAAAAGTGAACATCTACCTGCCTATCGCTCAAGCATAAGGCGAACACTAACAGACTACCCTACTATGCAGAAAACAAACAGAGTTTGGACAAAAGACAAATCATTGTCAGCAAGCATGTAACGCATTCAACCATTTCAAAACAAGGGTTCGTTCATCCAAAGTTTTCATCATTCGCTTATCCTTATCACAAAAACATAAACATGTATCTTACTTACCTAATTTTAATTTACAAGTTGTTCTCAGTCAAACCCCTTGCAATCATTAACACACTAGCCTAGACTATTCTCACAAGGAGAAGAGTCAGACTTTTGTCACAAAAAAAAACTGACTGACTTAGCAAAGCGGCCGGATCAGTCAGGAGGACCTCATTTTCAACCCCATTTCAATGTGTTAGGCAAACGAGCAAAGCGACCAGATAAATCAAGAGGACCTCATCTTCAGCCTCATTTTAATGTCTTAAGTAAACGAGCAAAGTGACTCAATCAGTCAGGAGGACATGATCTCCAGCCCCATTTCAATGTCTTAAGCAAACGAGCAAAGCGACCGGATCAGTCAGGAGGACCTCATCTCCAACCCCATTTCAATCTCTTAGTCAAACGTGCAAAGCAGTCGGAGTAGTCATGAAGACTTCATCTCCAGCTTCATTTCAATATCTTAAGTAAACGAGCAAAGCGATCGGATCAGTCAGGAAAACCTCATCTCTAGTCCTATTTCAATGTCTTAAGCAAATGAGCAAAGCGATCGGATCAGTCAGGAGGATCTCATTTCCAGCCTCATTTCAATGTCTTAAGCAAACGAGCAAAGCGACCGGATCATTCAGGAGGACCTCGTCTCCAACCCCATTTCAATGTCTTAAGCGAACGAGCAAAGCGACTGGATCAGTCAGGAGGACCTCTTTTCCAGCCCCATTTCAATCTCTTAGGCAAACAAGCAAAGCGACCGGATCAGTCAGGAGGACCTCATCTCCATCCCCATTTCAATGTCTTAGGCAAACAAGCAAAGCGACCGGATCAATCAGGAGGACCTCATCTCCATCCCCATTTCATATCATCGCATGCAAAAATCGTGATTTTTCTCCATAATCAGATGAATTACCATGCATAGTAATTTTCCCTTTTGATTAAGTTAGAGTCTTGAAAAAAAAAACAAATCATATACACAAGTCAAAGTCAAACAAACCAAGCGCCAAGTTTGTATAGATAGGGGTAAGTTGGGATTCTTGTGGTATCGAGTCGGCCTACCCCTGAGTTCCCTGCCTGCAGAGTCCCGCCTGGGCTCCGGCAGAGCTCCCGCAATCGGTGGGTCAACCTCCCACAAAGGCCTTGATGAGGTCCTTCGGGTTGCAATCCCGCCTGCCGCCTTCCTCTCCAAATACAGACTAGACTGAGAGGAAGAAGGATAGAAGAAGAAAAAGTCAGACGCTCGAGATACGAGAAGGAGCCAACTCAACTCACATGAGAGGGTCTTGGTGCCTTTAAATCCTGAGGGCCCTGCAATGACGCCCAACTGCGTGCATCGGTTTCAACAGGAGGCCGATGTCGCAGCAAAATTCCAACTCAACTCAGCAGTGACAATCCCCAACCCTCGTTTGTAGAATCGTAATTCAGGCTTCTCACTACCTCCTCCGCTTAGTGAACGACCAGGTGGTAGTAAAGGACTCTGAAGTCAGCAGCCTATGAGGCTGCTACAACAATCCAACCTAGTAATAGTCCACTGGTGCTGAGAACATTAACAACCACTACTCAATTGTATGTCAGTGAGAACTCACTGCAACAAAAACCTTCGGACGCACAATAGTAATCCCAACTGTGTGCCATGGTGACAGATGAAAACATCAGCAACTGCACTTCAATCATACAATAGTTCGCAAACGCAGACTACCTATGCGATAACCTTCAACAATTCGCTTGAGTAGGCAACAACTCATATGGTTGCAACTAGGATAAACGTCGTCTGCTGGTGCTGAGAACAGCAACAACCACCACTCAATTGTATGTCAGTGACAACTCACTGCAACAACAACCTTCAGACGCACAACAGTAATCCCAACTGTGTGCCACAGTGACAGATGAAAATAACAGTGGCTATACATCGATCATACAGTAGTTCGCAGCAACAAACTTCATATGCGGCAACCTTCAACAATTCGCCTGAGCAGACATCAGCTCATATGGCTGCAGCTAGGATATGTGTCTTCACTCTCCAGTCACTGGCCGATTCAACTGCTATAGGTGCCTTCACTCTTCAACCATACAATAGTTCGCAACCGCAGACTACCTATGCGACAACCTCCAACAATTCGCTTGAGTAGGCAACAACTCATATGGTTGCAACTAGGATAGATGTCGTCTGCTGGTGTTGAGAATAGCAGCAACCACCACTCAATAGTATGTCAGTGACAACTCACTACAGCAACAACCTTCAGACGCACAACAGTAATCCCAACTGTGTGCCACAGTGACAGATGAAAATAGCAGTGGCTATACATCGATCATACAGTAGTTTGCAGCAACAAACTTCATATGCGACAACCTTCAACAATTCGCCTCAGCAGACATCAGCTCATATGGTTGCATCTAGGATAGGTGTCTTCACTCTTCAGTCACTGGCCGACTCAACTGCTATAGGCAACAGCTATATATATATCGTCACAAACAGAACTGCCCGGTAAAACCGTAGGCAGAGAGAGAGAAGAGGACAACAAACGAGGGGCTGTGACAAATATATATA
>BFEA01000387.1:844295-860822 GCA_003427395.1 Chara braunii | reverse complement strand
GAGAGAGAGAGAGAGAGAGAGAGAGAGAGAGAGAGAGAGAGAGAGAGAGAGAGAGAGAGAGAGGCACAAGGGGAGGTAGGCGTTGAAGGATTTATGAAGTGCTTTATTCCTTGCTCATTTAGTGATGAAAGAAGCCAACATTGACTCATCGAGTTGAGCACAGCTCACAAAGGCATAGAAAGAGAGTGAGTGGGCAAGAAGGAAAAAAAGAAGCAGAATTGAAGAGGAAAGATGAAGGAAGTTCATTCATACAGCATCAACAATAATGCCTGCACTCATTCTATCCCCCCTCCTTGAAACAACATCCACTTTTTTTATTGTTAAATTGTTAATTCTCACAATGAAGGAATGGAGCACTCTATCCTCCGGAGAACGAAACAAGAATGTGGAGCACTCTATCCCGTTCACGCTCCTTGCCGTGCCCACTGTTGTCCTCTGCCCACCCGATCTTCTTTTTCCTATCCCCATCCTCCTCAGGTAGTGCTCCATCATCCAGGAGAGCTTCAACTTCAATCCACTTTGCCCATCTTTTCAGGGTTGCAATGCAATACTCCTTAGAGCACCAGTACAGCACACATCGCCCCGTGGGTGTCAGCATGAAATCGGCACCACTTCGGAGGCCGGCAATTTTTTTTTTCAAGGGCGCCCGACGCCGCACGGTCCCTCCGAGTTTTGCTTGTGGCGACAAAAACTTTCTGCAAGGCTGGGGCCGTGTACTTGCGGTTTAAACCATGTGTTTTCCGAGTCCAGGAACACATATCTCAGCAGTTCGTCGTCTGCTTCTCAGGCCGCGACCGCTCAGACTGATGGGTCATTGCCGAAGGCAGGCAGGGATGGATACTTTCAGTACATGCATGTTTGCAATCGGTCATTGTGAATGACGGAATGGAACATTCGTTGCACAACTTGAGCACCTGTAACTAAATAGTAAATAGAAACGTGCCCTACTTTTCGTTTCGGGCCTGCTTTCTCATGGCTCACCGACTTGCTTCTGCTGTATCTGATCAGGTACACATGAGCTGAAGCTGTTGGGGAGGAGCCTGAGGATGTGCGTGGCCGTGTTGCTCTGCTGCTTCAGCCTTTGTATTCACCTGTGCTGTAACTAGATAGAAACTTTCACGTGGCCTACCTTTTTTGTTTTGGGCCTGCATTCTGATTGCTCACCGACTTGCTTCTGTTGTATGTGAGCAGGTACACACGAGCTCTAATCGAAGCTGTCAAGGAGGAGCCTGAGGATGCGCGTGACCGTGTTGCTCTGCTGGTTCAGCCGCTGTACTCGCCGGTGGTGTTGCCAAGTCAGGAGGTGGCACGTCCCACGGAGCTCGTGGGAGTGCGAGAAAAAGAAAAAGGCGCAAAGGAAGGACAAAGGGAGGAGGGTGCTGCAGCGAAATGCGATATTATGACGATGGGGAATGGCGGATTGGGAAACGATGGTGTATGGGCTGAAGGAGCAGCAGGAGGTACTAGCTTAGGTAGGCAAGTGGGGGAAAACAACATTCTAGGAGGGAAGAAGGTCAGGCAGCCAGAGATCGCAATGCAGACCAACAAAGGTGCAGAGATGGAGGGTGCCGGGAAACCCCAGACGGGTGTGAAAGATGGGCCACTGTACAAAACAAAGAGACGATGGGAGATTATGGTTCTTTATGGGGATGGTAGGGAAGTGTACTTGAACCGTGTAAATCGTAGATGGGATGCTTGGAAAACGGTGTATAGGCCACAGCGAAGAGTGCATACGATCATCTGTGAAGAAAGAAAACGGGAAGGCGGTTGTGTTATGGGGGATAGCAGAGATATTGACCCTGGAGGATGCAGAGCGCAAAAAGCTGAAGGTGAGTTTTCTGAAGTTATCCCGCCACCTGCCTGCCTGCCTGGCACTGCCTTCTTCCCCCGAATGCAACGTACGGTCATCATAGCTGTCTGTATCTAGACTGAAAGATGTCTAACATACAGCTATAAAGACTGTACGTTGTATTCGGGGGAAGAAGGTAGCTCTTATAATACCGTGGACTCAATTTTACTTGCAGATTGTCAAAATCGCCACACCACTCACGAAACACAAAAATAACGCAGGTGCGTCTTTCCAAAGAAGATGGCAAGATACGCCGGTTACCACAAGTAGGAAAAGATGTATTTTGCCATCTTCCGTGCTATAAGGTGCACCGACAATTTTTTTCGCTGCGTGAGTAGTGTGGCTACGCCCTGTGATTGCTGGATGTTCAGGAATCCTCTCCTCTGTCGAAAAGGTTGTCAGTGTTGCAGGGAACTGACCGAAGTGAACTCAAGCGCCTCTCCCAGCTTTCTGTAATCCATCAGGAGCCTGGTTGCCTGGTACTTTACTACTTTTCCTCTGCTGGCTTGGCTCACATACTTAGAGTTTTTTTTTTTTTTTTTCACATTGTTCTGGGCTAAGGCCCCCAGCAAGCCAAGTGCGCGCCCTTTTTTTTTTTTTTTTCCAGGAAAATATCAGGAAATACAACTGAGTAAGACACCTCCCAGCATTGATTACTCTGTCCTCCAGAGGATTGACTGTGCAGGTTGCTGGTGAGAGAACCTTTTCCATCCTATCCCCGACTATCGCTTTAGAGTTTGTTATCATTTGGGTTGGAGCTTTGGTAGCATGCCGGCTTTTTCACTCTGGACCTCAGGGTACCCATACCTTTTCAAGAACTTCCGGGTGTCAGTATTTCCCACATTTTGGCGCCAAAGTTCCCTTACCAAATTTTCACTGTTTGGCAAACACCAGTTCAGCTCAGGACCCAAGCCTTCCTCTAAGTTTGGCTACTTTTGAATTCATTCTCAACTGTTGTTGTTGTGGCCAAGCTTTCACCTAATGCGGCCCAAGCTTTTTTTTTTTTCTCATTTTTTATTTTTTTTTAAAAAAGGCTAATTCTTTTAAGCCCAATCAATTCAATTGCGCAGAATTTGCACTGTTGAATCTGGACAGGACGGCCTTTCAGGCCTTTGTTTATTGTCATTATTACTGTATTATAGTATCTTACGGGGAACCCCATAGCAGCCACATCTGTGCTCAAGCCTCCAACGAGGGAACATCCGGGAGTTGCACCCACCCGCAGGTCACTTAACTGTTCTTTTTTTCTTTTCTTTTTTTTTGTTCTTTTTTAATTTGGACCATTTCTTGATTTATGCGTGTCATCCTTTGCGCAGTGCCCATGCTAATCAGCTTCTCTGTATCGTTCCAATTTTACCGCATGTCCCGAAGGACAATTTCACCTAACTGTTCTAACTTAGCCATTTTTTTTTAAATTCATTGTTAACTAACTGTTGTGTTGTACCCAAGCTTTTTACCTAATGCTGCCCAAGCTTTCACCTAACTGTGGTCAATTCCTAATCCACAAATTCACTTGTGTGCTGCTAGGATAATCGCATGTCCATTCACTCTCTCGGCTTCCTCTGTTCTGCTGCGGTGAGTTCATGTCTGTTGAGCTACCGTCTTCACCCGGATAGAACGCCCGGTCATTATAGCTGTATTGGGCCAACTTCCAGTCTAAATACAGCGATAATGACTGGGCGTTCTATTCGGGCGAAGACGGTAGTCTCTCTCCCTCCATCAGGACATCTGTGCACCATTTCCTGCTACAAAAGCTCTCACTGCAGAGGACCCCCCAAATTCCCACTGTGTACAGCATGGTTTAGGGTATGTTTGGCGCGCAGGCTGTGAATTGTGGGGACAGAGAGTATCTATGGCCCTATGGGTGTAAATTCTCGGAGGCTCAGGAAGACAGCCGCTGAGGTAGTGGTGGTTTCAGAGTCGTCACTGGACATAATTTGTGATCGTGTAGGGGGTACGAGTCCTGAGTTCTTCGTCTACGGCCGCCACTTCCTTGAACAGGAAACTAAACCAAGCTGGGACTGAACGGCGGATGCTGGTTGGCCATGCTGTCCTCCATCAGGACATCCGTCCACCTGGTCCTGATATAAGCTCTCATTGCAGATGACACCCAAAACTCCCTCTGTGTACAGCATGGTTTTGGATATGTTTGGTGCACAGGCTGTGAGTTGTGGGAGAGAGAGAGACTACCTATGGCCCAATGGGTGTAAATTCTCGGAGTCTCAGGAAAACAGTCACTGAAGTAGTCGTGGTTTCAGAGTCGTGACTGGACTTAATTTCTGATTGTGCAGGGGGTACGAGTCCTAAGTTCTTGTCTACCGCCCCCACTTCCTTGAACAGGAAACTAACCCAAGCTGAAGCTGGGACTGAAGGGCTGATGCTGCTTGGCCATGTTGTCTGTTTTAACTGGGAAACGTCTACCGATTTGAACTATAGATTTGTCTATTGATACTATAGTTTGAACTATAGATTTGTCTATTGATACTATAGTTTGAACTTTGAACTATAGATTTGTCTATTGATACTATAGTTTGAACTATAGATTTGTCTATTGATACTGCAGTCACATGGACGTGCCATTCAGCCATCCAACAGTCCGTTTAGGTTCTCTCTCAATTGGCTTTGGAGTTTCGACTGGTACCTGCAGGGTTTGGCACTTCTGACTGTTCACCTGGCATCGAAAGGAGGGAGTATATTTTGTAATAGAGCTGAACTTTCGAGGGGGTTCCAAGATTTTCCAACCCTCTGCCAATTTGTTGATCTTGAGGTTCATTAGGGGGCGTTCTCCGAGGAATAACCTAAATGGCTTCTGGCCCTGAACTATTGTTCAAAAACGTTTTTGATCCTTACAGGGCCGGAAGGGAGCAAAGGGATTAGAGCCTTCAGCACGCCCGTCGTGTCATCCGCATCTCTCTTTGACTGTCGCAGATCTGTTGTTGGGTACTCCTTCGTCCACATTTCCATGGGCAGCTCGCTATTATTGGAGGCAAATACAATTGTCTGGCTCAAATTATGGGTGCTGTTGTTGCCGGGCAAAGCTGCAAACAGAATGCTAAGAATAGTGCCTTGGCCTTTTTTATGCTTCATGCGCTGACTGCGTTAGTCCCCCGAACATAACTTCCACTAGTTCATTCAAGCTCCGGCGGCTTAAGAGTCCCTAAAGCCCTTGGCCAGGCAAACTTTGCATCCCGAACATAAGTCTCAGGAGTTCTATTCAAGCGCCGGTGGCTAGGCAAACGTGGGAGCGGTTGATTGGTTAATTTGCTTTGTAAACTAAGGGTCCCCTAAAGCCCTTTAACCACCAGTCAGGGGGTATGTCGATGTTCCAACATGGGTGGTGAGCACCTGTGTGATTCTCAAAGGCCATTTATAAGGGGATGGACTTTGTATCTTCACTTACCAACAGCTTGAAAACGTACCACATGTATGTATCATTTTGCAGGTGCAAAAGCAAGGCCACAGAAGCGGAGCGGTTTTGGCAGGAAAGGTTTGCCAGTCGATCAGACAAGCATGGAGAGGAAACAGGTGCTTGCACCCTAACTCTTTACCGAAATAGACCGGTGAATGGATTGCTGAATGACTGAGCATCACTGTGAGAAGTGCTGCTATGAGCATTTACATCTTCACACGGAATGCTCTCCTCATCCACACCCCCCCCCCCCCCCCCCCCCCCCCCCCCCCCCCCCCCCCCCCCCCCCCCCCCCCCGCCAAAGTTGTGGCAATCTGTTACTCTCGCCTTCAATTTGGCCTCCCGTCCTGACTCTGGTTTAGGGAGTCATTTAGGACCTCGCTGTTGTCTCCTTGCATCTCCCATGACGGCTTGGTTTGGATGAACTTCTGTGAACGATGGCTGTATGATACATGGTTGTACGGGAGGGTCAGGGGAGCGCAAGTGTTTGCAGCAGGTGGAAGGAGGGGGAGAGTCAGAAAGCGGCGACAGGAGAAGATTATAACACCACTGCTTTCTGTGCCTATCAGTCACCACAGCTATCTTTGTCACAACCAGGGGGTGCAGAATGGTGTTAACAATAACCAGTTGCAGAAAGGTCCCTTTGCCATTGGCAATATCCAAGTGGCAATTACACCACTCTCCCTCTCCCAGTGTCGCTCTGTCAGCAGGCAAGACGTTAAAGGGGGAGGGCTCAGAGGCTGGGCGACACAGCAGTGCAACACTCCACTCATCTCTGTCACAGACATAACCCACTCAGTACAAGATTCATGGCCTCAGCGACCCCTGGAGGTGACGAAGACATGATGGGGAAACAGAACTGACTCATGGGCATCAACAGTGGCCCCTACAGTAGAGTGTGATAGCAACCTCGCAGTTTTCACTTCATCAACGCCTATGAGCATCAAACAGCGGCCCCTAGAGTCATGATAGCAACCTCACAGTTTTCTTTTCATCAACGCCTACTCACTATCCACAATGCACCTTTCTACTCCTAGCCAGCCCCTGTCTTTCTTCCCAAGCTCCTACTATGGACATTTCCTCACCTACCTTAAAGCACCAGTACACCACACATCGGCCCGCGGGTGTCAGCACGAAACCCGCACCACTTCGGAGGCCGGCAATGTTCTTTTTCAATGGCGCCCCACGCCGTGCGGCCCCTCCGAGTTTTGCTTGTGGCGACAAAAACTTTCTGCAAGGTTGGGGCCGTGTACTTGCGGTTTAAAGCCACATCAAGCTTCTAAAAGTGGCAGCACTACTACAATCAGCATCTGGCTCTGATCCAGAACCATACTGCTGCCATCAAGAGTTAGAGTGAACTTTTTTTTTTTCCTGCTTTTACAGTTTTACTTGCATTGTTGAGGGCCTGATCTACTCTTCCATACCTAGTTACGTTGGTGATGGCCTGAGCTATTCTTCCATACGCCCTGCCATCTGACCCTTCCAGATCGCATTTTCAAGGTTGTGGGGCCTCTCTCTTCTCGTGAAGGCCACCCTGATCCTGATTCTAAGTCTCAGGTTGGATCCCAGCCTGCAGCTGCTAGCTCGGTAAGTGGTCTGTCAGCCACCCTGGTTTGGACAAAAGTGAAAGGCCAGGACAAGTGTTACATGCTGCGGCTGCAACAGGCTGCACGGGCCATTTTCAGGCCCGTGTCGTTTTCAGCCCGAAAGCCTGAAAAGAAAGGCCTACAGGCCCTGTGTCGTTTCCGCTGAAAGCCTGAAAACAAGGGCCTACAGGCCCTTTGTCGTTTCAGCCTAAATCAGGGCCTTTCCGGCCCTGAGTCTTTTCAGCCTGAAACTGAGGGCTTTTCAGGCCCTCATAAGATCGACCTGCCCTGAAACTCAGGCACCAGACCAGGGTTTTAGCACAGGCCATTTTGGGCCTGTTTTCAAGACAACCCTTGGTTGAGCTTCAGCGCCAGGGTCTGGCAAATTTTGGCATTGGCAAGAGCAGCCTGCTGGACGGGCCAGCACTATATAGGACTTGCCCGCCCTGCAGGCTGCAGGTAGTTCCTAGGTACTTCCCAGGCACTTCACATGCAGTTCAGGAGGCAGGAGGTAGTCTTGAGGATTCGGCAGCAGCACGCTGGAGGAGCGCTGCAGGAGTAGTAGTAGCGCTAGCAGTAGTCTTCAGCGCTGGGCGCTAATAGCGTTAGCAGTAGTCTTCAGCGCTGGGCGCTCGTAGGAGCTTAGCCTAGAGTAGTACTAGAGAGACAGAGATTGGGTGGAGGCCAGGGATACTTACCTGCAGCGCCACAGCTCCAGCTTCGCCTTCGAGGTACCTGCAGCACATTAGTACCTGGCATATGAGAGAGAGAGAGAGTTCTTCTTCTTCCTCTTCTCAGTCCACCATCTCCCTCTCACCCTCTCACCCTCTCGCTACCTGACTTCACTGCATCAGCAGACTATGAGAGAGCGGGCTTGGTGACATTTGGATCCAGACTCGACATTGGGCTTCAGACATTTTGACGAGGGATTTTTTGGGACTCGTAACAAAGACTCGGTGTTGACGACATTCCCATCTCTCCCCCTCTTCTTCGTCAGTTCCCCTCCTCTTCGTCTGTGCATGATTTGGACCTGGCGCATTCTTCCTCTGTGTAGTGCCAGGCCCCTTCACACCTTGTGATGAGGATGATGTATGTTTGGTCTGCGTTGCAACGTTGATTGGGCTAGTCATTGGTATTCTAGCATTCTGCTTCGCTGTCTTGCACTACGTGATAGAGGTCAGTCCTGGTCAGGTCAGGACTTGTATCTAAGTCTTCCCCTGCGCTATAAAGCACCATTTTTGTATGTATCAGAATGTACACTGCCTGTTGAGATTTCACTTGCACTGCATTGTCCATTCAGTCCTTTTTATCACATTGTGGATCCTCGGTTCTTTATGTACATCGCCCAACTGGGCATGTAACAACAAGGCACTACCTGAGCTGAGATATTACCAAATGAGCCAACGTGTAAATTTGACTCGGACTTGATGACCTCCCAAGTGCAACAAAACAAAGACACGAGCTGATCATTTTCATGTCTTCTCGTCGAATGCGTCCAGGCCTGCAGCAGCCGAGGGAAGAAAAGAATGGCCTGACGAATGACGAAATTCATTCCCATACGAGCTCACGACCTTCTGACGCTCCACCAAAAAGAAGAAAAAAAAAATTGCACCCAGCACAGATGGGTAAGCGAAAGGAAACCCTCTACTTGAGAGTCATTGAGGTAAAAACCAGGTAATGAAAACTGAAGTAGGAATTCCCCCCTCCCTTTATGTACACCTCATGTCATGGACTACTTACAAGGGACCCCCTGGACCTACCAAGTACAGATGCCACATGTGTGTGTTTTGAGGAACTTTTGACCATTGACTACAAGGGAAAACTTATGTCCTACCATTATCGACTTAGGGGGTCCCGCTGACAGGAGGATTTCCATGGCCCTCCACATTATTTTGTGCACACTGCAACCAGATTCAGTTGAAGAGAATACCAAAAATACTGTACTCTGGCTACCCTCTTTCTTGCCCTTCACCATACATTGTGATAGGGAATGCGGTGTTTTCAAGGGAACCCTTTCAATCTGGCCCAGAAATCCTGCAGTTCTCACAGGTGTGATATGGAACACAGTATCTTCATGGCCCTCCACATCACAGTTGCACTGGCAATCAGAAGATTTGAATTGTTTTTGTCAGAAGTTAAGTGAATCCTCATTCACAAATAAGTTAAAATAACCCAGCAATCCAGTACAGGTCTGAAAGCTGCACGCCCACTTTTTTTCGAAGGCTGCAGGGTTCCTGGGACATGCGATTCACACAAATGGAGCCTCCTCCCTTCTCCCCAGCTAGAGGCACATGTGGGCTGAGAGCCATGGCACAGTGCCCTCGGGGAATTTTGTTT
Source organism: Chara braunii (assembly GCA_003427395.1). Taxonomy (NCBI): domain Eukaryota; kingdom Viridiplantae; phylum Streptophyta; class Charophyceae; order Charales; family Characeae; genus Chara; species Chara braunii. The sequence continues at coordinate 851,641 of BFEA01000387.1, read as the reverse complement.
TTGTTTTTGTTTTAAACAAAATTAACGGGGCCTTGCTTGTGTTGTTTGTTTGCAGAGGTTTTCAAAGTTTTGTACAAAGCGGGAAGCCGGCAGAATAAAGTGAGTACCAGTTTTGTGCAGCCTTCAACTCAGTTGGTTCAAATTCAAATACGGTGACAACCGTGAAGTGTGTTTTTTTTTTACTTAGAATTTGGGAGATGGAGCAGTGGTTAGGCTTCTTTTTTTTTCTTTTTTTTCCCCGATACCAGGGAAAGTGCGGAAAAAGCTTCGTCCGGTTGGTTGGCTGGTGGGTGGGCGGGTCGGTCTGTTGGCCTGTTGGCCGGTCACGGTTGCGCCATTGATCAGTTGGTCAGTTGCTCTGTTGGTCGATTGTTCCACTAGTCAATCTGCCGGCCAGTCAGTCGGTCTTTCGGTTGGCCAGTTGGTCTGCCTGCCTTCCGGCCCATTGGTTACATCAGTCGGCCTATTGGTTCATCTGTACCTCAGTCAGTTGATTGGCCCATTGGTCTTTCTGTCTGTTTCCCCACCTCTGTGTATGCGTGTGTGCGCATGAGCAGCTTCTTGTGGTTCTCTCTTGGATTCAGCAACGTGTTCTCGCTGCAGCTCCACATGGTCGTCTTCCTGTGTGTTTGACATGGCATAGCAAGCACCGAACTATGCTATTATGGCACTACATTGTCCATGTGCTAAAAGCCAAACCAACCAGGAGGGTTCGGTAGCGCCGTTCACCTGTATGGCGGTTCAGGGCATGGTCTCACTCCCGCCTGATCACACGGGCCTTGGGGTGCAAACTGTTTTCAATTTTGACAGAGTTAATGTTGAAAGCACGTCTGGGTCGGCGGGCCAACTGGGCTCAGCTCCTTGTTGTTTGGTCTGCTGTTCGTTGAATGTCGAAGTTTGTCCGGCTTATTCTCAAGAGCAGCCTTATTCATATTCGTTCTTGATGTTTCCTCTATATTCTCACCGCGCGGAGCCTGCAAAGGTCATGGGGTTGTGAAACAAGAATTGGCTCCTCACTCCTGAGCGCAAAATCTTTGTGCGGGCCAGAATATCTGAGTGTATGTGAAGTAGAAGCGTTTTGAGATCAAATTATTTCTTTCAGGGTGTGCTCAAAACTTCAAAAGGTCGTTTCAGGAATGTGATAACACCGTGAAAACAAAAATTTAATATTTATAACTCATCTGACCCAAAAATTGCATGGTATCTGCTCTGTTGAGGTACCTTTTCCACCGATCCTATTTGAGTGAATTGGTGAATTGTATGCTCTGTGCTGTTCTTTTTTATGTTGCAACAGTTCCTGTGTGCTCATTGCTAGATGAAGGTGGAAATCTTAGTTTACGACCAGGTGCAAGTGTCATGAATGACATCCAAGGTCCTGCGTGACTGACACGATATGACTGTGTGCTGTGTTCTGCAGTTTCTTTCTTGTAAAGCCCGATGGGTCCATGGTACTTGCTGCAGAAGGCAAATCGGTACGTCCTGAGGCGCTGTGTATATAGTATATACCATTATCGTAGCATCGTGTATGCTATTTGGTACTCTATGGTTTGTATGCAATACTATCTATGGTTATTGACTAAGACGTTAGTAAGAACGCACCAGAAGACTCAGCTGGCAGGCCTGAGAGATTTCTGTTGTGATGTATACGTCAATAAAATGTTTTTCTCTTCCTTCTTTTTTTTTTTTTTGAAAGAAGGGGATGACCCATAACATTGCTCAATAAGTTGCGATAACGAAATCCTATATTCCGTTGAAAAAAAAAAAAAAAAAGCATTGCTCAGTTAATGATGTTCCGTAACTTCCATCAGAACTGGAACTCATGGTCTGATTACTAACACTAACGTGTTTCTACACCCAGCCCCATGTTCGCAGTATGTTAACGAAATCTTAAATCTTGCTGGAACCAACCCTATGTCTGGGTAGTAAGAAAGTAAAAGGATAATCTACTATACTGTGCTAAAGGATCAGCTACTATACTGTGCTATGTGTCGTGAGTCGTATAAAACCATCTTTACATAGACCTGTACAGCTATTCCGTTTAGTTGTATAGGTGCTGCCATGTGGTGCAGCAATGACTGCAGAGCAGGACCACACTTGGTGCATGGCTGACGGAGGAACAAGTGATGTTTGCGCATGTCACTCTTCAGTGTTTGCATTGTTCTATTGTGTGTGCTGTGCTCTCCACTCCTCCATGGTCCTCGAACGTAGATTTCATCACTGCAGTAGCCATATTTTTGTTTTGAATACTGCTCACAGATACAACTGAGACAACGACCCTCTATATGAGGTTTCATACCTTTATGCAATCTGCTCCCTAATTTGTCGTGGTGCTATCCTACTGACCAAACTTGTGATGGCCTGACTCAGGAATGACATTCTCACTTCGAAGCACTGAGATCTGCATATGTAGAAGCCCCTACTGGTCATGCCTGCCTTCATTTTCTAGGACTTCTCAAATGATATGACTCGACAAGTCTGGGTCTGCCTCAGACAAAGCTTGTGTTGCTTAGTGGCAAGATCCTGGCGCTGTCCTGGATCAGTAAACTGTCATGCTAGTGCAGTTCAGAATGCCATCCAGCTGCATGTCTGTGGATTTTGAAGTGAGAATGGCATCAGGTGCCCTCACTCATATCCTTACTCCCTCCCCCCCTCCCTCCCTCCCTCCCTCCCCCCCCCCCCCCCCCCCCCCCCCCGGTCCTCCCTCTCCCACTCCCTCCCTCCTTACTCCTCTCCACGACCATGGGCCTCGCTCGACTACTCACTATATGCACAACAGACAAAAGATATGCCTATGTATCTGTCCACTTTCTAGCGCACGTTCCATTCTTATTTTGCACATTTGCTGAGTAGCGAAGCGACACCCAATCTCATCGATTCCTTGCACACACTTCAACAGGTTCCCTTTTTTTTTTTTTTTTTTTTTTTTTTTCAACAGGTTCCTATTTCGCAAATCAACGGTAGACAGACAACTGACCACTGACCAAGACAACAAAAGGTAGAGGGTGTTCTGCTGTCAGCGGTCTGGAGACGCCAACAAAAAAGCCGGCAGCGAACCGAGCGGCGCGCAATTGGGCAAAAAGGTGGTTAATACGGATGGCTACATTCATTGGGAGTCGTATTGTGGCCAGATACATCCAGGAAAAGAAGAAACCCCCTGGTGTGAGTATCCCCTGAAACCACCCTTCTGTCTTCCTCCCTCTGTTCTTTTCTTTTTTTTTTCAAGGGGGCGTGCGACACCATGTGTTCGACTGCTGGATCGCGCACTTATTCTCTTCCTCTCTCGCTCTCCCCTCCCCCTCTTGTGTGGGTGCACGTGTGTGCGTGTTCGTATGCGTGTGTGGGAGTGTTTGCATTTGTGCGGCTTCCGAGAAAAACCTCAAGGTTTTGAAAAAAAAAAAAAAAAAACTCACGGTCTACGAACTCGCTGTGATGCAATGTTTAATCCGACTTCCACCAACTCNCTTCCTCCCCTCTTGCCTTCCTCCGTTCGTACCTTCCTCCCTTCCTCCCTTCCTCCCTTCCTCCCTTCCTCCCTTCGTTTGTGTTGCCCTTCCTCCTCCTTCCCTTCCCTAGCTCCCTCCTTCCTGATGTCTCCATTCTCTTCCCTACTCATTCCCTACTTTTGTATACCCTCATACACACGTGTATCCTCACATGTGGATGTCCGTCTGGCCTCAGGTTCCTGGAAAGAAGAATCAATGGTCCTACCATGTGATGGATGAGTTTGAGCATACAGGCCGTGCCATCCTCGGTTTCAGCCCAAATGCATGCAAAGTGGGATCGGAAAGAGGCAGTGGCGAGAAGAGGGTGCCTGGTGCAAAAAGTGGCAGCAAAGGATTTCAATCAGTGAAAGATGTGGAAACCTGGTTGAGTAGGATTGTTGATGCATGCAGGCAATCCAGTGCTGAGCTGGCAGATCAGCAGCTGTTTAAGGGGCCAAAGAACCCTTACACTGACGGGATGGCAGTAACACCACCTAGGGAAAGCGAGACTGAGGATCAAACTAAGACAGTAAAACGACAACGAGTGTGTGATTCGGTGAATGGTGCAACTTCCGTGATTGGTAATGGTGGACCCCAAGAAGAAATGCAAACAAATGCACTGAGCAGAAGAGGCTGCGATATGGTTTCTGCGTTTTCTCCTCCAACTGCAGCATGGCAGGATGGAAAGAGGGATTGTCATGCCTGTTGCAATGTGAATGGAGGAGGGGAAAGCAAAGGAGCAAACACGGAGGAGGTGGGAGGCTGTGCAGCCACTCCCTGTGTCAGGGACGAAGATGCAAACGATATGCTGGTCGGTGACTTTTTAGATACCTTGCCTTTCTACTGGAATGCGGCAGAGTTCCTGACGGAGCAGGAGTCTATAATACATGCATGCAGAGAAGCATGGGAAAAAGCTTGTAGAGCAAGTGAGGAAGCCAAGGCATCCAGCCCTGGAAGGAACCAAAAAGACCCCTGTCGGTTTCTAAATCAAGCTGAGAATGATGACAGGGGTGTGGTATCAAAGCCTAAGGACAGAGGAATGTGCAGTGCAGAAAAGGACCATGCCAGGAAAGGCAATCAGAACAGCAAACATATGTGTGAAGACGCAGAGGAAGATGATGCCAGCCCTATGTGCACAGGCATTACAGAGGTTAATGGGGTAAGTGGAACAGCCAAAACCTCTTCACTAGACAGTGTTCTGCTCAGTCCCAATAGCTATGGAAGGGAGCTGCCAAATAACTGTCAAGCAGGCGGGACAGGGTTAGGTAGAATACAAGAGACAGGCATGCGCACAGTTAGCGGGAAAGGGGAGGATCATGGCATCCCCCGCCTTACCAGTTGCTTCATAACCGATTCTAATGGCAACGCATTATGTATAGGGGGTGCAAACCGCGGAGACGGGGATGGGCCGACACCTAGTGGGAGTGAACTGAGGACAGCATATGCCGGGGAACTTCTTGACTGTTCGACACGGGAGCTGGACTCACGGGGGGCAGGGACGTATAACAATTCAATTGCCACTCTGGAGAGCAATGGCAGGAAAAGTGGTGTCATGTCTAACAAAGAGGCTGCTGGTAGCGTCCATGATTTAGCAGAAGAAGAACTTGGTGTGAAGAATTGTGCCACAAGCCCTGCGGTGAAAGGTGGAGGAAAATGCCTTCCCATGCGAGAGGGGGTTTGTCTCGGCAACGATCTTGAAAAACGGGGAAGGGAGGAAAGCCGGGTGCAGACGAATGAGGCCAATTCAAAGAATTCAGGGTTGAGGCGGAATTCAGAGCTTCATGATGGACATCATGATCCCGGGAGAAGTGCTGCAAGCGACAGGTGTGACAATGATTGCACAGCTGATATCACACGCATGAGCAGGTACCCACGTGTGCCAGAGACTGTTTCAGAACCGCATCGGGAGGTTTATCATGCTCGGGCACATGGAGAAACCGGTCATCCAGGAGGAAGCAGTCTTGACATTGTTGACCGCATTCTGGTTTGTTCAGCGGCCAAGCTGAAGTTCCTCAGAGAGCACAGTCAGTCAGTCCCTGGGCCCATTTCTCCTGAATCTAAGAAGAATAAAGTGGCAATGAATGCTGGAAGGATGAGGTCATCGGGAGGAGCGATCTTGGATGGTCAAGAGAAGACTGCCATGGATGGCACTGTTGGCAGAAATGAGCGCAAAGGATCTGGCAATGTGCTGGCTCAGGAAGAGGATGTCGAGCATGGCCATGATGGTGGGCTCAACACTGGAGATGTCTTTGCAGTGCCGGCAAAGGTATGTCCTGAACGTGTGCCAGGGAAGGATGACCAATCTCGAAAGCGCAAAAGACCTTTGGAAAGAGCAACCTCAGAACTTGAAGCCCTGGAGAAGGACTTGGAGGATAAAGTGACCTGGTGGTTATGTGGGAGCAGTGGTGTCTGGGACAGAAGGAAAGAAGCCCCTGGACGGAACTCACATCATGGTAAATATTGCCCGTCTTCCAATCCCCGATCCCAAGGCAAGGGGATAATTGCAGATAACAAAGAGGACCCAAGAAAGAAGAAGAAAAAATGGGAAGAGTGGGTTGAAGTTGAAGCTCTCCTGGATGATGGAGCACTACCTGAGGAGGATGGCGATAGGAAAAAGAAGAACGGGTGGGCAGAGGACAAGAGTGGGCACGGCAAGGAGCGTGAGCGGGATAGGGTGCTGACTTCAGGAAGTGGGATGTTGGGGAGTGGAAGAATGACCGCTGAGAAGGAAGGAAGCAGGGCATGGCCCCCTGCAGTTGCAGATTCGAGAGCTCTCGGGTCTATGCACAATGCAGCTGGTGGGATGTTGGCAGACTGGCGGTGTGGCTCTGAGTCTGGGATGCAAGGGGGCAAAGGAGAAGTAGATGGAAGGGATGGACGAGATTGGGAGCTTGGACTGGGAATGCGCACAATGCCCGGGTGGATGAAGCGAGCCAAGCAAAAGGAGGGGCGGTGGGGTGAAGACGGGAGTCAGGTACCAGTCGGTGCTGCCGAGAGTACAGGATGGGTTGGTATGGCCTCCTCGGGCAGACCACCAAGTCCCAGGAGTGGTCGTGCCTTCTCCCATGCAGAATCAGGAATCCGCAGGCTTGTGCCATTGTCACCAAACGTAAGTGGAAGCAGAGCAAGGGGGGCAAATCAACCAATGAGAACACCCATGTCATCATATAGGACTGAAGTTCATGCCAGGCTAGGAAGGAGCTCTGTTGGCATGCCACTCTCAGGAAATGGAAGCTTTATTGGACCTCCTGGTGGAAGGGGTCAAGCTATAGGATCACCAGTTTCGGCTGCCTCATGGGGCAATGCTCCAAAAGGTCGGATGCGAAGGCGGGTTATTCCTCTCCCACTTTCACCGACTGGGAGCAACAATGGGCCCGTGGGACTGGGAGGTACAGTTCTTGGACTTCCAGTGTCACCTGACGGGAGCGTCAACCTGCCGAGGGAGGTGGGCAGTACAATGAGGCTGGAAGCACCGGCGTACTCTGAGAGGGAGCTTGAGGTTGGGGCTTCAGATCATGCTCCAGAGCAGAATGTAAGCATGGGGCCTCCAACTGCAAACGTGTCAAAGTCTGTGGAGGAAGCAGCAACACCTGCGCCCCACATTCAAGAGGAGAAGGCTACAGATGGAAAGGGCCATGTTGCAGTAGAGAAGCCACCTGCAGGAGCTGGTGAAGATGCTGGAACGGACACACCAGACTGGTACATTATGAACACGGCAATGGTCGCAAAGATATCCAGGGAAACAATGAGAAAGTACGTATTCTTTGGCTGGGCTTGCAACCTTTTCTCCAAGTGTTTCCTGGCATACTTCTGACGCATCTCGCTCTGCCCACAAACAACACACACAAACACACACACATAAAC
>BFEA01000387.1:807106-830055 GCA_003427395.1 Chara braunii | reverse complement strand
TCACACACACACACACACACATATTTCATCGATAGGATAGCAAAATCGGAATGAATCTTTCTTGTGTGTGTGTTTGTGTGTATGTGTGCGTGAGCAACATCCAATGAATCTTCGGCTAGAACATGGAAATATACATTACCTGGTTGAATATGGCCGACCGTGTCATGCTACGTCGAGCGACAGGATGAGCAAAATCGAATGAATGTTCCCCGCGAACATGGAAATATACGGCGCAGCGCAAAAGAAACCCATCGCGAAAAAAAACACAAACCCGCCCGACACCTTTGACGGCGCGGTGCCAAAAAAAACCATCGCGAAAAAAGAGGCCGTTCGGCAGTAAACAGAAATCCGCGCCGGCCTCACGACGTCGCGCCGACACCAACCCCCCCAAAAAAACGGCCCCTAACAAAAACCGCGCCGGGCACACGGTGCATCGGGCCCATGCGGGAAAACGTCTCAACGGGACGCGTCACGATAGACCCGCGTTTTCCTTTATATGTATAGAGATAAGGCCCCTTCGAATATAACGCCCAGGCGTTATATGTGAATAGAATGCCCGGGCATTATATTTGAATGTGGTATAGGCAGAGTGCGTTGTAGAGGGAGTATACATGTGTTTCAAAGGGGGAGGAAGGGGGGGTATGCATGGGTTTTAAGGGGGTTGAAAGGGGTTTTGACTTCCAATGGGTATGTAATGGTTTGATTTTCTGTTTTCTTTTGACCCTCAGCAAAAGTTGCATTGCAATTCTAGGCAACATATTTTGTTAACAGTGTTTTTTTTTTTTTTTTTTTTTTTCGACTGGGGGGCGATCGTGATTACCGATTTATTGAATATAACGCCTGCCGGGCGTTAAATTCGTATACGACGCCCGGGCCTTCAAGAATCAATCTCTTGATGACTCTAAATTGGGTGGTTCCGGAGATTCCGACTTTCTTACTTCTAAATAGATGGTTCCAGTGGGCAGGGTCTGGGCCTGTCCAGTGGGGCCAAACAGGGCCGAGAAATCCCAGTAGTATTTGTTTGGGGGCACCTGGGACTGGGAAAACGTCCTTGGAGAAATCTTTTTCTTTTTCAAAACTGGTCTGGAGGGGCGCAAGCCGGACCTGCTGAGCCAGACACTGGACCCAGACATTCAGACCCAGACCGTCTGGATCCCGATCCGAATGTCTGGCCGGTAGCGATGCTTTGCAGTGACAAGGACGCATTTCCAGTGGCGAAGATAAAAACATACAGAAGCCTCAGGTTCACAATTTCACATACTTTGCCGGTACAGAGACTCGTGCTTCTCTTCTTCAACTTTTTTCTTTTTTTCTTTTTCAAACAACAACGGTCCATCTATTCTGGGGGCCATCAGTCCAGGCTGTGGCGCACTTACACTCACGTCACAGTATACCACCTGTGGGAGGGGGAAGAAGGGCATGACAGGGGAGGAGGGGTGGGAGGATACTATAGCAGAGGATGACAAAGTGGCCTACGAAGAGGGATATGGGGAATCTGCATGGAGATGAGGTGGGAGAAAACCGGAAGCAGGAGGAAGCTGCAGAGGGACAGGCGAGGAGGGGAGGGAGAAGCAGCTGTGTGCCGCGGGCAACCGTTTGTTCTTATTATGTTGCAAAACCAGGTCCAGCCTCCTTCACATAGTTTACTCGCTCTACCCTTCCCTCCATTCTGCCTCAGGTTCAGCAAGGATCGACCCCTGCTCTGGTCCACAGGGATCAGTGAGACACAGGAATCAGTGACATTGACCGCCTCTTGTTCAGGAAGTCTTTACCCCTGCTCCTCAACGGTATTACTTGACCGACTCTTGTTCAGGAAGGATTTAACCCTGCCTCATGAATTCCTATAGCTGTGTTCGAATGCCGAATGAATAGTGTTGATGGATCTTGATGCTCATTGCAGCACTTCTTCCTGAAACTGAGAGAAGCCTATTTCAGGAAGCGCTCACGTTACTGTCGATGAACTGCTGATGAAGAGTTCGGATCCTGCCGGAATCATGGATACGATATGGTGAGGGGGCTAATACCTTTATAAACGACAAGTGGACCTGCCGCAGCTGCGCTGCGGCCATGGAGGGGGAGCGAAGGCGGAGGCAGGAGTGAGAAACGTTGGGTGAAAAAAAAAAAAAAAAAAAAAAAAAAAAAAAGAAGAATGTACGTGTCTTTGTGAGCATCAGCGGACGCAATGGCTACTCCCCAAAAGTGTGACGACTCAATACTTTCTTTCCCCGATGGTGATGCAAGGTGGGGACATGACATCGGAACGTAGCACGATTGATCCGAAGTTATGGGGAGGGAACGAGGTAGTGGGTAGAGGCATGGTCAGAAGATTGAAGAAGAAAGGCAAGAGAGGGAAGAAAATGGATATGACTTAGCATTCTAGAGCTATAAAGATTGTGGAGTTGCCAAGCATCTTCACGCAGTATGGATGGTGATAGGTCCTCCTGACGAGCTTTGGGCACGCACAAGCCCAAACACGTCGAGGGAATGCGTATGTTATTTGACAGTGTCTGGTGGGAATCTTATTGGAATATCTGCCCCTCCGTGGGACGGTTTTTACTTTGTTCATGTTTATCCCCCACCTTTCTTCTTCTTCTACCACCTTCTTCTTCTTCGTCGTCGTCTTTTTCGTGTTCTTATCCTCTTCTTTCGCCATCTTCGTTCAGAGAGAGAGAGAGAGAGAGACCGCCACCACGAACCTTTTACACCGTCGTTTCTTCCTCCTCTTCTTTTTATTTTTCTTCTTCTTTTTCTTCTTTTTTTTCTTCACCTTTTTCTCCTCCTCCTCCTCATCTTATTCTTCATCTTTTATCCTCTTGCTCATCGTCCTCTTCATCTTTTCTCCTCCTCCTCCTCCTCCTTCTGCTCCTCCTTCTCCTCTTCTTTTTCTTCTTCTTCTTTTTCTTCTTTTTTTTTTTTTTCTTTTTTTTTTTTTTTYTTYTTYTTYTTCTACTACTACTTTTCCCCATCCTCCGTTTTTGTCGGGTTCTTGGAGAGAGAGAGAGAGAGGGAGAGAGGGAGAGAGACAGATAGCTCCACCTCATCCTCCTACTCACCCCTTCTGTAGCGTCGTTCCCTCCTCTTCCTCCTTTTCTTTTTCGCCTCCTTCCTCTTCTTCACCGCCGCCTTCCTCTTCTTCCTCTTCTTCCTCTTCTTTGCCGCCTTCTTCCTCTTCTTCCTCTTCTTTCTCTTCTTCCTCTTTTCCTCCTCCTCCTCCTCTTCTTTTTTTGACCTTCTCCTCCTCCTCTCCCTCTTCCTCCCACGTCCTCCAGTTACGGACTACCATAACCAACAAATCCACCCCCCCCCCCGCCATCAAAGGTCATGAACGTCAGAGCTTCTTTATCTCCCCCTCTCCTTCTCCTCTGCTAAGCCGTAGGCATAAGCGTAGCGAATTTCTGTTTTGCTTTCTCCATCTTTAATTTATCGCTCTTCTTCTTCTTTTTCTTCTTCTTCTTCTCCTTTTCCACCTCTCCCTCTTCCTCCCACAGTCCAACCTCACAGACTACCGTAGCTAACAATATATATTTTTTGTACCCCACCTAAGTCACGAACCTCAGAAGTTATTTTTCTTCTTCTTCTTCTTCTTCTTCTTCTTCTTCTTCTTCTTCTTCTTCTTTTTTTTCTTCCTCCTCCTCCTCCTCTCCTTTTTTCCCCATTGAGCCTTAGCCAAAGCTATAATCATTTTTAACCCCCCATCTGCAATATCTTCTTCTTCTTCTTCTTCGCCGTCTCCTCGTACTCTGCTGAGCCATATCCATAGCCATAGCGATTTTTTTTTTTTACCTCTTCCTTCTCTTCCACTCCCTCTCGTCCTCCTCCTCCTCCTCCCCTTATCCATAGCCAACTTATCTCTAAACTTCTTCTTCTGCTTCTTCTTCTTCTTCTTCTTCTCCTCCTCCTCCTCCTCCTCCTCCTCCTCCTCTTCCTCCTCTCAGTTTTCACCCACAGAGCAATATCCATAGCCATAGCAATTTTTTTTTTGTCATCTTAATTCTTCTTCTCCTCCTCCTCCTCATCCCCTCCCTCTTCGTTGTTCCCCACGGAGCTATATCCATAACCATAGCGATTTTGTTTTTTGTCATCTTAATTTTATTTTTTCTCCTCCTCCTCCTCCTCCTCCTCCTCTCGTTTGTCCCGAACGGAGTCATACCAATAGACATATTAGACATGACACTTTTTTTTGGCATCTTTAATCCTCTTCTTCTTCTCCTCCTCCTATCCTTTGTTCCGTGTTCAACCATGTCCATAGGTATAGCAATTTTTTTGGGGGGTCATCTTAAATCTTCCTCTTCCCCTTCTTCTTCTTCTTCTTCTTCTTCTTCTTCTTCCTCTTCTTCTTCTTCTTCTCCTCCTCCTCCTCCTCCTCCTCCTCCTCCTCCTCCTCTCCTTTGTCCCCCCAATGAGCCATAGCCGTAGCCATAGCGATATATATATATATATATTTGTTTTTTTATAAATAAATTATAAATCTCCTTCTTTGTCTTATTCTTCTTCCTTCTTCATCATTGTCCTCACCCCCATAGCCAAAGAGAAGACGTGCCACAGCCACATCCCGCTACCCATCATCAATTACTTCACCACAGGCAACAGCATGGCAGGTGACGACGGTGGTGGGGCTAGAGCAATTACACACGGGCAGGACAAAGAGCAAGTGCGGGATGCTGCTGACGAGCCTTCCTTGAGCAAGACAGTGCAATCAACCACGATGACCGTCAACAAGGAGGCAACGCCAGGTACTGACCCTCATCTTTTTCAACCCAGGGAGAGCAAGGAACAGTTGAAGCTGCTGAAAAAGAATGTTGTGTGAGAGTGGATTGAACACGGACAACAGGCAATGTCATCCTCTGCTATAGTATCCTCCCACCCCTCCTCACCTACGCTGCAATATCTTCAGGGGCTCATCGACAAAGGCGGTTGACTATTTCCTAAAATCGGGGAAGCCGTGTACCTTGCGGACCGGGGAAATCGTCGATGCACTAGTCTCAAAGGGTGGCAAGGTTAACCCCAACGAGACAAATACTCAGTACTTATTGCAAAACTTTAGAGGACGCGCCGGGGGTGCGAAGGGGGATGAGGAGCCTGGGGGGCTTGGATCTGATGTTGAGCATCCTATGTCTGAGTCGGTGCCACCTACTCTTCTAGGCCGATCGACTCCATGAGTTGCCGCACAGACAGCTGCAGCGGCTACAAATGATGAGGGAGGGGGGAGGGGCTGGGGGGTGGAGTGATGTGAACACCGGCGAAGGGCAGCACACTTATCAGCGGATGGTTGTCAAAAGGCAGACAACAATTAGGAAGTGGATCAACAATAAAGCCTAGAAGAAGTTGGACATTGCTTAGGTAGGGGCAATGCCCAGGGCTGACATTGCTTTCAACTTCCTGAACTTCGACACAACACACGCTCTTCAGGATGCACACTTGGAAGTTGCCAATGCAAGGTTAAAAGTGAAGTTGCCTACCTACAAGCACATGCGGACGGTGATGTCGAATTACATGTACTTGAAGGTTGAAAAAACACTCAACCCCATGAATGTGTGTTGGGACAAAAATGGTTGCACGTTCATGACAGACGGATCGACTGATCGCAAGAACAGACCGGTGATGGATATCCTGGCAGCAGGGGAGAAAGGAGTCGTTCTCGTGACCACGGTTCATATGACAGGGAGGAAGAAGAACGCAGCAGCATTGACAAAGTTGTGGGAGCAGGTCATGCGCGAGATCGAGCTCCATCGGATCAATGTCATTTGTACCGACAACAGGGAGGTGAACAAGAAGGAGAGGCGGACAGATAGAGATTTTGCGAGGATACCTTGGGTACTATTTGGAGCGCACTGCTGCAGCTTGTTGTTGAAGGACCTGACTAATCTCGCATGGGTGAAGGACATCGCGAAGACCGCCGACATCATCGTGAAGTTTACAAGGAAACATCACGCTACCAATGGCCTGATGATGACGATTGATGAGTCCTTGACATTGCTGCACCCGGCAGAGGTGTACCAGATGTTCGAGAGACTGTTGAACCGGGAAGATGCGTTGACCGAGATGATGGATGGCAAGTTTGCTGCGAGGTGGAGGGCATTGAGGTGGTCAGGAAAGAAGTTGCAAAGAAAGGTCGACCTTGTCTACTTCACAGTGCAGTCTGAGAGTTGGTGGGTGAAGGTCAAGAAAGTTGTGGCATTCACGCGGCGGCCAGCCCTGTTGTGAAGAGATTTGACACTAGTTAGGGAAGTGTTGATGACCGACTTACGGTTTTTTTTTTTTTTTTTAATATAACGCCAGCTGAGGACGCTAGGCGGGGTGATATGAGCAGCCTCCCATAGCAGATCCATTTGCTGACAGCTCCATCTATTGGTGGAGCTTCACCCTCTGGAAAGCGGGTCCAGCGTCCCTTCGAATAGTATTAAACCACCAGTTCCCCCCCCGCCGAAAACCCCAGTCCTTGTGAGTTAGGGCCGGGTTGTACGGAGGGGCGGCGACCGTTCGTCACCTGCGGGTCCAATCCTGCTATTTTCAAGCGGCAACTTTGCTGATTTTTTGTACTAAGAAGAATTCATCCAAAGGTCTGCAAATTTGAGGGTCCGTAGATTAGGTCATGATCTATCAGGGAAAAATATCAAAGTAAATAAATAAAATCATTTTGACCGTCAAATATTCGCCGCGCCGATTTGGTGCATTTCCACAAATTCCATTTTTCAGGCCCGACCGGTTTTCCACTGTATACTAAAGGTACCCCCGACGTTTCAGACGTCAGGGGGACTACCGGTACCCCCGAGGTTTCTGACGTCAGGGGAATTGGTGGCTTAAGCAACATTGAAGTGTTTTGGAACATAGGATGGAACAGTGCCTATGCTTCCTGTTCCCGAGGCTACTTTAGTCACTGAGGCTGCCGTTCTGCAGATGCTAGCTGACCTCGTCACCCTTAGCCTGGGCGCCAAATACCGTTTGTCCATTCCTGGAGCCGAGTCATCTTCACCCTTATTCCCATTTATCCTAGAGTGAAGATTGTGTTGAGGACAGTGACTCTGTGCTTGCAGCCGCTAAAACCTTACACCCTGCGCTGTGTCTTTCTTGTTTGCCATCTGAGGACAGTGCATCTGTGCTTGCGGTCCCTAAAACCCTGAACCCTGCGTTGTGCCTTTCCTGTTTGCAGTCTCCAAGGTCCTTTGCAAACCCTGCCCTGCCCGTCTCTCACTGAGAGCCTTCCTACTCTCTCCATCCCTGAGTTGGCTTACTCCGCAGTCTCCCCCTCCCTCCGAGTTTCCAACCCCTTATTTCGTAGTTTTTCAAAACAATTCTGCTCTACGAGGCTCATCGGTGAGGGTGGGAATGGGTCAGGGAGAAGTCCGAGAGCAGCCGCAGTGGGACCGCTGGGTCCAGTGTGAACCAGTCATGAAAGCGGAGATGAAATTTTCTGTGGCCTTTCCCTGTTCTCCTCCTCATGCCTCACTACACTCCACTGTCCCCAATTTCGCCCGCCGTTTGTCCGCCCCAGCCAACTGCCACTGAATTGTTGGATGTTTTGTTGGATTTCTTTTGTGGAATGAAGGTGAGCGACTCGGGCTTTCACTAGTTCTCATTCTGTGGTGATGTCTGCTTGTACTTGTTGCTTAATGGAGTCGGTGGATTCTGGTCCATCCAACCTCACGCCCCCCATCTCATGGGTACAGCGCCTCCACCGCTGTGCCCATCGGACTGCCCGGCGGCCTAGTTTGAACAGATTTTGTGTGAAGTCGTGTGATTGGGTCGGGTGCCATGTTTCACAGAGGAGAGTTCGCCACTCCCATGGGCATGGATAGGCAGTGTCCTGTTGGCTCCATATTCCCACCACTCCACACCCAGACCGCCCCATGACATAGTAGCAAAATGTGCTCGATTGTCTCTGGGGTTTTCCTGGCTGGGAATGCCGTGGTACAAAATTTGCACGCGGTTAAGGCGAGTCCCCTCTGCTCTAGCGAGGATCTGTCTATGATCCAGTCGTTAGTTGGGAGGACTTTGGTGGTCGATCTGCCGTCGCAGGAAGGTCACTTTGGCTGGTCTAACCCGTATCGTGTAAAACCATTTGATTGGGCGCAATGATTCCTTGCTGACATTTAAGTGCCTCATCCATCCACCCATCTGCCATCGCAGGGAGGCCATACACTTTCTTGCTCCTGCGTCTTTGTACTAACTCAACTCACTTTATGTGAGCAAATGATCAATGAAACCTGAGTTTTGCAAACTTGGATATTTTTCTTAAGTGGGAAATGAAGAAAGCAGAAAACGGAGAAAGCTCTTTCTTCCTACAGTCCCTCTCATCCTATTGTCGCACATATGCTCAACGGTTTGCTGATGTACAGTTGATAGGTGATATCAAAATAAGTCAAAGAGCAATCCTTTTCAACATGCACTATTGACTTCCGTCTTCACCGAATAAAACACTTGGTCATAATAGCTTCATCAAGACTGAATGCTGCCCCAAATACAGCCAGAATGACTACCTTGTTCCCCCCGAACATAACACATATGCGTTGTAAACGAATGCACCGCATAGGGTGTCTCCTATTCGAATACAACACGTGTTCTCTTCGAATGACCCTAAATTTCGAATACAATGCATATGCGTTCTTATTCCTTTTTTTTTTAATTCGAAAACTCGAATACAACGCATATGTGTTATGTTCAGAGGAAGAAGGTAGGCGTTTTATTCAGGTGAAGATGACAGCTATCGGCGAAGAGAGTGTTGTTGGTGCTGCTGCTATTCCTCCTCATCCTCAGTGAGTCAGCGTATTTGTCATCCTTCTCTTCTGTCGCTGCTGTTGCACAAGCGGTTATCGGGTAGCTGAGAATTCAGGGATGAAAATTTTGAAGCGAGAGTTTTGGGCAGTCTGAAAATCATGAATAGTCCTGAAGTGATGAAAGGTCCGAAGACCCTGAAAACCACCTGTTTAGGCAGGCTGCATCCTGAAGTGGTGAAGGGTGTCCTGAAGTGGTCAAGTGAGAGTTTTTGGCAGTCTGAAAATCCTGAATGGTCCCGAAGTGGTGAAAGGTCCGAAGACCATGAAAACCACCCTTCACCACTTGAGGATGCAACCTGCCTAAACAGGTGGTTTTCAGGGTCTTCCGAACTTTCACCACTTCAGGACCTTTCAGAATTTTCAGACTTGAATGGTCCTGAAGTGGTGAAAGGTCCAAAGACCCTGAAAACCACCTGTTTAGAATGTAACTAACTCCTTAGATTTGTAGAAATTTCGGGAGCGCTTCTTGTAGAGAAAATAGTTTTTGAAAATTTGTACAAAGCTAAGTTAAGAATTTGAACTCACTCTGACTTTCCAAAGTTAATTTTTGTCTAACTCCTTGAATTAGCGAGAATTTGGGCAGTCCTTCCTCTAAAAAAAAAGGTTTTCCAGATTTATAGAAAACCAGATATATACTTTGACAAAAAGTTAGACTTTAAAAAGTCAGATTTTGACTAACTCCTCGTTTTTTTATAAATTTCAGCAACACTTCCCGTAGGAGAAGTACCTTTTCAAGATTCATACAGAGCAAAGTATAATAAATGATCCAAAATACAGGAATTGAACTAACTCCTATAGCTCTAGCACGTGGCGAGCAACCAAAGCAATTATCTATCAAACTGAAACTCAGAGTTTGACTTGCGTAGCATCAAGTTCGGGCTAAGTGACCAAACCCAAACGCTCGGTACCGAGTCCGAACGTGACCCCAAATCGACCTAGCCCGATTTTTTTTTTTTAAAACATATATGGGGGTTGGGGGACCCCTGGGGGCATTGCTCATCACTTTTGAATATATACACACACATACACACACATACACACACATATACCATACGCATGCAGACATACACTTCTCACACATACCCCATACGCCACACACATACGAGGCCGAGTTCGGTAGTCCTTTGATTTGTGCTCGGTCGAATACGTTCGGTTCCCGCTCGGCCGAGCGTCCGAACATGTTTGCCTTCTCAGTGGGGCGTCGAACATGTTTGGTGTGCTACGCATACTCAGACTAAGTAAAGTTATCACTTAGCCATATGCAAGTCCAAACCACAATGATGAGTACTCTCACTCATTCCCAAAGTTAATTTCACTTACAATAGTTCATAAAACTTTCAAATGATTTATTTTTTATACCCAGCTTATATATGACATGGTGCTAGACCATTCATCTTAAAAACAATGCCTAGCATGCCTTAGAATATACATGAACAAGTTGCGCAACAATTTATTTCTTATTTGGGTATATAACTTAGACCATCAACTTAGAAACAATGTCTAGCCGCCCTAAACTGTTTAATATCCAAATTTTGATAATTTTTTACTTGTTTTGAAAGGAAATGAAAATATGGGCAGGGGACGGAGTCATTTAACTTAGAAACAATGCTCAGTTTGCCTAAATTACTTCTAGTTATACTTTGTATTTTTTCTTCTCTCCTTAGTGATATGACTTCACACTGGACCATTCAACTCAGAAACAATATCCAGTTGCCAGTTCACATGCAAATATAAATAAAGTACTTCATCTTATATTCAGTTTACGCTTTAATGCATGGCTTCATGTGAAACCATTATGCTTAGAAACAATGCTTAGTTTTCTGCAAAAAATCCTCCCTAAGAAATAAAACAAGGAATTGAACCATTCAGCTGAGAAAATGTTCAGTTCATCTCAAATCACTCAAAGCATGAAGTTGAATCTTTAACCCAACCTCAGTCAAAAAACCCCAAAAAGAAACATACAAATCAAGTCATTCTGCTTAAAAACAATGTTTGGTTCCAAAGATCAGTCTGGCAAGCCGTCATAAATAAACACAACAACCAAACCATTCTGCTTAGAAGTAATTTCTTGTCCGTCAGAAAATAGCCAAATAAGTATAGCCCTGGGCCATTCTGCTTTGAAACAATGCCCAGTCCTTGGTTGACCCGATCAATCGCATGTAAAATTGTGTTCCTCCCACCTTTCCTAAGTTCATCCCTTAGTCTGCTTTCAATCACAAAATAAATAGAAACTTAAGATTCACACATGCTTTCCTTTCATTCAGTCTGATTAAATCCTGAAAAGAAAGCAAAATCATAGGGGAACACATGCATACAACAATCAAAACTAGAGGGAGATAGGGGATGTAGTGGGTTCATACAGACAGAAGAAGGTACACCTGATGGTTCCCTTCCTCCAGAACCTCGCCTGGGTTCCGACAGAGCTCCCACAATCGGTGGGGCAACCTCCCATAGAGGTCTTGGCGCGGATTACGGGTCGCAATCCCGCTTGCCGCCTTCCTGTTCAAACCAAAGGACTAGATTAGGAGTAAAAATAGCAGAAGGCGAAAGATTTTTAGTCTCCCAGATCCAAGGGTGGTGCAGTCAGACTCGCATGAGAGGACTTTGATTCCTCGATTCGATTGAGACCCTCAGGGTCCCACAATGGCGTTAAAAAATCGCAGCAATCTGGTCAACAGAAGTCAAACCGCTAGTTGTTGACTTCCTGACAATCTGTCCATTCGAACCAATACTCCCCTTTTCAACGGGCGGAGTCCTTTTCGTAGCTCGTGGTCCAGAGTACACTGGCTACAGGTAAATCTGTTTTCCTCGGACAAGAGGTGTATTGGCCAGTAGATTGTCTTGCAATCCCTGCAGCCCGCTTCTCACTACTCCGCTCACTGAGGTGAGCGGCGTACCAACCAGCAAGTGAGCTCCTAAACCCTGCAGTTCTCTCGCTGCCACTCCGTTTGGTACGATAAGCAGCGTTCTGACCAGACAGGTGAGTCTTTGGGCCTACTGTTGTTCCCTCACTCCTTCACTTCGACAGGATGAGCACAACCCCAACCAAAAGGTAGTTTTCAACTCAGGCCAAATGAGGCTAATGGTGCATCACCCCACGGGTAAGCCTCTAGTCTCTACGGGCCACTCCTCACTCCCTCTGCCTACAGTCAATGGACGAGCGCACGGTTAACACGTAAGTCTCCAACCTCGCGCCTAGCCTCACGTCGGAACAAAACATCCGCTAGAACATGGAAACATACACTGATCTCCAATCCGAAGATTCGGAACATGCTGGCAGCAAAACGAACACTTCGAAGGAGACGATCTCAAAGCAGCCATAACGACCATTTAACCACCCACTAAAACAAAGACTAAGTCAAGCACCTCTATCACCGCTTTTAACCGCAGTTCGGTTCAAATGTCACGAGGAGGACAATGACGATCGTGATGATAAAAGAAGCACATGTCTCATTATTTTTTCTGAACATGCAAAATAAAAATGCATCTTCAGCTAGAGTTCGTCCAGATGTGTGCTTGCCCTAAGTCTCCTTCCCTCCCACGTGCTCGTTCCTACTACATTTTTCACACTTTATATTCGCCCTCGTCGCCAATCAGTCTTATCTAATGTGCAAAAAGGGGAATGAATCCTCTCTTAGAACGTGGGTAGATACACCGTACATTCGCATTAAAGGAACTTCACTCCCGGGCTCAACCCATTATCCAGGAAGCACCAAAACTAATGACCTACTGACCAAACCGAGCCTCCTATTCCTGCCGAACATCGAGTGCGACGTGCACTTTTCACTCTCACTCTCCCTCTCTCTTCATAACCACGCGGCTTTTTACTCATATAGTGACAAAGCTACTCAGTACCTTGCAAACCCGACTGCGAATTCGGAGTCGCAGGCTTCGAGAACCCCCGATTTGCATCTTTCCTCGACCAGTTTCGTTAGGAATCGAGTGAGTTAGACAATCCTCACTGCGGCCATGTTCACTGACTTTCATGCTAATCTAACTCCAAATTTGAATTCGCCTCACCATAAAACCTCTACCTCGCTTCTTCTCCCACTCGAATCCGTTAGCAATCGCGCGAGCTACCCCCTTTTTATGTTTAGCCCTGCTCAAGTCCTCACCATCCCCGATATCTTCCTTGTTATACATGCACGTGAAGCAACTCCTCCTCCACATTCAGACGGCGCTGGCCAACCTTTCTTCTTCGATATCCTCGCCCCTTCCACCGACTTTATACTAGCGCTGCACTTGGTAGTAGCGGAATCCGTCATGAGTTATATGCACGTCTCTAACTCTCTTCAGAAAGCTCCGGAGGGAACTAACTACTAATCGAGCCGACGAACCTTCCTCCTCTTTTCCTCAAATCAGCAAACAATCAGCACGGCGGTATCGTCGCGAGCCTCCTTAAGGTTCTCCTCTACTCGCCCCATCTATGTAGAGCCCACCTCCCTTTCGTTTTTCCACCACCGACTTCCTCCTTCTGCACCGGATGTATGTGGCACAAAGATATGTCTGGATTCACTCCTCGTTTCTACTGGTAACACAACATTCCGTAGCAACGGTCCGGCAGCGCCCCTCGCAGTCCGCTTCCTTTGATAGCAACGACGTAGTTTTGCCCGTCCACAGTCGCAACGATTATGAAAGGACCTCTGAGGGTGCTAGCTAGTAGCTAGCTCGATTAGTCTTTCGCCCCTCTACCCAAGTCTGACGAGCGATCTCACGCCAGTACCACGGTGTGTCTCTACCGAACTCCCCTTGACCCGTTTCCTTCAAACAGGCCCCGCCACCCTTTCAACTTCTCAACGGACAAGCTTCACTCAGGCTTTTCTTAGCAGGCCGTAGAGTCAAAGGAGCGGATCTGCTGTACGCCTTAGCATGGGCTTAGGTGGACCGGGCCCAATGTCAATTTCTGTGATAGTAGCAGATGTTCAAATGAGAAGCTTGATGACCGAACCAGAGCGGGGCTCTCCTTGTTTCGTAGTTGTCCGCAACTCTGTTGCGGTCTTCCCATAATGCCTTGGACCGCCCCTCGCTACCACGCCTAGACACGACTCACTATCTTTCAGGCCCAGGCTCACTCACACCCATGCCTCTCACAACAGATGGCGGGTGAGCGGACGGTTCATTCGTAGTTAATCCTGCCGCTCAAGTTTCCTCTGTCTCGTAAACTCGACCGTACTCCTATGTACACGACGAGATCCCTTGTCCGTGTTTTGTCAGTTCACGGGTGCGCCGGCTGGACTAACACCCGTCGACCCCCACACTGGCCTTGGCGCCCAAACAGGTACCAATCCCGTAAGAAGTCGGACCCATAAATAAAAGGGTCGAGAATTATCAAAAACAACATAAAACTAAAAACCAAAGGGGATAGTTACGCCGGACCCTCAACCCCGCGGTTCCTTCACGCTGCCTCTATATTTTCTCGCATTGTTGTCCTCTGGTCTCGATCCCTGAATCTCCCGAATGAGAGTCCGATACCGTAACCAATAGTGTTAGGCCCAAGGCTAAGTCTAGCATTAACAACACCTATATAAGCAGGTACTACGCGACGCGCGGATCTACTGAGACGCTTCCGAGGCCATACCTCGGCCTACTGACTAAATCCCACGGTAGTCAACTTTTCGCGTTTCCTCGCGCAGCCACTCGTAGTCACATTTTTATCCTTACATTCGCTCCACTCATCATACAGAACCATACCGCTGTCAACGTCGTCCTCTGCACGTGTGCTTGTGTCATAGTTAAGCGTAGTGACCAAACGGCGAATTTTTTTAATCCTAGTTTGAATAAAAAAATAAAAAGGAATTTAACCGGTAACCACACCGGCTCTACAATCATCAACAATAAAAGAGATCACGAGCGCCTCAATCCTGCGCGTCCACACACTCTCTATTTCTAGTCAACTGCTCAATCAACGTGAACAATGGACATAGTCGCGACTCGCGCGGTGTACTTAGACTTTAAACCAGACTTATTTTTCTGTTACTTGTAAAAACCCAGGGCAAATACCCTTGTAAGGGTATTCACACCGACATCGTATAAGCGATTTCCAACACAAAAAAAAACGGTTATAAACCAGTTGCCTATTTTTCAGAACCACGTGGACCGACTGTCTACGGCTCAGGTACCCAAAAGAACCAACGAAATTAATTGTTTCAGCATTTTTTTCTGAGAAAAAACTCCAGCATCACGCATAGCGAGACCAGGTGTGTGCTTGAAAAAATCCACAATTGTTGGAAAATAGGGCCGAAAAAAAAAAGGTCATGGAAACGAGAAGGTAGAGGAGTATACAAAAAAATAGAGCCACCCCTTACCTAAAAAAAAATAGACGCCCCATCATCTAACTAATATACAACTTCTGGTGATGGTAGATGTAAGAGATCGAAGATCTCAAGGGACCACCCACCACCTTGGCAAACCTTGCCAAGGACACAAAGAAGAACGTAGAGAGAAAAAGGACTACATACGTTGAATGTGCCCACCTTTCAGTAGTTAACAGCGATCGGGGGTCGATGCTTTCTTGTAGGCGGGCATGGTGATGCGAGAGGGAGGTTTCGGCAGTGGTGGGTTGGGCGTCATCGATGGCGAGCAACAGGACGTCGACGTGCTGCTGGAATGAGCGAGACGTCAACGCGCTCTATGTCGACGACGAGCGCGGGGTAGGTTGGTCGGGGTGGTAGGGGCTACGGGTGCTGGGGAGAGGGGGGGCAGTGGGGACTGCAGTACAACTGTTTCAAAAATTCAAACGCAGCCGATTACGGCTGCCGATCTGCCACATCTTTGGCCTAAATCGGCCGCATTTGAATTTCGAACTTTTTGAATGAAACGCGGCGGCCGATCCCTGCCGTCGATCATTGCAGGTCGACAGTGGGGATCGATGAAACCATCCGCCGCCACGTTTCATCGAAAACGTGGGGCCCAACAGCCCCGTTTTTTTTCCACTTGGTGACGGTGGCCTTTGAGAGGTCAGGCGGGCGGCAGGGAACCCCAACCCCTCCGGTACGCCCCCCCCAGTGAAATGCGCTCGGGTTGACCTGGTGCGTATCAGGCCGGTCGACCGCCCGGTCCAACCGGAAGGGACCCGGTCGTCGGAGGGGCCCCTGGTCCATCCAGGGACCAGCCCTGCTTCATAACCATAGCCAATATATCTTATTGTCCTGGATGGGTACTCTTTGGGTGTTAATCTGTTGATTGCTCAACTAATCAGTCTTATCGCTGATATCAAGGACCAATTGTTTTGTTCTAAACTAATCAGCTAAACAAAGAGCAGTTGTAATTGCAGAAGGAAACGTGACAAGCAATTTTTTTATTTTATTTTTTTTCAATTGTACAACGCTGCTAGTGGGGGTGATATGAGTATCCCTCTCTAGTCGCACCCCGCTGCTGGTTGCTCCGGTCTATTGGTGGGGAGTATCACCTGCTGGAAACCGGATCCAGCGTCCCATGAATTTTGCTCACGACATTGCTACCAGGGCGATTACAGAGATTCCGCTCAAGACTATATATGTGAAGGATGTGTGTCAAAGACAACCTCTTCATCCTGCTAGGCCACGAGATGGACATAAATATTCATGTTCGTCGATGTCAGTTGATGCCACAACACCAATGTATCTCTACCAGAGAAAGTTTGTATGGTAGAAAGAGATCCGGAAAATTTGAGGGGGACGAAGTGAGATTACGGTTGTCGGGGCAGAAACCCAGACAAGGGTATTTGCCTTGTGTTTTCAATGTTGGGCGTTGTTCGGTCTCTGGTATGAATTTTGTTTAAGGGGTTGGACCGGATGAAATAAAAATGTTGCCAAAACTTATTCAGACTCGTCCGTTGATTAAAAAGTCAATAGCGAACATCTGGCTACTGGCGGATATGATGGCGAGGGTGGATGGTGTGACTAGTTACTCTTTACGTTAGGTAAGGCCAGAAAGGGCAAACGGTCGTTGAAGTGCTGAATTTTATTTTATTTTTAAGTTTAACAACTCCGCGATTCAGGATTTTGAAAGAAGAAGGAAAATGTCATATTGTGTCGGCAGTTGCAATGCAAAAGGCACGGGGATTCAGACATGTTCATTTGAGAAGTTTCCCCGACAAAACTTGAACCGGCGTCACTGGCATGAAGAGCCCACGTCTTAACCTATGGGGATGGGTTTGCGCTTGCATCGAGGGGTCGGCAGCCAGTTGTTAGAATGGCGGGGGCAGGCTGAGGTTTGTTGGGTTATGTGCTAGTTGTCAGCGCTGGGCACATCCTTTCTATCTGGTGTAAAATAAGAGTTCAACTAGTAGGTTGACGTTCCAGATTCTCACCCAGCGGATACCGGCATCAAACCCGACAGTGCACTACTTAGGCTAGCTCCTTTTGGAGCAGCCCACCGGGAAGGTATGAGCCACGGTCGATTTCGACCGCGAGATCGTCCAAATCGCGCGGCTGAAATAGGCCGCGCAACATTAGCATGGCCCATGCACAAGAATGACACGCATAACTCGTATAAACGTTGAAGTTTTTTCGGAATTCGATCCCATCGAGGATTGAACTTTTGGTAGTGTTTCAACAGGTCAAGGGTGTGTTGCGAGGGCACAGGGTGGGGAAAAGTGTCGTTGGCTTAGGTCGACGGTTACAAAAAAAAAAGCTACGAACTAAAGTCGGAGTGTCATGTGGCACGCCAGGAAGAATTGAAATGAATGTCAGTTCCAACGAGGCAGCTAAGTCGCTTCAGGTAAGTCTGATTTTTTTTTAAAGATTTTTTTTATATAAATTTTATTCTAAATTTCCCGTTTTTGGTAGAGGAGAGGGTTTCTTCCACTACACTCCACATACACAAGGAGACAAAAACCAAGGCGGTGTATTATTTCATGTCTTTGTGGAATGTACATTCCGCGAAGCGAGGGGGTAGGGTAAGTTTTTAATTTTTTTTTAATTTTTTTTTTTTTTTGTTTCTGGATCTCTACCCCAACTCTCGTTTTGTCAGGTAGGAAGACGTCCTTGTCAAGCAACATGCGTTTCTCTCCTCGCCTGCTTTTTTTTTTTTTTTTTTTTTTTTTTTTCCTCCAATCTATTTGTGGGGAGCAACACGTGCTGGGAACCGGGCCCAACATCCCATTCAAGATCATATTGAGAAATTAAGAAATTTATGGAGAATTCCTTGAGATACTGGGGCCATTACCCGACTTCGGCTAAGAAAGACAATTATGTAATCGACTCAAAAACACTAAAATTATTTATTCCTTAAAGCTCGGATTAAGGAAGCATTCAGAAGGAAAAAAAAACACTTGCCTTAGGGCCTTTCAGCAACTCAACCCTACCTGCCTCACCTCTATATCCTGATGCTCAATCTCTACCAGGCCTCACGCCCCAATTGCTAGGCTACGGAGTGGCACGACCCACCCCAGAAACCCCCCACCTGCTACGTTACAGGGCAAAGCGATCCACCACAGCGTTTCAGCTGGGCTCGAACTTGGATCTGTATTTCAACAGCTTGGGAGTGCACCGACATGTGGCGATCAAGGTAAGGTAGTTTTTTTTTTTTTTTTTTTTTTTTTTTTTTTTTTTTTTTTTTTTATATCGTGGTCGTTGGGGCAGGGGCAGTAGGGAAACGGGAAGGAGGGCAGAGAAAACTGAAAAGAAGGGGTTGTTGGATGCAACAACATGGACCTGGTTGAGGAAGTGGCCAGGCGCGTATAGTTCGATTATGTTTTTTTTTGTTTTTTGTTTTTTTTTTTACATTATCGTGAGGGCACTTTTCCTCACGAGGTGCTACCTCTGGCAGAAATTGCCAAAGGTAACTGTCAGGCTACCATTTTTAGAGGAAGCCTCGAAATTAAAGGGTCAAAAATGAAAAGGCTAAGTACAACATTTTCGTTGGGAAACGAGGTTAGATGCATGAAATTGAAAAGAGTTGTATCTCTCCAACCGCTTATCAGAAAAATAAAAGAAAAACAGTTTTGAGAATAACATGATCTCAACTATCTCGTAAAATTCCAAGATAGTTGAGATAAAGAAAAGAATAAATAAAATTGTTAAAGAAATTGCCCCCACTAAGGCTGTGGTTGTCGTGCGGCCATAGTTAGTCTTTGATTTTGGTCTGATCAAGGGCTCACTGTGTGCCCGTGATTTTGTCTGGGGGCTGGAGTGACGGCCAACCCTCCTCAGCCACTAAAAAAAAAATAGTTGTCCCCACCTGCCACACAGAAGCACTCGTGCTGCAAGTGTCTGACAACACGCTTGAGTGTTGTCGGGTTGTCGGAAAGGCTGTCAAAGGCAACGTGGAACGAGGCTGGAGATCTGCAGTGGAGCGCTAAAGAAGGAGCAAGACAGCCATAGTCAAGGAAGGGAGGACTCTGCTCCACTTCCTTCTGGCTGGTGTAGGTCCTTTGGGACAGTCTTTGAGACTCTGCGGGACCAAGGCGACATGGTGGGAGTACACTTGGGTCTGGATTTTGTCCAGGGCCCAAATTTTATTAATTTGCCGATAGGTTTTGAGCGACAATAGCGGACTTCAGGACCACACTGGTGGTGGTACCGGCGGGCTAAACCTCGGCAGACCGTTTTCCCACTTTTCTGGGGAGATGTTGCCGATTTTTTTCAGGGTCAACAACAATAATTTTTGCAGTGTTACGCTGCCGAAATTGGAGTTCATCAGACGATAGTAAGTGGAGGGAAAGTGTTGGATTTTTTTGGTGCGTCGAGGGGTTCACCGTCAACATCGGTGAAGGGGTAAATTGGAGCAGAACTATTACGGCGGGATGACGAGCGTCATTAGAGGTGTAAGTAATGGTCTACATATGGGACCGGGCTTGTCGAGACGGAACAACACGCTGTTTTCTCTTGTATACGCACGTCAGCAGTGGTGGGACTATTGGCTTTAACCTAGTGGAACCAGTGGGAGTGGCTGAGCGTGTGAGTGAGACGGACGGTGTCGTTGAAGTGGAAACTCGTATGTTTTATTTATTTATTGAGGACCAGCGAAAGTAGTTTTTGTGGGCGACGTTATCAGCTGCTATAAGGGATAGTGCGAGACCACCTGGGACCATCTGGAACAAGTTAGGACTTGTTTTAGGACTGATATTGTTTTGGGGGACGACTCGCCCCTTTGCATTTGAGACTGCCGCGTGTGGGACTTGCAACTCGAGAGTGGACTGAGACTAGTAGTTGACCCATAACATATCGCATGCTGCAGTACTTCGAAAAAACACGCTTGTTTCTTGAGTTTTTTGTGTGAGCTGAGTTGCGGTTGAGACTATATCTACTCAAGGTCAGAGGTTGACAAGGATTTTCTCACATCTGTGTATACCGTTACGATGTGTGACCTTTTTTTTTTTTTTTGCTCAGGAAGAAGGAAAGAAAAGCTTGATGAGACATGCTTGTGTGGGACACTGGGTCTGACTTTGGTAGCTTCTTTGTTGGATGAATTATTGGGTTGTTGGTTTTGCTTGGCATGCAGGTGGGTGAAATAGAAGTGTCCGGGGAAGAAAACTCATATTTTGTTGAATGAGGAAATGAGAAAGTTGAATGCTTTCGTGCTCTTCATTGTATTATTTTCACTTGCTTGCAAAGTAAGAGATCAGATTTTTTAGGAAAAATGTAATGAGGGTCAGAAAAAGAACTTTAGCAAACAGAAGAAAAAAAAAAAAGAATGAACGAACATAGAATAACACTAAGATTCCCCTTTTCTATCATGAAATCCCTCTCGATCTGTTCCCATCCAAGCGAGTCTCAACTCTCCTTCTTCTATGAAATTATAGTTCATATAAGTTGTTTCCACGTCTAGGGGTTAAGGGTAGTCAACCTGACTTTAAGTATGAGGGTTTTCTCGCTCTAGGAGGACATTTGGGGCGGGGTTTCATTGCTTTAGAAACCAGCCCTGTTATCAACCCGGAGTGGACCGTTTAACGGGGGGTTACTTTGCCGGTTCGGTGAAGACGGCCCGACTTATGGGTTTCAAGCTTCTTGCTCAGGCGAGGATGAGGAGTACTCCAGACCACTGCCTAGAGAGTGAGACGAACGATGGTTAGGAGTCAGAATTGGTTTCCCCGCATTCTTACATGGGGAAAGGGTTGAATGCACATAAGCGTTTTCCGTCACGGAGGACACACGCCATAAGAAGCGTGGACTCGGGGCGAGGGATCAGGGAGATAAGTTTTAAATTGCTAATCAAAAGGTATCAGTGAAAAAAACTAGGTTGTTGGATCGGACGTCCGGGACCCCCCTGACCGTCCGGGATATCCGACCGAACGTCTGGTTGGACGTCCGACCGGACGTCTGGTTGGACGTTTGACCGGACAGGGTACGTCCTGTCTCTTATACACATCTAGATGTGTATAAGAGACAGATATAGATATATGCATATATTCTAGGTTGTTTTACCGGACGTCCGGGACCCCCCTGACCGTCCGGGATGTCTGGTCGGACGTCGGACCGGACAGGGTACGTCCGACCTAGCGCAAAAAAAAAAAAAAAAAAAAAAAAAAAAAAAAAAAGTTCTCAGAAAAATATGAAAAAATATATGTTATGTAACATAACAATACAAGCAACTTTTGCCTTAGAGTCATGTTCAAATTCGCAGCCAATCTTGAGTAAAAAAACAAAAACCTTTTTTTTTTTTTTTTTTTTTACGATTTTTTTTTTTTTTGTCCGGTCGACGGGGGTACCGGACGTATGTGGCAACGTCCGGGGCAGACGACCGGGACCTGAACCATTGGTAACCTAGGAAAAAAATAAAGAATAACTTGTACGAGTTTAGTTGGACTTAACCACTTATAAGGGTCATCTGTGTTTTTTTTTTTCTCAAATGCCTACAGTACTTGCGGTCGTTGTGTTATTTCTGAACAGAGAGGCTGCCGCGGGGTACATAGTTCAAGCACGATGGCGCGGTTTGAACTTGAAGCTTTATAACTCAGCTATTGTATTTCCTTCTCGGAGAGAGATGAGGATGAATCTCGGTACGGTGAGAAACCCATCCCGAACCTATTTGTTTATAACTTCAACTTATTTGCAAATTTTTGAACCTAGTTTTGTTCGAACCCATCGTCAAGGTTGGGTCTACTTACGCATTATTTATGAGTTCGGAGATGAGGAGTTGCGAGCGCAGTACGACTATGAGATCAGGTGGTTGTATCTAAGGCTTATTCTGTATTATAACGCTCACATAGACCTTTCGGGCTATATAGAGTTCCTAAAAAATAATTGTGCCGATCGTTTAAAAATCGTCGACACACAAACCTTCGATGGAGTCACCTATTGGCTTGAGGTATGTAACTTATGGCGACTTCTTGGAGTATAGGGTGATTCGACAAATTGAAAAGAGCAAAAAACGCTTATGGGATAAAAATGTTTAGGGTTTTAGATAAGGTGGGTGTTTACTAATAAGGTTGTTGAATCTTTTCAGACGTTGTTGCACGAAAAAGTGATAGAGTTGCACACTGTCTAGTTCGACATAGTGATAAGTGGTCTCAGTACGTCGAAGACATTAAGGAAGTGAAATGATTTTTTTTTCAACGCTACAATGAATAGTGTGGTGCTTTTGCATATATTCACCATTATCGTTGAACAAATTTCGACTCTGCACACGAGTTGTTTTTTTTTTCTACAGAGGAGTTTGAGCGGGAGGGGCGTCGACTTTTTGAACTAATCAATGTTTCATGTGGTTCTTTTATGGACGAATGGTCGGTCGTCGGTGTGACCTTACTACGTCAGGTATCTTCTCGTTCGTGCTAGATGTCAGGCTGATTGAGGGGTCAGAGCAACATTTGATGGTTCGAGACGACACACCAACTCGTTGGATTGGTTTTATCGGAATGCTTCAAGATGGTAAGTGATTCTTTCCAGAATCGCGTGCGGATGTCTAAGCCCAATGTGGTTCGAACTTCCAGGGAATTTTATGGATATAACTTATATTTTCATCGTGGGAGTAACCTTCAATGTCTCTCTCGGGTCATTGTGAGTGTTAAGATTACCTCATTCGGCGACCGCTGTTGGGGCGAGTACGCTTAGAAGGGTATCCGCCTTAGTTTTTGCAAATGACAGGAAAAATAAGTCAGGTTTAAAGTTTGAGTATACTACACGAGTCGTGGTTGTGTCAAAAATTTTACGTTGATTAAATGGTTGACTAAAACAGAGAGTGAGTGGGCGAGCATCAGGGTTGTCAGGCGGGGGCCCCCGGGGGCAAAGCCGGTGCCCCGACCCCCGCACCCCC
>BFEA01000387.1:764213-795106 GCA_003427395.1 Chara braunii | reverse complement strand
CTCAGATACAGCGCTCAATTGCGCATAGTGGCAAATACTTTAAATGGCCCTCAGATACAGCGCTCAATTGCGCATAGTGGCAAATGCCTCAAATGACCCTCAGACTTGGTACTTAGACGTGATGTGCTCATGTCACCCAAGATCGGAGAGCAATGTCACACTTAAATTCAAGTGTGCACAATCGCGGTTGGATCATTATGCATAGACATGGCAATTCATACTCTATTCAAGTGCCCATTGGCACAGCTAATCACCCAGCTTAAGTGCTCGTTGGCACAACTCATTATCAAGCCCTGTTTGAGTGCCTATCGGYGCAACAAAAAACTATGACAAATGTTTGCTGAATATGGATCATGTAGCCCTCGGCGGACTCAAACCCAGGCATAACGAAGCATGGCAAGGTTCACCGCATGACTCAGCATTTAATGGTCTTCGTGCTCAAAGCAGTTGATCGCACAGCACCAGCTCTTAAGTGTGGTGAGCAAGGGCGCACCGTATTAACTGTCCTAAGCACAATGCGAGTGAGTTCCCAATCTCAACAATTTTCAGGCACGGCGTTTGGGGCACACGGTGTCCCTTGAGCACGGCAAGCCCGAGTACTCAGCACCTGCTGCCCTTGGGCATAGTGCGTGCAGGTGGTCAAAGGAAGATCATAACTTTGCTATGAGCCAATGGGCTCGGGGGGGATTAAACAGACCTCGCACATCCGAGTGAGAAGGAGGAAAGAAGGGAGAGCGAGCAGGGAGGCAGAAAGAAGATGATAGGGGGAGAGATGAGGGAGAGAACAAAATGGTCCTTGTAAGACCGCCTTATTTCCCCGAGCACCCCTCCTTCCCTTTACCTCCTTGCATGTCTTGGCCGTCCCTCCTTCTACTTGCTTTAATGCAGTAGCTTCCGTCCTTCTCCTTCCTCGCTGCCCCGCAAGTCGCTCGGCATCACCGCGTGTGAGAGATTCTTATTTGCCGCTTTGCTTGCGTTGCTGTATTCCGCAAGTAGGCATGCTCTCAATCTGTCTGATCCGTGCCACATACACCACGCATGTTGATCTGTTTTGCTGAGTAACGTGGCCTCTCTTTTATAATGGAGAGGCCAAGTGATCGGGGCTGTGCTGCAGTCCCATGGTCGGGGCTGTGGTCAAACTCTAGACCGGGCCTGTGTTAAAAACAGCAGCAGTCCCGACCTCGGGATATGAACAGTCAGTTCTATTTTTAGAACAGGACTGGCGCAGGCCCAATCCCCGATAGATGAACAATCAGTCCCTCGCTAAAAATAGCGTGGGGCTGTGCTATTTTTAGAACGGGACTGGCGTAGGCCTGACTTAGGGAAACGAACAGTCAGTCCCGAGCTAAAAATAGTACATGACCCTATTTTAATTATTTGGGTCTGACTGCTCATCTATATGGCTACTTAGGGCTGTTCTTTTCCTGGCCGGGCTACGCGGTCGTGTGGGTCCGGTCCCAACCGGTCAGACTTGAATATCTCGCTGACCCTTGGTCCGTTTCAAGTGCCGTTTGGACCGAACCCCACTAATTGATTCATTGCAGTCGCGTCGGTCCAGTCCAACGGGGACGATTAGTCCTCCAGAGGATCGTACCGTCGCGCCGCTCTTCCCTCGGCTTCGGCCCAGGGGAAGTCTAACCGAAGTACTAGGGTCCATGACTACGGTACACAATTTTTGACGTAGCGCGGGAGTTGACCGCGGCGAGTCAATTTTCGCTGCTGCGCCGTATCATCTTCCGACAACGTAGGCCCTATCCGGTCATAGGGGATCGCGAGATGTATGGCTCGCGCACTCGGTCGGAGCAGCTTGTGGAAACTCCATATGTATCGTGAGTAGACCACTCCTGCGTGACGCAGCCGAGAGGATCCCGCCCTGCGCGAGACCGATGCGCTCGACACCACTTTGGCATCTTCCAGATCCGGCCCACGAAGACACAACATTTATTTGGATTAAGACGACCGTTCAGAGGCATAGTGTGGCGGCTATCCAGACGCACGTGCGGATATCCGAGTCAATGTGGCGTGAACTTCCTGGGAATTTTATGGATATACCTTGTATTTTCATAGCGCGAGTAACCTCCAGTGTCTCTCTTCGTTAATTGTAAGTGTTAAAATTATCTCGTCTGACAACAGCTTTGACATCGTCTGGATCCGGGACACGGAGACGCGACACTTATTTGGATTGAACCGACCGTTTTGAGTCATAGTAGTGTGGCGGTTAACCTCACAGATGTTCGTGCTTTATGGTACTCAGACAGTCAGGGTTATGCGACGCGGTCGTGTCGCGACCTTTATATTTGATGATGATGAGCTCACACGTCTTAACTCGTTGGAGGTTCAGGCTCGTGAGGGATCCCAATTTTATCATGGCTAGACATGGTATCGGGAGATTTCATCAGATTTCCAAAAATGTCATATTTCTCATTGTTCCGTGGAGGAAGCCATTACACTTATGACTTCACGAGATAATAATATAAATAAATAAATTAAAAAAAAAAAAACTCTATGTAGATAGGATTGTCGGATGCATAGTATTTGGATTGCCCCTATGATCTCACTATTATACTTTGGAATTGAGAGGTAAATTGCATGAGCAAGGCTAACATAGCCAGAAAATGTTGTCGGCCAAGGCAGAAAATATGTCACGAGTAGGAGGGACATAGATTCTTAGACATAGGCGGACGACAACTCAAGAAAGATGGTGAGACATTTCGGCTCGCATGAATAACCGTTAGTTCTACCACTTCAAAAGTTGCATCAAAACCTAGGCTACCAGAGTGGCCCGGGTTCACTTGCCCGACCGGACCAAAAAGAGAAAATAAAAATAAAAATAGCACAAAATTTTAGTTTTTCCCCATGAATCAGATAAAAAATAGTTGTTAATTTAAATTTGATAACGAATTTTGTTGTGCCCCTAAGGCAAAAGTTGTTCAATTTATGTTCCTGCATAACATAGTTTTATTTTCTGGAATTTTTAGAATTTGATTTTTTTTATTTTTTTTTTTGGGTCTTCCCTAGTCCTTTCACGGTCGGGTCGTCCAAGTAAATAGGGTGACCCGGGAGACCCGACTGGTAGCCTAAATGAAGACATCATAATGAAATCGAGAGCAAAGAAAGAAAGATGAAGTACATCTCTGAGTTAATCGTAGGGTGTCGACGATTAGCCCAACGATATTAAGTGAGAACATTCTGTTGTTGCGTAAAGAGGAGAATTTTTATTAAGATAGGACTTCTTCATGACCGTCCATGTCACGGCTTAAGGATCTGTAATGAAAGTCATATCAGTATGTTTCAATTAGTAGGACTGCAATTGAAGCAGTTCAAGTAAGTCAGGGGTTCTTCATGTACGTTAGACATGGAGTTTCGACTTTATCAAGGAGAAGGAAGGATTGCTTCTGGCAGGTCAATTCATGAAGTCAGGTCAATTGTAGTTGGTTCAACATCGCACTAACAATTCTTGCCTTTATGAATCAGTTGTATATGAAGGTTTTCTTTGAGTGTTATATCTCGACAGCAATGGTTGTTGGGATTTTGGTTATGTAAAAATATTAAAGGCTAACTTTTGGTATGTGTGTGCTTTGTTGATGGTTTGTGTGTTTTGCTATAATAATTTTTTTCTTGGGCAAGGGGCTAGGATTAATTGATGGGTTTCACTTCTGGTTGAAACCGTTATAGTCTACCGGAGTATGCCTTGAGTTTGGGGGATCGGCATCCTGAGCAACTGGCAATGTTCGGGGTACGATTGCATCTTACCCATGCGTAGTGATGTTACTGTGAAACGGGCAAACACCCTTGATTGACTTACCTCTGCATTGGCATGTAAAAGTTTTCACATGTGGGTCAGTAGCTTAGTAGGGATATAGGGTGATGACAACCCATCAGGGAAGGTAAGTTGTGCCCCGCAGGAACCTATCTTGTCATGGAAGACCACGCGAAGTACAGTTGGCGCACCCGGCTAGTGTCGCGAAGGGACAACGCGACCACGCTCGCCTCGGCGGTTCATCGTGTTA
Source organism: Chara braunii (assembly GCA_003427395.1). Lineage (NCBI taxonomy): Eukaryota > Viridiplantae > Streptophyta > Charophyceae > Charales > Characeae > Chara > Chara braunii. The sequence goes on along the minus strand of BFEA01000387.1, from coordinate 791,096 downwards.
ATTTACGTCTTTCCCAAATTGTCTCTAAAGTTTTGTGTGACATGACCGGGAGGGCTCTCATCTTTTGCGAACAAAGACAGAATCCGATGCGCTCGACACCTCGTCAATCTTGGTCCTCACCCTACTTGCTCCCAAACCATTCTACCGAGAAGTTATTTATTGTTCTTTGTTTGAAAAAGATTCAACAGTGCTTCAACTTTCAGCCATTGCTCACTTATATCTTGTTGTAATTGTATACGTCTTCCATAACATGTATACATCATTTTCTCAGCAGGCCCCAAAGGATGGCCCTTCTCTCTACCTTGAATATATTTTTTTCAAAAGTGTTGTTTGGGCCCAGAGGATGACCCCTCTCCCTATCTTTAATAGATTTTCTTCAAAAGTGTTGCGTGAGGGGGAGTGCTATGCCCCACGTAACAGAGCCCTCTAATCCCATGGTCAGGTTGCCTCGCTCCCTCCGTAGTGCCAGATCTTGTCCCACCAGAGTGATGTGAGGATTATTCCCAGGTACTGTAGAAATATGCGTTTCATAGTTTTCGGGATTTTGCCTTTTTGTTCCACATATGTACGATCTATAAACCGATCGTTTGTGAGCAGGCAGCGGTGCTCTGGCTGCCACTGTAGGTAGGCAATCTTACCAGGTTGGTCTTGGTTGTTGTGAACCGACGACTCGGTCAGATGTTGTCCCTTCCCACGTTCAGGTGGGTCATCCATCAGTTTTTAACAATGTCTTGAGGTTTATTTCGGCCTCAACATTTTTTATGCGATGTTTACCATCAGGCTAAAAAGTTATGTGTTTTTGCAATCGTTTATTTTGCTTGCAGTGGGTCATTACCATTTCGTCAGATCGAAGAACACTTTCAAAATTGGGGTATCGGGACAGAATGCTATGTAATTCTCGTTCATGCAGATGAATCCTATAGAGCTTTGTGCTCTCATACCATCCCACCCCGCCTGGTTTGTACCTCATGAGGGTGTAGTCCTTGTTACTGTGGAAAAGGTTTACTAGAGCTCCATCGGTTCGTACGTCTATTATACCACTCATACTCTTTGTGCCACCTCCCAATCACCGTCTTGGATTGACGGCCCCTTCTGCAGGATATGAATGCAATATAGTGGAATGGAAAATATGAGTTGTTCCAATTTCTCCCCCCAAATTGTGACAACCTTTTAGGGAGCACCATATTTGTTGTTCATTTTCCAATTAAGATCTTCTTTGTTTCATAAATCCTTAACTCTTATTCTCCCTCTCTTCACCCAGCTATTGCACGGGAGTCTGATCTGCAATACACTCGGTCATTGTCGTTCGTGATATTCATGTTGTTGAACAGGGGTTGTCGCACTACCTCCTCACATCTTTCGGGCGATGCGTTATTTGGTAATGGTAGTTGTCGACATACATGCAGGGTCTTTCCCCATAAGTCATCCCATGTCAAATCCCTCCTTTCCACCCTCACCTTGTCTTCTCCTATTTCATGGTGTGCCTCAGGATGGTCCAGAAGCAGTCTTCCAATCAGGTTAGGGAGTCGACTTCAGGGGGAGGTTGAGTGGTCAGTCGAGCGATATGTTCAAGCGTCGGGGCCCTCCATGGGACGCAGGTCGTGAAGAGCAGTTTTTTTATCCACGGTATCGTTAGTGTAGTGACCTCATTGGTCGAGTCCAATATGCCCAGACCTCCCTTATCTTTTTGTTGGATTACAGCAGACTAAGCGACTCTGATGATCGTAGTGGGCCAACCATTGTTCCCTCTCCATAACAACGTCATCAATGGTAATAACAATGTCATGTTGACTTGTCTCTTCAATGCTCTAATTGCCTTCCGGATCAAGGCCCATATTGAAGATTTATACCACAAGGGGGACAACATGACATTGTTATCACCCGCACTACGTTTGTCATTCCAGAGGGTCAGTTTTCCTAACGCAGGTTTCAAAATCCCAACATCATTTGATGCAGGTCTACCTTATGTTTTTTAGTATAATTCAAGTACTGTGACTGCTGTAGTTTTCGGTAGCCAGTTGACCCCAGCAGTTCCGGTGAGCGCACCACTTGGTGGTGTATCCACTACCCTAATGTTTTACTCCCCAACTTAGCAATCACATATGACACTGCAAGAAATTGGTCTATAAGGTTCCAAATCTCATTCATATTATCGGGACCGGCTTCCACCATGACTGTGAAATGGTCTGCGAAGAGAGAGCAACGCAAAATTGCGTTTTTAGGGATAAATGAAATCTGTAGTTTTTTAATGTCTTTGTTGGTGTGAAGGTTCACAGTTAAGACCTATGTGAAAATTATGAAAAGGAAGGGGGTCAGCAGGTCCCCTTGCCGCACCAATCTCTGAAAGAAGATTTTCGAAGTCAACCAACATTTTACTTGGATCCTCGTGATGGTGTTTTGGTGCGGTATCGCAGTCCAACGTACAAAAAGTGTCATCCGAAATTCATCCATTCCAAACATTTCTCGAGAAATAGTCTATGCACATGGTCGTAGGTTTTCTCGAAGTCAATGAAAACAAATGCAGCTTTGTGTTTGCCACGTCAGGTAAGCTTGAGCAGCTCGTTTGACGGCAGAATGTTGCCCTGTATCCTTCACCCTCTTACGAATCTCGTTTGTGTCACGTGAATGACTTCGTCCAATACCAGGATCAACTTGTTAGTAAGGAGTTTTGCTAACATCTTGCAGACTACAGTCAACAAGTTTATTGGTCGGTAGTTCTTAATGTTCATTTAATCTCTTTTTTTTGCAGGAGTGTGGGGACTCTTTGCCCTACCACTTCCCTCATCTTGCATGACTCTCATACCTATCTATAGAACCCCGTCTGGCCCGGGGTCATATGGCTTCAATAGGTCTCCCAATTTCTTCATTTATTTCTAACAGTGAAGAGGATCTGTTGTACCTGCAATGGTAGTTAATTTACTTAATTGAATTAGGGAAGGGATATAAATGAGTCCTTCTAATTGTGTTTTTTGTTGTTCTGTCAGTCTTTTAGTCAGTGGTTGCAAGAAGTGTTCAATCTCCTCTTCCCTTGCGTCCACTATTTGTTGCCCACATCTTAAGGTGAAGAGGTCCTTATAGAAAGTCCAGAGGACTTTTAGGCAGTGAAAGGTGGTGTCGCTACCTTTGTCTGCCCTTGTTGTGGGTCGACCAACGCCTCTATGGTTGTTTTTTATGTACGTGCTCGTGCAAGCTCAAAACATATTGTATCCATTGTCCTTTCAGTTCGACAATGTCTCTGTTTTCCTTTCATGCACATCCTCTTTCATCATCGTGTGGCAAATTCTGGAAATTGTTGGTGCAATATGTATATTTTTTATTCTATTATGGCTTGGTCATTTGGTATCTAGTTTGGGTGTTCGTTGTGTTGTATTCTTCTAGTTGTTGCAATTACGAATGAATATTTATCTCTTGTTCATGTTTTGTTTTTGTTGGTTCAATTAAGTATTTCTTCATTTTTTAATGATAAATATCAATTCGTTGTCGAGCGCATCGACTCTCGTCTTTTTCGCAAAAGACGAAAGTCCTTCCGGCCATATCACGCAGGAGTAAACAAAACAAAAAGGAGACAACCCAAAAATAATGTGAAGTAATCCCACAAGTAGTCGAGACATATATGGTTGCGTCGAGACAGATATGGGCGCGGTTCCCTATAACAGGATAGGTTTCCACGGGGCACAACTTACCTTCCCTAACTTGAAGGGGCTGCCAACACCCTTACAGGCGTATCCCTACCGAGCTACTAACCCACTTGCGGAAGTTTTTAGATGCAATTGCAGAGGTAGGTCAGTCGAGGGTGTTTGCTGATTTCGTTGTAGTACGGATACGCTTGGTTAAAACGCCATCTGAGTTTGGACATCGTTCATTTCCTACGACGCTGATGTACCTCGGTACGAAGCGCATGACGGTCGACAAAGACGGTTTCAACCAAGCGTGAAACCCACAAGAAATTCGAGTCCCTGACATATAACTGGAAAAGAAAGTTACAATAATAAAATATAATTACATCAAGACGAATCCACCTTAGTCAATAGGAACTTACATCCATATTTACATGAGTTCAAATAATAATTGAAGATAATGCATCATCAAAAGATAAAACTGAAACGCAAGATCAAAATAAATATTGACCACTAAAGATCGAATTTGATAACGTACTACAGATTGAGGCAACAAAAGTTTACCTAGACATTAATCTCAATCCCTCCAACAAAATAGTCGGACTGACTCATGTTTGACTTGATGAGATGCACTGTCAAAGTTATCCGATTTCATCCGTCCATTGACCAAAGACAAATAAGAATTACACACCTTTTGTTTTTCCCATGAAAGTAGGTTTGAGCATAGTTGTGTCTATGGTCGAGTTTTGGAGTGAAACATTCGGAATGTTCTAAGTTTGGCATGAGCGTGATCTGCAATTATAACTTACAACTGCCATGCAGACTGACGACTGATTCAAGCGAACATGCTGTCGAGCGCATCAGTCCCGCACGGGGACCCTCTCGGCCGCGTCACGCAGGATTATGCAGGGCTTGTCGCGAAGAGCGTTTGCCGCTCCGGCCGAGTGCGCCAGCCGTACCTCTCGCGAACCCCTATGACAGGACAGGGTCACGCGAGGCACCGCTTACCTCCACTTGCGGGAGCTGTCACCATCCCTTAGGTAGGCGTATCCCTGCCGAGCTATTGACCCACATGCGAAAGTTTTTCGTATGCAATTGCAGAGGTGGCCCAGCCGAGGGCGTTTCTCGTTCGCTGTAGCATAGGGGGTTACACGTGGTTGAACGCCCGAAAATCGAACCCGCACGCGAATCGACGTACTGGGGGGTTGAGGTCCCAAACGCGACTCGGCGGCGGTCGACTAGGACGCATCACACATACCACGCGTTGCACCACAACACTCACATCTACCCCCACATAACACATGGAAAAACACAAAACAAACACCTCAAATAACATCACAACACTCCTAGTCCCTTCAGTATCCGACCCATAACGTTATGCCGCGAGAATCAGATAGGTATTGCGCGCTGGATTTTCGTATAAGAGACGTGCGAGCGCATGGCCTCCTCATATCGACCAACCATGCGGGCATTCGCAAGCCTTCGCGTTGATGGGGTACTACGTAGTATTCGTAACCGCGCGGCCCTTGGTAATCTCGAGGGTCGTGTTCGACACTCAGGTGTCGGTTGACAAACGCTTTGAGGGGTTACCTTCTTGGCGCTAGACGACCGCCGTGCGCGGTTGAAGACCACACCCTCTTTTGCACCCTGTGCAAAGGGGTTGAGTAGACAGCTTCATGGCTGTCGTGGTAGCCAAACTCAAGGGGTTTGACTTTGACGGCTACCACAGACTACAACGTCCAACCATGAAAACTTAACAGAGGAAACAACTGCAGGTAGAAAAGGAGGATCACCTCTTATCCTTGCCCCGTCTAGCCCATAGCCTGATGGTCATCTCAAATGGAAGGGGTAGGCCAACACGAACAATGCATGCGGGTAGTGCCCAAACTCAGACCCATACTAGGCCGCCCGACGTTCAATACGTTGGAGGCTCGTACGCGGGTCCCCCGTAGGCCGACTAGGACTGATACCCTACCCACGTCGTCGTTTCGTGCTGCCGAAACTCGGGTCTACTGGCCCTAAAGCGCCTTTGCTCTCTCCGCTTGACCCAGAACTTGCGAGCGCGGAAATCGACAGGCGCTGCGTGCGTTGGTTAATATAAAACCGCGCGAACACCGGACCTGCGCATGCCGGCTAACAATGCGGATTTGCGCAAGCAGTCGTGATGTCGGTGCACTATGTAGTGCCCATACCCGAGTGGCCTCATTTGAGCCATGGGGTCGCTCTCGACGCTCAGGCGTCGGCTGAAGTGCGCGCTAAGGGGGGTTAACCTTTAACGAGCGCAAAACCGGTCTGAGGGTCTTACCATCTTCTGCACCCTGAGGTGCCCCAAAGGGTGCGGGGTAAGATGGTCCCTAGGGCAGGAAGGAATTCGGAGCGGTGGTGAGTTGTCTGGCGCATCACCAGCAACACGCTAATCCTTCCGCCCGGAACTTTATCGTTCCACCAAAATAATTTAAACAAGGAAAAAAGAAAGCGAGTACTTGACGTTGGCAGGCGAAAACCTAAATACCCGTGTGTACGCCCACTCTACCTAGCGCATTACTAGGACGGGGGGAGAACAATCTTACTCAAACAAAAGGTTGTGGGGTAGTTCACTCTCACAACAGTTGTGTGGTTTGCTTATCTGAATCCAAAACATAATCATTCAACATGACTCAATCGAGACTCTTCTATACATACCTGCAATCATACGCACAACATTTAGACAACATCACACACGCTAAGAGGGTCAACTATCCAACCTCCTGCAGCTCACACCCTGCCTTATGCACACAAGCCCAACCATTTCCCCACCAATCCTCAACAAAAATACTCAGTCCTTAAGAAATGACCATTTATAAAGAAGTTGGGTGAAAACCCAAAGAAACACATAAATCTCGGCAAGGGCCAAGGCCTTAGGTTGAGAGGCAGTAGAAATGAGAAAGTTGAGTCATAAACCGACGAATCGGCAACCGACCTGTTATCAGTGAAAACAGAAAAGTGATCCTTTTGAAGGATCAGGCTGATCGGATCAAGCCTTCAGGCAAAATACGGAAACCTGCATCACAGTACAGACAAAAATGAACCACTACTATGTTCATGCCAAAAAAGGGGAATACTCCCTAGTTCGTAACCTAGCTCCTCTGCTGGTACCAAGTCACTGAACATCTCCTCTATCCTGGATGGATCTGCTAAGTAGCTCCTGGCTGAAAAACATTCCAACTCCTCATATTCTACGAAATTTCGGCAGTGCTTCCCATATAAAAAAGTGTCTTTTCAGAATTTGTATGAGCCAAAAAATGACTAACTCTTTCAGATTTGTAAAAATTTCGGTTGCGCTTCCCGTAGGAACAGGAGACTGTCAAGATTTATACAAGCTGAAAGACAGAAAGATAAAGCAAGTTATACTTGGGACTATCTTTTGACATCTGCTTGATGACTCAGAATCAAATGATAGCCCGCACAACCTCTAAATGAGAGTGTGGCTAGCCCTGATCCTACTCTTAGCAGGGTCAGTTCTATCTTCATCCCAAGTTCTCTCTCCCATCATCCATCTCATCTATCTATGGCTTCAGCATTTGGCGAGCATCTAAACAGCTAATCTATCAAAAAGACACCCCAAAGTGAGAGCCCGTAAGCATGCATATACAAACATCTCTCACAATCCCACATAAGTTTGGCCCAAGTAGTTCATTAGATCACTCGACTCTTTTTCCCTTAGTAGCCCCCTTGCCTATGGCATAGGATTAGACAATGCCATAATTTAAAGGTATGTCAAACCTGCCTAAGTAAACAAGTAAAAGTACGCACAACTGGACTGCCCTAACTTAAGGGTATGCCCAACACCACATCGACTCTACTCATAAAATATATGATCAGACCGCCCTAACTTAAGGGTACGCCTGGCTCCTGCTTAACTGACGACATGAAGCATAAACTAGACTGCCCAAACTTAAGGGTATGCCTAGTCATCTTTAGACAATATTACATAGGGCATAGGATTAGGCTGCCCCAACTTAGGGGTGTGCCTAACCTGCCTAAGACGAATGGTCAGACCATCCTAACTTAAGGGTACGTCCAACCTACATAACATCAACGACAAGAGCATATCAGTAGGCCGCCCTAACTTAAGGGTACACCTAACTAGCTTTAACAGGTTTAGATACATAAGACAATATAACCAGACCGTCCTAACTTAAGGGTACGCTTGATCTGCCTGAACAAAGCACAAACGACGTATGAATAAGTCGCCCTAACTTAAGGGTACGCTTACCTCCGCAACGACAGTATAAGAGAACAACCATTGGTATACTTGCACAAACTTTATATGTTTCTCTCTTATTAGGCAGATGATCAGACCTACCCAACTTAGGGAGACATCCAATCATGCCTTGTGTTTAGAAGGAAAAATAAAAAAAGATTTATACTAACTTTCGGCGCCCTTGTATTATCACGAGCATAGGACTGAACCGCCCTAACTTAAGGGTACGCTCAGTCTGACTGGGTTACCTTCATTATATTTTTCACTTATCTCTCTTCTCTTTTTGTTCTACCTAACTTACTGACTGGCTTTCCCAACTTAGGGTGCCCGGTCTGCCATATGGTATAGATTCGTATAATATATATCAAAATTATATACTTTTGGTTGACCTTTTTGTTCATGACTTATGACTGAGCCGCCCTAACTTAAGGGTACGCTCAGCCTCATGCCCTTGTCCCCTTTAGAAGAAACACACGCAGAACCGGGTTTACGCAACTTAGAATATCCCCAACTCTGTTTTCAGCAACCCCAAAAAGAAACATCAGGATTCTGGGTCTTCCCAACTTAGGGTGTCCATCCTCCTGTTCAGAAACCCCCAAAGAAACAGCGACTGGTCCGTCCAACTTAGGATAGGCCCAACCCTCAGAGATCATACAGTCAGCCCAGCAAGCATAAATAAAACACAGCATTGAGCCCACATCAACTTAGAGGAGCTCAGCTTTGGGTTGACCCAGTCAAACGCATGCAAACCAGCTTCCTCCCACCTTCCCCTAGTGTAACTGTATCTGAATTTACTCACATGATGCCTCACTTCCCTCATATATTTGTTCACTTACCTTTCCCAATGCATGTCCTGTCATACATAACAAAACAAAAGGCAGCATGCTTACATAGTTGTATTAAGATAACCCAAGGATAACTGTTAGGGGAAGGGATCACACATGTCAAATGAAATTATACCTGAGTGTTCCCTGCCTCCAGAACCCCGCCTGGGTTCCGGCAGAGCTCCCGCAATCGGTGGGTGGACCTCCCACAAGGACTTGGCGCGGACCTATGGGTTGCAATCCCGCCTGCCGCCTTGCCCTCATAGCCTTAGACTAGACTGAGAGTAAGAAGGGTACAAGCAGAAAGTTTAGACTCTCGAGATCCAAGGGTGGGATAACTCAACTCACAATGAGAGGGCCTTGAAATCTCGATGCGCCTGAGGGCCCCGCAATGATGGTCAGTAACACGCAATGCAGATGGTTAGATCCCAGCCAAAACGCAGAGTAACAGTCCCCCGAACCTGTAAGCCGTAGCGATCGCCTCCTCCATACCAACCCCATTCACTCTTCCAAGCCTCCCTTATCCCTCTCTTTGATCAGACAGTTGTTTCATAGCTTAGACAGGCCGTGTTTAATTATGATACAACTCCGTAGTATATTCGGGATGCAACAGTACACAGCAAAAATGCAGCGTAGTAGCGCAGGTGAATTCAGTCGTCGTAGCAGTATTCATGTAACAACCAAGAGCTCGCAAAGACTTTCATAATGTCGCGCATCAAAATAGCCCGCAAGCGGTTTGAGGCAAGATGCCCAGTAATACAGTAATCCACAGTCAGCAAAGTGTACAGTATTTGTTCCCAAATGGTCCAACTAATGAGGTGTCACAATGCAGAGGCACAGTAGCAGCACAGTCCTAGGATTGACAACCCGAAACGGCAACCTAACTCAACTTTTAATGCCCTGAAAACACAGCAACTTCAGTCCCTTCCGGCTTGGCAATCTTAGCACCAGCAAGGTTAATGAACAGCGACCCTAGCGTCGCACAGCGGTGGCACGGAAACGCGTAACACTCAAATATAGTCTAGCTATAGGGTCCCTTTTGCTCATAGTTCAATATAGTAGAGAAGTCACAACTCATGTTCAGAATGGCAACCCCACCACAGTGTGTCTACGCCAAGTTTTGAGAAAACTCAACAGCAGTACAGTAAAACCCCTACTATTTCACGAGGAGTCAGGTAAGTCACAGTCCTCCTGTATTCTTCTTGAGATGCAACTAACTTTAACAGAGTACTGCACCTACCACGATCCGGCACATCAACCCAGTGTCGCACTACTGTGCAAGCCAAATACTATAAGTCGCCTTACTGTACCGCAAGCCTTGCGGCCGCAGCATTCATACGCAGCAATATCCCACATAAGGCACAGCATGCGCAGCAATACGCTTGCGCAATATACTCAATAAGACTGCAATTTGTAACAATTTACCTAGCAAGTGTTGCAGCAACATGCAGCAATACGGCGAGGCGCAGCCAAGGTAACGGCCCACGCAATTCTCATAGCAAGAACTGATTGTGCATAGTAACCGCAGGTAGCGCCGAGATCCGCACTTGCATTACACAGCAATGGGGCACGTCAGCCAACACAACAGCAGGTAGCGTGCACAACACACCCCAATATCGCTGCAGCCTCCACCAAGAACTCCTTTGGACCCCCTTCCGGTACCAACCTATGGGCTAAATCCAAGCACCACGAATGATGCTGACTGATACTGACTGTAGGATAGTGGACACACTTATCCAATCCACTATGGAGGTTATAACAGCTCCCTTGCTGTTTTCGTCAGCCCCAAAGTATGGACAGCGCTGAAGTGCCCAGCCTATTTGCCCAGCTATCCCGATTCCCATGCTGCCACAAGTAGGAAGGCACATGCCTGTTGCGAAGCCTGGGTGACACAGGGCCTATGCAGATCTTAATGGTAGCAGACAAAAACTCAAATTAAGGTCTGCGAGGCCCAAGTGGAGAAGGTTTTTGTGCACACAGTTGCGCATATCTAGTGTTGCTGCTGCGGCCTCTGCCTTGCTCCGCCGCCCAAGCCTAGTCCATCACTTCATGGCTCCCAACGGCATCCTCACAATGCGACCCCAAACCTGCAAAATATGCAGATTTGAGGTCGGCCAATTTGAGGTTTTTCACAAAGTTTGGGTCGCACGGCTGCACCTTTTCAGATGGAACACATCCCTGACCATCTGCAGCAAATAGCAATCTGGTCCTCCGCTGCTCATACGGCTCCATCCACAAGTTACCAAAAACTCTTATGAACAAAATTTCTCCTCCAAAATATATATATATATATTTTTATTTTATTTTATTTATTAACGTCCCGAAGGACCATAGAGAAACTCCACAATGAGGCTGCACAAGATCAGCCCCCTCCTGCTGAATCTACTTTTCAGCAATTCAATGGTTCACCCATCGAGCTAAGCTCTTGGGCCTACAGCCGGTCCCGACACCGGACCACCAGAAACGGGATAATAATAAAATAATAATAATAATAATAATAATAATAATAATAACAATAATCCCCCCTTATCGGGTCAGCCGCCCGATTCCCTAACAAAGCCAAGGGGGGATAGTCCCGCGGGACCCTCAACCCCTCGGTTTGCTCCAAAGTGCGCTCCTCTGCTCCTCCGCTCCTCGCTGCTGGCCTCGATCTCAGGATCTGCTGGCTGATAGTTTAGTGACGTAACCAATAAGGCTAAGCCCAAGCCTGACCCTACTGCATGCCAACTGAAGTATGAAAAGTAGTTTCAGCTAGACCGGGCCTGCAGCAGCGCACTATATGCCGTCGGTCGACTATTGCATGTGCCCCAGGCCCCGCAATGCCGTGCTTGGCTGCCTCGAGGGCAAGGCTCCGCTTGGCTCACCACCCTCGTTGCCCCACCATACTACAGCCTCAGTCGAGGCTCTCATAGTCCGCCGCACTTGTTAAACGAACGCCCTTTTATCGTCTCCACGCCAGAAAACCCCGGCCTTTATTTTGATTCGCGCCATCCCTACACGGTTTTTGGCGGCGCCCTCTACTATCGACGGTGCATGGTCATCCTAGTGCCTGCGAAATTTCTCACGGTGTGACCCAGAAACGTCGGCCACCAGTAAGTGAGATAACATCCTCCTCTAGTCACAGCCTTACCAAGTCAACTTTATGCCGTCCGAAATTTTCCCTGTGCGTGCAAGGTTGCGACTTCCTCATAAATTCTAGCCCTCTTACTTGCTCAACCGTTTGGTCCGGTTAACGCGTGCTCGCAAAGTGCACGCTCACACACTCTCTAATCAACAAAAATGGGACGCACCCCTAGATATTGCCAAAGCTTTCTTCCTGTAAGCTGCAAAAATGTGCCCAAATACCCTTGTAAGGGTGTTCGGGTCGACAATGCTATTTTGGTTGGTCATCCTTGCACTACGGCCATGCTCACTCTGACATAGCTGATCTCAGCCGTGTGATCCTGATGATCACGCAGCCAAGATCGACCACATCTACCTGCTTCCCACTTGTACTCCGACAAAAGATGCTACCGCCAGTAGGGCTCATTCAATTTCAATCCCACTGTTGGATGAGAGTTCAACGAGATAACTATCGGGCTAACTCCTATCACGGGAGCTACACAAGCAGCCCCGTTATATAAAGGGGTGCAGGCAAACAGGTCGCTCGCATTTAGGACTAGGCATCCCCCTCCTTGGTCCAACCTTTCCATTAGGCTAACTGCCAGCGTGTGACTTAAGCAGGTGCCCAATCTGAAAGTCTGACATGTCAGCCTCCGAAACCCTAGTCCGGAATCAAAACTATGCAAACACAATATAAAACAAAAATAGAACTCTCATCCTTTTCCGCGCCGCGGCCTCACACCCGGCACCACCATATTTTTCTTTTCCTACTTAAAACCCTGAATCGCTCGGGTTAACAGTTGTGCGTCACAATATTAAATAGAGTAAATATAGATTTTAGTATTTCAAACGATTGTATGTCTTCGGGGCCTCGCCAAACGTGAGGGTCGGTCGGGCGCTCCACCGATCCTCGTCGTTGCCCTCGCAGGCCGCAGGCTTCCGAATTGTAGATAAAATGTTCGAGTCTCATGGTCGTAGGTTAGGTTTAAATAGACTTTGGCAAATACCTTATTCTCATCAAGTCAACCCATTCAAACAAAATCATATCAACAGTCGGACAATACCCGTCATTGAAAATCCGGAGCAGATACCCTTGTAACTTGTAAGGGTTTCTGCTCCGACACCAGTATCTAGTGGGAGTTTGGCTGAGGGGACACATTCATTAAAAGATAACACGGGTGTCATGAGATGATATCAACAAGAATTGAAATGTCGTGTAAAAAAAAAAAAAGACAAAGAGCTCAGTCGATCTGATTCCCAGTACGAATACAAACTATGAGAATACATGTCTGGTTTAGGTGGTGGGCTACAAGGTCGACATCTGTCTGTGCTAAGGTTTGTTGTTGCGGACAATTATTGTACCTTGCCAGAGAGGTGAAGATAAAGTAGTTAGGTGATCATTGTCTGAGCTCTGAACGTCACCGTTCGCATTGGTGGTAGTGAGAAGTTTATGTTTTTTTTTACAATTGGATTCGTTGCTACAGCGAACTCGACGGTTTGACTATGGTTCGATTGCTAGTTATTATCGTTGTGCATTAAAGGATAGGTTGTCATTGTTATTAAGTTGCGGCTGCTGTTTATCGAGTTCGTTGAACTTGCTGTTGTTGAGGTTGTTAAGCCTTGAGATGGCTGAGATTACTATGTTTTGTTGACCTTGTTGTGCTTTTTGCGGTTAATGTGCATAACTGGTTTTACTGCACTTGTTGTTCATCTCACGCCAGTTTCGCTTAGAATTGTTTTGCCTTTTAGCATTGTTGTTTGCTGTGCATTTTTTGTTATCGTATTGCCAACATTGTTGCTATTGTGGTCTGCAGTTTTGCGGCTACTGTGTTTTTAATGCAACGCTATTGTTTCCACTGCCAGAGTCACTGTGTTTTGTTGAGTATTGTTGCACTTCGAATAGAACACAGGGGTGTGCTCTAGTTGAACGCAACTCTGTTTAGGTTGCGTACTGGCGGATTAGTCAGAGGGAATGGCGTCCCGACTCGAGGGAGTGGTGAGACTCTTTAAAAGGGTCATTGCGGTTATTTGTGGGACTGTCAAGAGGCTGCTACTTGCGGTCGGTCGTGCTTCATTGCGCTTTGGTCACCATTGCGGGACCCTCAAGCATATCTATATATCAAGGCCCTCTCGTATGAGTTGAGTTGTCCCCCTCTTGTATCTCGAGCATCTGAAACCCCTCTTTCTGTCCTTATTATTCTAAGTATCATGTGAGTTTTGAATGGAAGGCGGCATGTGGGATTGCAATCCATAAGACCGCAACAAGATCTTGTTGGAGGTCCACCTACCGATTGTAGGAACTTGGAGGTCAACCCACCGATTGCAGGAGCTCTGCCAAAACTTAGGGTCCGGAGACAGAGAACTGTCATGGAATCTTATTTGCCTTGTATAAGCCTACTATACCTCTAATTACATACCTCTCTAGTCTTATTGAAATATATACGTGCAACGTTGTGTTTTACTGCTTCTTTTTTTAATCTAATCGGATTGAGTAAAATTGAAGTTTGTGTGAATCTTACTTTACATTGTTACTTGGAATCAGACAACTGAGGGTGAATTGGGGAAAAAGTGAGAGAAAAGTGGTATTGATGGAGATTGTGGGTCACAAAAAGAGGGTCAAGCATGTTTATAAGTTGAATGGTCTGACTGCTACAAGTCTCAGACTTGCTTTCTTATGAGTTAGACATTGTTTCTAAGTTGAATGGTTTGGTAATTGTGAATTTGTTTTGGGTTATGCAGGGTTTGATTATAAGGTTAAATATTGTTTTTAAATTAAATGGTTTTGTCTACCTGTTTTTTTGCGGAGGTTTCTAAACAGACTTGTGCATGTTTCTAAGTTGGATGGCTCAGGGATTCCTTCTTTTCTTAAAGTTCTAAAGATAAGGGTTCAATATTGTTTTTAAGTTGAATGACTCAACTCTTAATGTGTTTTCTTCTAAGAGGATCTGGGTTGCGACTGAGCATTGTTTCTAAGTTGAATAACTTGGTCTAAAAAATCGTGAATACAATATGAAATCTGATAATAGTTATTTATATATTACAAATTATAAATATATACAAACAAAGTTAGTCAAACAGGGTTTCTAAGTTGGATGGTCTGATTATAACTTATCATTAAAGGAAGAGAGTGTGAAGTTAAAAATATAACAAAAATATTTATTTAGGCTGAACATTATTTCTAAGTTGAATGGTTCAACCTTATACCACTGCTGAACATAAAAAGATTAGAGAAGTACTTTTAAATTCAAGCTATTAACTGGTCATGACCGACCAAAGAGGGTTTATAAGTTTAATGCTTTGGATATATGCCCAATGAAGAAAGAAACTTTAATGTGTGTTGTGTTTTGTTTATAAATAAAGAAAAACTAAACATTTTTTCTAAGTTGAATGGTCTAGTCTTTATACCATAAAGTAAAAGGGTATTAGGGTTTATCTAACTTAAAGATAATGAACTACTTATGCGAAAAATAACTTTGGGTTTTGGTGAGAGAACTTACTCATTGTGGTATGGATTTACATGTGAGTTGAGTGTAATCTCTACCTAACCTGAGTCTTTGAGTCACTTTAGATCTCGTCATGTACTGAAGCGAAATTAAATAATTTTGATTTCACATATCTCATGTGTTAGGACTTAAACTTGTATGATTTTAGATATCAACTCTCTAAAGGAGTTGCTGCCAAAAATTATACAGAATCTAAGAAGTACGATTATTTTCAGGCTTTGCATAGTAGAATTGTCCAACTCATTTTTTGACTAGCATAAATTTGACACTCTGCTTTCTCTCAAGG
Organism: Chara braunii; assembly: GCA_003427395.1. NCBI lineage: Eukaryota > Viridiplantae > Streptophyta > Charophyceae > Charales > Characeae > Chara > Chara braunii. The sequence continues at coordinate 775,521 of BFEA01000387.1, read as the reverse complement.
AGAGTGCAAATTTTTACTCATTCAATGAGTTAGATATATCCTTTTATGTAAATTTTTTGTCTACTTCACATTTATGAGTCAGTAGAGATCTAGGAAGTTATCTTCTCTAAAGGAGATATTGACTAAATTTTTACTAATTCAGGGATTTAAGACCAAATTTGTCTTTGAAAAAGTTGCGAATTTTATCTGACTCGAATCTAGATTAGTATAAACTTTTGGATAGTATTTTTTAAAGAAAGATGTTACCCAAAGTTTTGCTAATCTGATGAGTTAGATAAAATTCTGATCTTGTTTATAAGTTTTCTGGGATTTTCGAGTTTGTCTGATATAATTTATGCAAAGGCATTTTTCCTCTGGGAAACGATACCAATTTTTTTTTAAATCTATGGTAGTTATGAAACATTAGGACTTTCAACGTTTTGGCAATTTACCCCTGTCAGGGGAGATGCTGTCAAAATCCTTGATATTGTTTAGACAAGTGTCAGAGATAAGGTAGGAAGGTAGGATTATTTCATATCCACTCAAACATAGCTTGGACACTGACTTGTGTTGTGTTGCAGGTCATTTTCTTTCAGACTGTTTCAAGGTTGACTAACTTTAGGCTGATCCTACAAGGATCATCTTCTGTTATCTTTTCATAACAGGTCGGTTTCCAACTGAAGTCTAATTCATTCTCGCTACTCAACCGAGGGTCTTAACCCCTGTGGGTTGAATTGTTTTTTTTTCTTTTTTACCTGAACTTTTATTAAATGACCATTTAAAACAGGAGTGAGTATTTTCTTTCGGAAGGTTGAACAAGGACAAGGGGTTGTGTGAATAAGGCAAAGGGTGTGAGTGCAAAGAGTGGTTGAGGTTGACCCCGTGTAGTATGTGGTATGTCGATGTCGGTTCTGAGTGTGATTGTAGTTATGTTTTATATTTTGAAGTCAGGATTTGACATTGTTTGCGATCATTTGTATAATTTGAGGGAAGTCGCACTGTGATTGTGAGAGTGATCACCTTACGTCGTATATTTATGTTTTATATATCCTCGCTGTCTATTTTTTATCGTACGCAAGGATTGAGCAAATTTACGTCGAGAGAAAAGGAAGATTTTTTTTACTTTTGTTTTTTAAAATTTTCATAGTTAGACAATGAGGTCCGCGGTAACCGCCAAAGTTAAAACCTTTTACCTGTTTCCAAGCCTCCAATAATGGAGCCTCGTTCCTAGGGTCAGAGGCGGTTAACCGCACAAAGGGTCGGATCCCGCCTACACCTCCTTTTCGCAGTGTGCAAAAGAGGGTTGGTTTTGCAATCGCACTTGCGATTGTCAAACATCAAGGGATTAACCCCTCACGATGTGTCGCATCAGATTCTTGAGTATCAAAAACGACTCTTAGAAATTTTGAGGATCACGAGGTCATGGGTACCACATAGCCATGATTGCAACCACTTGCCTATTCATGTATGACTGGTTGATATGAGAAACTTGAAGTCTACGTCTTCAGAGTCTTACGTGAGATCGCCACATCTATTGTCATTGAAAGGTTACGGGTCAAAAGTGAACAAGAGACTATGTGCGATGTACGTCGGAAGCTTTATTTTGTTTTGTGAAGTGTGTCGTGTGGTTAGATAAACCGTCCCTAGTCGACCGGTGTAGGATTGCTTTCAGGAGATTAACGCCCCAGGAAACGATTCACGCACGGGTCTAATTCGGGCGTTAATCGCTCATATCCCCTATGCTACAGTGAACGAGAAACGCCCTCGGCTAAACACCTCTACAATCGCATATGAAAAACTTTCGTACTTGGTTCGGTAGCTCGGCGGGGATACACCCACCTAAGGGATGGTCACAACTCCCACAGGTGGAGGTATTTTTGTACCTCGAGTGACCCTATCCTGTTGTAGGGATTCACGAGAGGTATGGATGGCGCACTCGGCCAGAGCTGCAACGCTTTGCGACAGTCCTACAAAATTATGTGTGACGTGGTCGGGAGGGTCCCCTTGAGGGACCAATGCCCTCGACAGCGGATACCAGGCGGGCTGATTTTTTTTTGAGGCGATACTCGATAGTTTAGGTCGATCTACTTGGTTCAACATAACAATTGTCAGTGTTTTGTTCCTATTTGGAGCTGTTGTCGTTGTGCAGCAGCTGATGTGGCATTATGTGACCCTTTTGAGGTTGTCCTTGTACTTATGAGACTTTAGGGATTGTCTTGGGAATGATTGCGACAAATTAGGACCACTTGATATATTTGGGACTGATGGTATCATTTTGTGGAATCTTTTGGAGTTGTGCGCAGTGCTCTAATTATACTATATGGGGTTTGAAATTGACATTTTGATCCATTAGGATTTGACTTGTGGACACTTGGTACTTTGTGCGACCATAAGGAGTTATTTTGAGGTAAAGGTATTGTCTTGGGAGTATTTATGTTACTTAGGGTTATCCCAAGTTCAGTCTGATACTCATTTTAGACTAGAGGTTGTTTTTAAGTCAGTTGGTATTCTAGGATTCCTTGTGGGACTACTTGGGGCAGTCAAGTTTCTAGATGTCCTCATGAGATTATAAAACTTTGAAATACTTTTTATGAGATAATTCTCAGTTTATCTTATCTTTTATGATACGAGTATTAATTTTTTTGTATTAGTTGAACTATTGTTGTCTCCTTCTCGGATCGAGTCTTTCAATATGAGTTTAAACTCATTTTGTGGTATTTATCTACATTATGTCTTTATCCAGTCTCAAATGCGAAAAATTCTTTCATAATTTAATTTTTTTTTCAATCTGTATTTGTTTCAAGTTTGTTCATACTTTGTCTACTTTGTCTTAACTTAGTCTCATTTCTTCAAAACCTTTTAAAACTGCAATAATATATTTATCTATAGGTTTATCAAATTTATCTTCCAATTAGTTTTTGTTATCTTATTGATGTTATCTATTACCGACTTTAGTTGAGATAGGAAACGGTGTTCACGACTACCTACGATAGCTTAGTTCTTCTTTATTTAACTTTACTTCAGGAGTTAATCTCTTTCAATTCTATGATTCATCTTGCACGAGGAAGTTAATGTGATTATGTTTTTCACTCAATGTCAGTTTGAAAATCAGATTGTATCTATGTTTTTTTTTGCTATTTGCTTAACCTTTATCATTATCGGTGTCAATAATGATTTATCATTTATACCTCCATGTGAATCTGTATATTGCATATCCTATTTTACATTTTCAATGTTGAATAAAAATAAAAATTGTCGTTGTTTAATTTGCCGAATGAGTTGCAAGATGGTTGGATTTGGTCTACGACGAATAATTGTTGAGTTTTTTTCTCCTCTTACTCAAATCTCTTAACTTTGATATTCGCATATGATGGATTTAAATTTTATTTTCTTAAGTGCTAGACTACAAGATAGGCTCGGGGCCACCTGCCGAGTCAAACCATAAAAAAAATAAAATAAATAAATAAATAAATAAATAAATAAGTAAATAAATTTAATTGTTTATTATAAATTCGGTAATGAATTTCAATATGACTCTGAGGTAAAATTTGTCAAGTTTATTTGTTTGCATAAGATAGTAATTTTTCAGTTTTTTTTTTATGTTGTAAAATTCCTTGCTCCTTGCATGGTCGGGCCATCAGAGAAAACAAAGTGACCCGGGCAGCCCAATTGGTAGCCTAATTTAGGTGTTATTTTATAATATTTGTTATTAGAGTAAAAAATGAATGGTAAGCTCGATACTCTCTGTATTTTGTATCTCTTGTGAGCCCATTGTTATGATAAGTGTCAGGAAATATTTCAAGTTGTGATTTGATAAAATGCATATGGATACTAATTTGTTAAGTATTTGAATTCAAACAAATTGAGTAAACATGAAATGAGTTTATATTACATTTAATATATTTTTTTTAACTGGTAATCCTTCATATCATAATAAACATATGATTATGCTTATTTTCATACGCTAGGTCAAATAGTAAGTGATAATTTTTCTTATAAATGTTGGTGATTAATCAACTTAATTTTAACAACAGTATTACATAACAATTGATTTGCAACTCTCAAAAGTCAAATGAAAGTATTAATATCAATTCATAAACTACTTCAGTCTATCGGTTAAGAAATAATAACTTATGATAGGTGAATCGTCACGTCAAAACAATATAAGATCCTTTTTGTTTTCTCAAACTGAACTATTTGATTATGTTCTAACTTATATTATGCAATTATTATGTTGGTTATAATTATCGAGTTAGTGGTGTTTATTTTATTTTATCGTTTATTTGATGTATTTTTTTATAATTTTTACGACTCTATCTTATGTCGATCATATAAATGTTTCATTTTTGCATTTATTATTATTTTTAGTATGAATTGCTTGAAATAACAATAATCATTATGTTCTTACATTTGGCAAAAGAATCATAGTCAACCAACGTTAACTTTATACACATGAGATCAATGTGCTGTAAGACAAACTTTGTTCAGGTTTAATTGGTGTTTTAATCATGTATCCTTATGTCGATCAGATGAATATTTTTTTTTTGCATTTTTTTTTTTTTAAGTATGAATTACTTCAAAGTAAAATCATTATGTTATTACATTCGGTAAAACAATCATAGTCGACCAGCCTTAACTTTATATACAGGAGATCGACACAAATGGTTGAAAATTGTGAAAATCGACAAATTAAAATATTGGTGAAATTTTATGAAACTGCAATTTTGACTTGCTATTTTATATGTTTTTATTTTTTTTTTCGTTTTTTTTTTACAATAAGTTATTCAGAAGTGCACTCTACAGATTGATGTGAAGTATGGTTAAAATGACCCTTTGGTTTTCTTATAAATGGGGGTGAAAATTGAGAGGTCGGTTAGCCTTCTCTCAAGATCAATGTGCTAAACAAACTACGCTAAGGTTCAATCGGTAATTTAATCATGTATACTTGTATTGCAATGAGTGAGCAAACGTTCATGCATGATCGACCTTTGCTGTTACATGTAACAGTCTCACATGTAGATCAACAGTCCGGTCTACCAACTTAGGTACCAGATAAGACAACGAGTGTCGTGACACAGGATATATGGTACAACAGGCATACACATACTCAGAGAAAACGTACAACCTCATACATTACTGAAGCTAAGACTTCAAGAAACTCCCCCATCGCATTATACAAATTGAGTGCGTATGCAGACGTTGTTGACTATAAAATTACCTTCACTGACGCCCGCGGGAGTCGAATACCCGGGGTACCCGGGTATGCAAAAAAAAAAAAAACAATTATATTTTTGCTCTCTCCCAGAGGACCCCAAATCCGGGCTCTTTTCATTTTTTAAGAGTTGGCTGTCAAAGGGGGGGGAGGGGGGTATAAATTGCTTTTAAAGAAGCTAAGAGGGTCTAAAGGGGGGTCTCTTAGTGTGATTTTTTTTTTTTTTTAATCTTCAGTTCGGTGAGGAATTCTAATGTGACCCTTAGCCAAAAGTTGTTTGTATCTAGGTTGTTTTTCCGGACGTCTGGGCACCCAACTTGTATCCGGATACACGCCCGAGTGCCCGGCCGAGCATGAACCCCGGGGCAAGGTTCCGAAGAGTCCCATAGCAAAAAAAAAAAAAAAACGAAACAAAAAAATTCAAGAAAAAAAAATATGTTGTGTAGAATTGCAATACGAACAACTTCTGGCGGAGGGTCACATCAGAATTCCTTACCGAATCGAAGAAAAAAAAGAAAATAGCAAAATCACACCAAGGGACCCCCTTTCAAACCCTCTTAGCCCCTTTAAAAACAATTTATACCCCCCTTTCTCCCCCTTGATAGCCAACTCTAAAAAAATAAAAAGATTGGGATTTGGGGTCTTCTAAGAGAATGCAGAAAGATGATTTTTTTTTTTTTTTTTTTTTTTTTTTTTTTTTACGTCCGGTTGCCCGGCCGGCATGAAAATCTTTCTAGGTTTGTATTGCAATTCTACACACCGTACTTTTTTTTAAAAGTTTTTTACGTTCGTTTTTTTTTTTTTTTTTTTTTTCCGCTAAGGTTGCCTGAAACCCTGCTCAGGAGTCACGCCCGGCCGGGCCCCCGGGCGTGTATTCGGGCACAAGTTGGGTGTCCGAGCACCTGGAAAAACAACCTAGATAAATCATTAATATTGACACAAATTGATGTAGAAAAAAAAAAAAAAAAAGTTGCATATACGGAATCACACAAACTTACAATGACAAGTAAATAAACATGCAAAAATGATTGTGCTAGGTACGAGAAGGTGCTTAGAATAGGGTGCTCACAGGTTAGACATTGGTTGGATGACCACTAAACACTGGTAAGGGGTAGCTCGAACCTAGGAGGCTGGTACTGTAAGATAACACACGTAGTTCCTAAGGTACCCGTACGAAGAGGTTTGTGCGATATTGCCTCAACCAGAGTTGGAAGGGGTTCCCGTTCAGCAGTGGTGTTGTCTGCTCAAGTTGGTCTGATAGAAAGTGATGGTCCTTGGGGGTGCGCGAGAAAAAAACATCAAAAGATGGAAGAATGAGGTTTTTTGAGGTTTCAAAAAAATAAAAATAAAAAAAATGACCTTCTGAATGGTGACAACTCGTTAGGGAAGAAAAGTTATACCTAGTGAGAGTCAATGATATTGGAAGGGAACGCAAGAAGTATGGTTGGTGTACCTAGCTAAAGCGATAATATAATTTTCTTCAATACTGGGATGTATTATTTTAAGTAATGTGGTTTTCTAACTCATGCTTGATGCAGTCAGAATGATTTTCTCATTCGAGACAAAAGGAATAGTTGTTGCGCTTGACACCGCCTCTAAAAAGAAAATATATTATATTGTAAGAAATTTAATTGAAACGTTAAGGATGCCTAATATTTATAAACAAAAAGGTTGATCTAAGATAATACTTTAATCATTAATATGTTTAGGTTCTTCTGGTGATGTCTGATAAAATGTTTTCATGTATATGCATCACGTCAATGTATGACATCTTATTATTGTTTTTTGTCTAATAAAGTCTAACTACTTAACAAATTAACACTCCTACAATTTTGCTCATTCTATGGTGAGTGATAATAGCCTATGTTATGAAACAGTATGTTTGAGAAATGGCATTGGACTCCGACAAATGATGCAATATAAACTGTTACAAAATGCATGACCAAAAAATACCGAAATTTGATTTAGCCCAATAGTCTACAAGTAAATGGTCTCCTTCACATTCTTTGTATCTTTAAGATTGAACGTTACATTTTTTGCATCTAAGAAAATTATGGATGGATGGTTGGTATGAAAAGTTGAGGTGGGACCTGAGAGAGCAAAATAAAAGGTCGGAGTGGTAGGGCAAGTGGTGGGTTAATATGGTGCAAGGAGGAAAAAGAAAAGAACTCGGACTCCTCAATCATGTTCGTTTCTTGCACATCTGGTTATAAACGGTTTCACACTTGCTTTCTTTTTTTGCCCTTGTGCTTTTTTTTAATGTGAACGATCCATATAATAAGGGATCGAGAAGGGTGTAAGTACCCCAAGATGATGAGGTGCCAAATGACTCCGTCGGTATGAGCTCTTGGGAGTCATCAGTCTGTTATCCCCAGCGTATGACGAACATTTTGGAGGAGGACGGATAAGGAAGGCTTAAAGGGCTTTGATCATGATGCAATAAATAGATAGGGATACAAATATACATGGATTGAATTATCATTACTAACGTTAATAACGACACAGAATCCACTTCTTATTGTGACGGCTGTCGAACGAAGAATAATCGACAATATACCAATATGGTAAAACAAAATGGATAAAAAACAGAAATATGAAAATAACGTAAGAGATCAATTGAGAGTACAGGAAGATGGTTCGTCAAATTTTGCAACCTATCCTAAACGTGTACGTAAATAAAAGGTGATCGACGTAACTGATAACGATAAGTAACGCATGGTAGATTTTTTGTAAGGTTGCTTATACGGGTCAAGTTTTGATGACTCTACCAAAATTTATTGAGGAGTGAAACGTGAATAATACGGGTTAGTTTCCCATCCAAAGATGTCGGATGATTGGAGATACATAAACAATATAAATTGTTAACTAAGTAACATACTTGCATTTGATGATATAAAATGATTTTTCTCCCTTGTAAATAGAGTAAATGCTTCAGTTGCAATATAGTCACAAAATTTTGAGAATGTTCTTGAAAAGGTATATGGAGTTTGCAAAAATAAAAATAATAGGTCAAAGAACAAGTGATTATATATAAGCTTATGTAACTAACTCTGGACAGCATAAATATTTTTCACTGCAAAAAATGCAAAAAAACTTTAATGGGATTAAAAAAAAAAAACGAAAAAACAATGAAATAAAAGTGGTAGTTAATGGATTATTCTCAATATACGTTTTGAGGTTCACTTCACACAGGGTCGCAGTAGACTGCGTCGACTAGCTTGTTTATATAAAACATATAACATACAATATATAAAAAATTATTCTCAAATTGATTTATTTATGTGCACGGCCTCCCAGAGTCATTCAACTTAGAAACAATACTTAGTCTCAGTCTGAATTACCTCAGAAAGAAACAGAGAAAAAATTGAGTCATTAAGCTTAGAGACAAATACTCAGCACTTTCCTTCATGACTCGAAAAAAAAAAAGGATCCTTAGGCCATTCAACTTGGAACCTAATGTTCAGGGTTCGTTCAAAAACCTCTAAAAAAAGCAGGTTGACCAAGCTATTAAACTGAAAAACAGATATTTAGTCTCAAGAAACAAACCATGCAGTTCCCAAATCAAATTCAGTCATTGTCAGACCATTTAACTTAGAAACAAATGTCTGACTCCAAGTAATACAAATAAACGAAGTGATCAAACAATTTATAAACAATCTCTGACTTTTTGTTGACCGAACAGCCTCACTCAAAACCACCTCTCTCTCACCTTCCCTCAGTTCACCCCCTTTTCAGAATCTGACTTTAGAGAAGCAAAAGAAAAATAAAACTAAAGCTTGCTCATAGATCCTTTTGTTTATTATGATTTAATTCATAAATCCAAACACAAAATGTATAGGGATGCATGTAGTATAATCAAACATTCATAGCGAGATGTATTCATAAGGGTTTGAGCAAGGGTTTATAAAAGGAGTCGAAGGATCATCACTCAGTTCCCTGCCTCCAGAACTCCTCCCGAGTCCTGACAGAGCTCCTGCAATCGGTGGGTAGACTCCCCACAGAGTCTTGGTGCGGTCCTACGGGTTGCAATCCCACCTACCGCCTTCCTCTCGTGACCTAATGCTAGACTTAGAGTAAGAAGGACAAAAAGAGGGGTTTCAAACACTCGAGATACAGGAGAGGGACAAACTCAACTCGCAAGAGAGGGCATTGGGGCTCTTGATATCTTCGATCACCTGAGGGCCGCGCAATGGCGGCCAAAGTGTGCAACAGGTTGGTCGAACCGAAGTTAAAAACACAGAATAGCGACCCTCCAAGATCCCGTCAATCGTTGCATCGACCTCCAACGCTATACCAAACTTCAGCTATGCAGTTTAGAAGAATCGTGTTTAAATATAGCACACCCCTTGTGCTTTATTCGAACATAAGTCGTAACAACCCAACATAGATCAACGGGCATGGCAACTTAGATTGACGATAAAATTGAGTTGAAGGAGCATCAATATTTTGAGGGGAAAAAGGTAATAGCCGTCCAAAAGTCACTGCACCAACACTTGCAACTCCTTAATCTTCACCCTTCGATTGTTGTAATGGATCTTAGAAGGAGCATTCAAACGTATGTTCGTAATAGCACTCCCACATCGGGGCAACTGCAGTGTCGTGGCTTATAAAATGACGACCCGAACTCTAACAACGCCCAGTTTTTCCGCAACAGTTTTGCCTGACTTCGGTGTTTGGTTACCATAATACTCAAGTAACATAGCAATAACGCAGCCGCAAAACACAACAAGTGCGCAGTAGTCTGCAACAACGAGAACACAACCGTGGTTCGAACTGCGCTTAACAATAGTATGCCAAAGGACAACCTATTGCAGTCGTAGCAACCTGAGATCACGCAAAACCGCAACTTCGAGCCCGAAAACGCACGAATAAAACCATAGCGCAGAACCCAAAAAGTTAACAAATGACAAAATAAGGGGAGGTTTCCAAGTTGTTAAGACTTGTTGTGCCTGGACCCATAGGCCCTAAGCGTCGTGTTCGTGGATAAATAGACTAGACTAAAACGGTTTGTCAACCACGAATAGCCATGCAACACTGTCTAAAAGATCTGGAAAGATTCTTCAATCTGTCAATCCTTGCTATGTTTGGATCTAGCGGGTTTTACAAACGGGCTCCACGTGAATAATTAGGCCAATCATGACTTTTGTCCACAGATTAACAAACACCCAGATAGCGTTCACGAGGGAAGTGGGTACGATAGGTTACATAACTGTTGAAAATGACTCTGACGAACAATATCAGGATCACGACTTTGACTATGATGAACAACATCATGGAAACAATGGGCAGCCCAATTGGCAGCCCAATTCCGACAAGCAGAAATTGACAACAACAAGGCGACTGCGACGCATGGTCGGAAGACGAGGTCTGCTACCTATGGAAGCACGATTGCGATCATAGTTGGAGGCGCGTGACTATGAGTTTTGCTACATTTCCCTTCAAGTGTGCGAGTGTGAATGAATCTGATAGACCATGGGGAGATACGTTGTCATTAAGCAAGTTTCTTCTTACTCCTAACACCCTCCTTCAACCTCCAATCTGACACTCTCGTTGGATTCGTCCGAGACAAGTTTTCAGGAATAATCCTTGCTCCGCCCGACTTTGACAGGGAACGGGAGACCATAGCTCCGTTCACGTGGCCCGAATCCCCGACCGTCCAGTCAATCTCCTTCGCCCTTAGTACTAGGAAGAGGGGCATTGTTCCGTAGGAGGCGGCCACAACTGTGTTGACTACGAACGGGGCAACGACGCAGGCAGGGCAGTGGCCACAAACAGGATAACGCCCATGACCTTGACGATGGCAGCATGATGGTGGGCACGACGATGAGCATCGCCCTCCCAACAAAGTCTCCAACCCCGTGGCTGGTCTCACGCTACCTCCATCAATAGCATGCGCAACGCACCGGCCAAAAGGTGAGTCTTATTCCACACCGTTGCTTTCACACTACTCCCATCGATCAAACGAGCAGCGTAAAAATGAATCTTTCGCTAAAATGTGGAGAAATTTAGCGCTTTTGGTCGCCCTGCTCCCGCTAGGTAAGTTATCTTTCCCCCCTTTCTTTTTTTTTTTTCTCTCTCTCTCTCTCTCTCTCTCTCTCTCTCTCTCTCTCTCTCTCT
>BFEA01000387.1:748939-764160 GCA_003427395.1 Chara braunii | reverse complement strand
TTTTTTCTCTCTCTCTCTCTCTCTCTCTCTCTCTCTCTCTCTCTCTCTCTCTCTCTCTCTCTCTCTCTCTCTCTCTCTCTCTCTCTCTCTCTGTTTCCGTTTGCTCGCACGCGCTATGTCGTCCTTGGTCCGCACCCTGGAAGAAGACCGTGACAGAGATCATGGTGGCCTAGAACATGACGGGCAGTCAGAACAAGTCGCGCCCGAACATGTGGGCGAGGGATACAATCGAGTCGGATCACGAGCATCCCAGTCGAGGTCACGACGATGGTAAGCGTCGTTATAGCAGCGCTCAAGCATTTCCCGATTGCGCAAAATAAGAATGATCCTCCCATTAAGAGTACGGGGAAATACATAGAAAAAATTGAGAATATTTGAAAAAGAGATAGAACGATAATTAAAAAAAAAATAATAATAATAATAAATTTCGCGCAGCATTTTACATGCATCTCGCAGAAATGACCCACTAACTTCTAAATCCGGCTTCGCCAACGGATTCGCAGCGTCTGAAAACCCGTATCCATAAGTTTACTTTACTCGGTTTCGTTACGGATCGAGAGGAATATCAACTTTCCGCTCCCACTCTATCCACTTTTGCACCTCTGCGCAACTTATTTTCCTACTAACTTTTGTTCTACTAATTTGACACTAAACCACACTTACCATCAAACTTGGCCTGGGCAAGAATCCCTATCCACCACTTTTCCCCTGCCGATCCCGTTAGGAATCGGGCAAGAGAAGGCACTTACCCTCCTTGCACATCATTCTCCTCACCATCTCCGCCTTCGTTGTCTCCTATCCTATACTAACCCCCCCTGGCACCTTTTCCCATCCTGATTCGGCCCTTATACCGAGGTTGTTCAATAGCTCCGACAACCCCAACTATCCTAGAGGAAACTTCGGAGAGAGTCAACCACTTACTAGCTCGATTAGTCGTTCGCCCCTATACCCAGATCTGACGAACGAGTTGGGCACAATGTCATTGTGGGCCTGCACCCGTGGATTCCTCTAGGCCCACTGATGTCAAACTGTGCGTTAACCCAGACACCACAGACGGTGTCGATTGATACAGAGAGCAGGACGGTGGTCATGAAAGTTGAATTTGCTAACGAGTGTGTAACAACTCACCTGCTGAATCAATTAACCCTGAAAATGGCTGACAGTGCGTGCAACCTATGCTTGGCCGTTGTGGTGATTCTGACGCCACGACAAGTAGGAGGGTGCGGGGCCTGCTGCAAAGCCTGCAGCGTGAGCCCAGGTGAAGCGGGTCCCAGTGCAGATCTTGGTGATCGCAACAGATATTTCAAATGAGAACTTTGAAGACCGAAGTGGATAAGGGTTCCATGTGCACAACTGTGCGCTCAACATCGTTGCGGACCTTCCCGCAAAGCCTTGGGCCGATCCGCCCAGGCACTATTCGCCTTTTTCCGGTCCCAACGGGCATGCTCACACTCAAACCTCTCACTGGAGATCGTGGGTGGCGGACGGTGCAACCTCTGGGAGTTCTGCTACTCAGGTTTTTGTCTGCCATGTGGGTCAGTCACCCAGCGGCCCGCATGCACGTTGAACTCCTCAGGTTGTGTTCCAACAGTTCATGGGTGTATCAATTGAGCTACACCCCTTGGTCCGCGCAAACAACCCTGGTACCAACACTGGTGCCACGTCCCAAAAACGGACCGGCAACCAAAATAATTAAAAAAAAAAGTAAAAAAAAAATGAACATCAGGAACTAGTGCTTTGTGAAAGAGAGACCGTCGGCGCCCTTTTTTGTTTCGTCAACCGGGTCCGCGGATGGACCGGCAACAAAACCAAGGGGAATAGCCCCGCCAGACTCTCAGTGTCTTGGCATCTTCAACCGCTCCAATGCTCCATCGCCGCTGCCCGCTGCCCTCGATTTTCTCACCTCCGCTTTCAAAATCCAATGTTGTAACCAATAGGGTTATGCCCAAGGCTGGCATTGACACTAGCGGAAACCTATATAAACAGGTTCTGCATGCTACATGGTGGCATAAAAGCGCCCCAAGCCTATGCCTTAGCCTGCCCACGCCAGACCTGAGGCTGCCAAACTCGGGCACCCATCACGCAAGGGGTCAGGTTCCGCCCACGCCTTCCACGCGCAACGCTCACTATATCGAAGTCAATGTCTCCATACGATCAATCAAAATGTCTTTCCTCGTTGGTTATTACGCGACTCCAAATCCCTTTTTTTAATAATTTAAAATAGCCACCCCAAAATAATGTCGCAACTTTGACGGTCAAATCCGACTCCGGCACGATAAGCCACCACTGTGCATGAGCGCGCCATAAATAGACGTTTTAATCAAAAAATAAATTTAGTTATAATTAAATCAAAAAGTAGTCCGGTAATTATACCGGCTCCATAACACCAATAATGAAAGATTACGTGCGCCTCAAAATAACACGTCGACACACTATCTTCTTTTTCCTCTTAACTGACAGTTGGTAACAAAAAAAGTTGGTCGCGACTCGCATGACCCACCGAATCTCGCATCTAATTTTTAATCCATACCTCATTTTTGTCATTTGCAAAAATCAAGGCGGATACCCTTGTAAGGGTATTCGCTCCAACAACGGTTTCACATTCCTTTAAGATCACTCACTTCCTCCACTATTTTTATTTTTTTATTTTTTTATTTTTAAAAAATAATAAATAAATTTTGCTTATAATGCAAATGAGGGGCGCAATACAAGTAAGTGAAAGATTTAGTTGACATATTTTGAGGCATAATAAATTTAAACTGCTAACTTACATTGTAACTCACATCTTTGAATGTGAAAATAATATTTAAAAAAAATAGTAATAGATCTAGCCTATTAGAAATCTGGTTGCCTTATACACAAAATTTAAATTTCCCGGCGGATTTTTATACTTTGGCAAAGGAAGTAATCAAACTTATCATTCAAAAAATAATTCTTTCAAAGCGAAGAGTAATAGTAGATAACTTATGAAGAATGGGGTGACGCAAGCTATAATATAAGTAAAAAAACAGCCTAATGAGACATTTGTTGAAGGTCATAATGATACATAATGCAAACTGCAAACAATCCCCTAATCGTAAAGTCTATAGCGCGAGGAAAATTTAATATCATCGTTATCGTATCATTTTTATAACTGTCAGTTACTACTCGATAAAATTTTCTAAGTAGGAGGTCGAAGGTCGGATCTAGTTCATTTTGACAAATAAAAAAAGCAAAGTCATTAGTCGGCATCGCAAGAAATAACTGAACTTACACAATACAAAATGTAATAGAGTCAATAAAAATATAGGCTTACATGAGAAGCAAATTTGTATTAAAACTGCTCACGTTACTAATGACAATTGGTAATGCACTATCAGAACTGCAAGTCAATGCAATTTTATCAAACTTGAAGTTATAAAAAAATGATGTTGGTAAATATAATTCGTAGGAACTGTAAGTTAGATTAAATTTCAGTTGGAGACTCGAGTCACCACTTATAGGGTGGGATAGTCCTTAGTGGGAAAAAAAAACTTTGTAATTGTGAAATAGTATAAGAATAAACGCAATTTGATTATGTTCAAAACTGTATATTAAAAATGACTAAGATTAAACCACTAATACATTTCTTATCTATTTTTTCATAGTCTTCGCGTGTCTGCAACAACGACTCTTTGAAACTATCGAGGTACCATTTCGTTGATACCCATTCAAATAACATGAGTTGCATGTTCGACCTACTTTATTTTGTGGTTATCGAACAAAATGGTATCCTGGTACTTCCCGAAAACTGAGGCTGCATGCAAACATGATATTAGATTTTTTAGTTGAAAAACGTACTAATGGTTAGGAAAGGAGCTCTATGATGATTTCTCCAATATTAGATGTTTAAAAAAAAATGCCTTTGTGAATGCAATTTGCCTCTGTCGATACTATATACTAGGTTTCCAAGCTCTTTGACTTTTGCGTTACCCACACCAAAAGGTATATGCGAAATATAGAAGAGGGTGCTAAAGCTCCAGTCAATTGTCTAGCACCCGCAACTTGTACTGTCACAACTCTAAGTGCAAGTACGATAGGTGATCATATTCCTCGCCATAAGTAAGTTTCGTTTGTCCTAAACTCGCATCTTAGGTGCTCCTTAACGGTGTCTCAACCATGATACTAATTGAAGAAGTTTTCAAATTGTATCGCCATGCTCATGCTATACTAGATACAAGTGTGATGCTTAAAATCGTGGATGTCGGACCACGTTGTCGCATGTAGTGCAATAATCAAGTTTGGATTACAGTAAACCCTTATCCAACCATCAGTGCTGAAAAGTATGGCAACATTGAGCGTGACCGCTAACCACAACGAGCCAAAGTGGTACGAGGTGGCGTTTATTAAACACTTGCATGCCGTTTTGCCGCCAGTGTTTTTTTTTTCAATAAATAATTTTTGTAAGTTTATTTTTATTTGTAATTTTTTGCAAAAACTAGCATATAATCTATGGTTCCACAAATGGGTCTAGCTCACTCATTACTATCATGAACTATTGAAAAGATACCTTAACCCAAACATGAATTTATGTGGGGCTGATCAGTTTGAAAATATTATTTGAAGATCGTCACCCTTTTTAATTTTGAAATATATGGTTCTGATTATTTTTATATTTTTTGTGCATACAAGGCATAAAACCCTTGAATAAACTCAAATTGGGGCTTGCGTCCGCTGCAAGCATGCGCCCAATTGTAGTTATATGTGTCGATCCTAAGTGAAGGCGGACTCTATAAATTTGACGAGGCCTCATAAAAAAGACGAATGTGAGAGTTGATGTCCGCACGCAACATTTACAACTGACCAGTAATGCCAATCGATTGTAGATGTTGAGCGCAAGGTACTTACAATTGAGCCCCAAGCACATACTGCAAGGGTCCTGGGTGCAACTACAGAGGCTGAACAACCAAAAGTTGCCTCGCCCAACCAACATTTGCACAAAAGGAATTTTTGTCAGACACTTCCTCAATCATGCCTCTGGCTGGCTGGCTGGCGACATCTGTTGAAGAGCACATCGATTTTCACATGTGCTGGAAGAAGGTTGGGGTGTAGGAGAAAGTGTTGGCGGGGCGTATGCGATAGTTGCCTAGGTGTAGCAAAGTGGAGCAATGGTCATAGTCAGGGCCGATATCTCTATTAGTTAAAAGGGGTATGGGAAAAGGTCCTTGGAAAAGTGCGCTGCGGTGTGAGAGGGGTGTTGTGTGATAAAAGAGAGATCCTACCTAGTGATGCTGAGTGGCAGTTGCTTCATGAAGACTTGTTGACATCATTGGAGGTTAGGCTAGGCTAGGTGATATCAGATTGTAGTCTTGGCGTCGGGCACCATATAGGAGAGCGACATTGAGACTTTTTATGGTGGAAGCGAGACGGGGCTTACATTGTCAATTTAGTTCATTGCTTTGCTCTTATTTGGTGTATATCATGGTGCATTTACTTTCTGTTCGAGGATATGACTATCTGACATTCAATGGGATGATGTAATTTTGTTTGTGTATTTCACATTGGTTTTCCTTGCATGTATTATTTTGAGCATGAAAAATCCTCAAAGTCGTCACTCTTTCTCTTTGAGCAGGGGCCAAGTCCCACTAGCAGGGCTTTGGTTTAAAATCCTAGTAGAATGTGGCATGAGTGACATACTATTGTCATTGGATCGGATAGATCTGACGCTCAAACATATGGGGGTTATAATTAAAAAAAAAAAAAAAAAAAGGTTTCCTAAAACTGGCAATGTCCATGCAACCATTTTCCTGCCCAAATGCCCAGAGTCCTCTTTTATCGCATAGGAAGCAGTACACTAGAAACGAGTGGCCCCTCTCGTTTTCTTCATTTCGTTGATAATGTCTCTGAAAACATCGGCGGTTGGTCTGTTAGTTGTCAGATAATAACTGTCACATCTCTCTTGATTTTTTCTCTTCCCCTACGCAATTGATATGGCAGATCATTTTGGGCAGCCCACGAATTTAATGACTGCAGATAAGAGCTGGTCTTTCTGCTTTTTGGTGGCCTGGTTGTTGCAGAAATTCAAAACTAGTGGGACTCGGCCCCAACCCTGGTTCTCACTGCTGCGGATGAAACAGCATAGGTTTGGGCCTCCACCCCTTGCACCGTGTGTTTTCTCAAAGCGCACTGGTTGCCTAGAATTCCAACGACGGTTCCTCAACAACTGCTTGGGGCCTACCGAAGACAATTGACTTACGGTGAGGCCACGGGTGCGCAGCCCGTAGTTTGTATATGCTTGATTGATAAAGGAGGCGTTATTGGTGAGGTTTATAAGTATGGTGATTGTTGCATGAAAAAAAGGAGTATTTGTGTGTATGTGTCAAGATTAGTGTGTGTGCGTGTTTGTGTGATACTTAGGGTGTTTGTGTTGATCACATCTGTTAATGTTGGAATGTGTGGGATTTATGTAGTTTGTATGGTATTAATACATTAGATATTTGACATACCTTGATTCGTAGTTGGTGTCGAGGCTGGTGGTCCTTGAATCTTGGTCCATATGTCGTATATGTGTGTGCTTGAGTGTTTGTTGTTGTAAGTTTTTTTTTTCAATTAAATAAAAGTTGTTTTGTCACATGTGACTCACTCAATCGGGCGCTGAACGTGTGGGGCATTGAATACGTCCATGTTTAGACACATCTGTTTGCACTTGCAAATGCAATGCAAGTGTGTCGTTTCAACCTGCGGCCAAGACCGTGCCCTTTCTGCAGCGGGCCTTCATCTGCCCTGGCCTACAGCCACGGCCTATTTGGCTATTTGCCCAGTTCGGCCTGTGGGACCAGGCCGTGGCCTGACCCCAAAGGCCGTGTGCTGTTTTAGTCCTGCCCGGTACCACTGTCGGTACCAGGCCAGTCTAGTCCAGTCAGTCAGTCCGCTGGGGGTATACCCCAACAGTTGTCTGTTTTTTGGCATTCTTCACTTTTGCAGATCTTGGAGTACGTGCGTGTGGAGTCTGCGTTGGAGCTGCACTGTCCCTTCCAGCTCCATCTTTACCTCCTCCTTCGTCCACCCTTCTTCTCCATCCTGTCGGACCGCCCTCGCTCCAACCCGCCCTTCCCCCCGCATGCAACAGCGGGTGCGGGATCGGTGTAATCCCGACAGCGGGATTTTCAGGTGTTTTTTCGGTGCGGCAGCAGAGAAAAAAAAAGCAGCAGCGGGAAGAGACTGACACGTGGCAGAAAAGGAGAGCGTCAGCACGCACGCGTGCGCGCAAGCGCCAAGGCCAAGGCCGCTGCACACGCGCGCGCGCCACGCTGCCCCGCCCCGCCCCGCTCCCGGATATATATTATCAAGATATCCGGGATGCTGTTGCTGCCAGGGTTTGAACCTGGGCAGACAACACTCATGCGCGTGCGTAGCCAGTGTTATAACACACTGGCGAAATTGTATGCATGGTTGTATAGTGCGGAATGTTCGTGTTGAACAGTTCCACACCAGCTATTTACTCCCCCCTCCCGTCGGCGAGCAGCGAACAGCATGCTGCGAAGCTATTTGCCCCCCCCCCCCGCGCACGCCGTGGCTGCTGGTGCCTGCAAACGTGGCAAGTTATCAGCCAGCCCTAGATCATCACTATCTCTTTTGTGTTTTGTTGTGGCATCAGGCCACCAGCACTTTGAAGGCCAAGATCCTGTGGATCTTGTTACAACCCTGCTCTTGGCCACCCAAGAGCCTGGTATCACCTTCTACCACTGACCTAATACCCCCCAACCCCTTTCTCTTCCCCCCTCATCACCTAATCATTTTTTCCCCCCTACCACTACTCTCTACCTCTACCTCCCTCTCCACCCATCTTCCATAACCTTTTTCTCTCCTCTCTTCCCCACTCACCATCTCTCGCTAATCTCACCTACTCCTGTCCCCCTTCTCTCCCATTTCACCACCCTCTTCTCCTCCTTCCCTCCCCCAACTACAACCCCATCATCTCCTTCATCCCCCACCTTACCTTTTTCTTTCTCTTCTCACTTCTTTCTCTCTTTCTTCATCACTTTTCCATCCCCCCCGCACCCAACTCCGAATTTTTTTATTTTTCTTCTTTTCTCTTTCTCTTTGATGTAAAATTTCTCTTTTCCTCCAAAAATTTGAATCATCTTATTCCCTACTTTTTTTTTTCTTATTTTTTGATTTATTTTTGATTTATTTTATTTATTTTGAAAATTCGAAATTTTCTGCGGCACCTCTATATCTTGCTAGGACTTAGTCTTTCTTTGTTGTCGGCACACATTTTGACCCTATGGGGGTAGCGAAGCGCTGACCAAAATTTTCCATTCTACTTAAGTTTTTTTCTTGACGGCACACTTCGACCCCATGAGGGTAACGAAATGCTGCCAAAATTTTTTGAAAAATTCCAAAACTTAGCTTCTCTTCACTCTCTTCCACCTCCTTATTTATTTATTTATTTACTCATTTATTTTTCTGTAAATTTTAATTTGCGGCATTTTGAAAGTTAGTGTGTCCCTTTTGCACTTTTTTTCCTCTTGGCACATTTTTGACCCCATGCGGGGTGGGAAAATGCTGCCGAAAATTCAAAAAAATAAATATTATCTCTCTCCTCACTCTTTACATTTTATTTATTTATTTATTTTTATTTATTCTTTTATT
The DNA here is from genome assembly GCA_003427395.1 of Chara braunii. NCBI lineage: Eukaryota > Viridiplantae > Streptophyta > Charophyceae > Charales > Characeae > Chara > Chara braunii. The sequence continues at coordinate 755,547 of BFEA01000387.1, read as the reverse complement.
TTATTTTTTATCTTGAAAATCCACTGTTTACTCTATTCTCCCTCCATAGTTATTATTTTGTTTTCTTGATTAGGTCGCCGCCACCTTTCCCTAACCACCTAAACTCCGGTTAGGGTTTCCTTAGGGTTTTTCTAAGGTTTAGGGTTTCCCTAACCCCCCTACTCTCTACCTCCTCCCGTCGGGCACCCTGGACCCGAATGGCTCCTCCCCCCTCGACCGGATTCGCGCCACCATCTCACGCGCGACCCGCTGGTCACGAGGCAAGCCGACCCACGACTACCCACTCCGCTCTCGCGGTCCGCTCCCTCTCACCGGTGGTCCTCTGTCCCCATACCACAACCCATATCTCCCCCCACCTCCCACCATGTCTACTTCTCTCCCCCCGCTGCCCACGGAGAGCGCTACACCTGAGGAGATCGTCGCGGCGCAGTCCACATCCCAGGTCACCGCGCAGTCAGCGGTTCCTAGTCAGGCCCATGTGGACACCATGGACCTTCATGCCGCCCTTGTAGCGATCTAGGCGCAACTTAGTACGCTTGGACCGTTGCAAGCACAAATCAATGCGCTTGCCCTCGACGTCAACCGCCTCAAGGGCTCCCCTTATCGCTCTTCCCACCCCATCCTATACCAGCTCCGATTCCGGCTCCCCAGGACTCCGGAGACGGAGTCACCATGATTCCCCCTCTTCTGCGGGCCAGGCCCAACACTCCCCCTCAGCGGTGACGAGTGCTGCTGCCGCTCAGACCACATCGTCTGTTGCGGCAGTTCTTCCGGCCACGGCCGCCCCTACCGTCTCTACTACTGCCGTAGGTGCTGCGGTCTAGGTACCGCCTTCTGGCCCAGCAGTTTCATCAACCCACACCGGTGTTGCTTCCCTGCTTCCCGCACCGGTCGCAGCAATACGGCTCTGCCCTCTTCTTCCTGCCTTCGTTCCCCCACCCCCACAGCAGGGTGTCGCCCAGGCTGGGATTCCTCCTCCCACTGAGAGACCCGCTCCGCCCTCTCCACCTCCGACCCCGCGCACCCAACGAGTCGCCACTTTACAGGCCACCATTGCGCAGGCTCAAGCGGAAATTCTCGCTCTAAGACAGCCTTACCCATCACAGGCTGCCCACATTTCCTCCTCGACCACCCCTTCGGTCCCCATGATGCAGGCTCGTTTCCCTCGACCTGCTCCTCAGCCTCTTCCCTCTTACCTAGCTATTTCGAGACAGTTGCCCGCGGTCGTTGCCTCCTCGTCTGCTGGTCCATCAGCCAGCGGCCACGGCCCACAGCCTTCCCCCACCTATGCCCCTGCAGCGGCCTCGACTTACGCCGCCGCAGTGCACTCGCCTCCATCCCTCTCCCCCCGCCATCAGCACAGTGGGCATCCTCCTGAGCGCACCACAGACATTCCCGAGTATGATGGCACATCCTGTGTCTCTCGTTGGTTGCAGATAGCAACACGTACACTCTCTATGACGACCACCCGTCAGAGTTGTGGTGCGATGTGCTCGCAACCAAATTGCGAGGTAGCCCATCCACTGCGTGGGAGGATCATTATACCCAGCGCCTCCGCATGGGTGAGGTCCCCACTCTGACCGACTTCGCGGCCTTCCTTCATGACCGCTTCGGCGCTCGTCATGACGCCACCGACGTCTTAGACCGCATCACCAAGACCAGATGGTCCGGGTCCTCTGTACCGGCCGACCTGGAGCGTCACATCCGGGTGTTTCAGGACGCTCGCCTTGTTTGTGACGAGACGTTCCTACCGGAGGTCACACTCACCGACCGGTTCCTTATCAACCTGCCGGCTGACTACCGCCTAGAGCTATGCAGGCGATCATTCTTTTCCGCGGAGCAGGCATACGAGGCTGCGCGTCAGTACCAGAGGATGTGCAGTCGCTGCTCTGTCGCCCCATCCTCTTCGCGGCCAGCCACCACCTCCCAGTATCGTGGTACCACCAGAGGCCGCTCCTTGTTTGCTAGTCGTTTTCGTCGCCCGGCTCGACCTGGAGCGCCATTCTCTCGGCACTACAGTTCTCTCGAGTATGGAGAGGATGCCTCAGTCGAGCTCGACCCTACCGTTGGGGACGCCCCCGAGGACATCGAGCTTCGGGACGTCATCCAGTATCATTTGGATGACGACACTGTCCCAGTGGCCGAGCGCCCGCAGATGGCCATGTCTGCTATGGGTCGTGCACGCAGTTGGGTGGCACAGGCTGGCGCCCGAACACCCACGATTCCTCAGATAGACCTCTCGCAGGGTTATGTCCCTCCTCGCGGAGCTCTATCCCCTGAGGAGCGTGCCGCCCTCAAGGCCCGGCACGGCTGCCTTCGTTGCCGCCTAGATGGACACACCTCCTCACGGTGTCCATACCATACTGCCCTCGATCGGCACTACGCTGACATCTCTCGTCAGCGTCGATCTCAGTCCCCCCCCAGCCCCGCACGACCAGCCCCATCCACCTAGCCACGATGCACTGTGCCCCTGAGGCCTCGCACGTAGCCGGCTTTCCGACCACCGAGTCGCAGTTTGCCCCTTTGGCTACCCCACCAAAGGACCCTCAGGACACGACAAACGCAGTTCTCTCTGCCCCATCATCTGTCGAGGTACCGTCTGCCTCCCAGCAGACCGCCGCATTTAGCGCTTCTCCCCCGAAACTTCCGACGCGTCGCGCCATTCGCACAGCCCGTTGTAGCGCTCAGCTGGCGACTCGCGATGACGTTGTGTCATCTCTCCTGGACTTTAGCATTGTGCAGACTCGTCAGGAGCGCCTCACGAGACACATCAACGTCCTGCGTCGTCTTCTCGCCTTGCTCTCTGACCCTGATCGCACCCTACCCATCATCCCTATTCGCCTAGGGACATCTACGAGGGTGTACCGCGCTTTATGGGACTCTGGCTCGCAGGGAGATTTCGTTCACCCTCGCGTGGTTGAGGAAGCTCTCCTAGCTACCTCTGGGTCTCGCTCTCCTATCTCCATTACCCTCGAAGATAACAAGACGCAGCGCTTCTTCGATCAGACGGTCCCCGACCTCCACTTCTCCCTCACCCTCCAGCCATCAGATAGTCCCCAGACGCCTAGGCGTTACCATTCCTCCGCATACTTCGACGTGCTGGAGACTGGGTACGACTTTATGCTTGGCACTCCCTGGTCTCGCTGGTTCCGTGGCACAAAGGCCGAATGGGCGACCGAGACACTCGTTCTCAAAACGAAGTGTGGTCAGACCCATTGCGTCCCGTTCATTGGAACCATAGGCGACACTCCTCCCGACCTACCTCCCCAGGACCCTCGTCCCTCAAGGTCCCACCCAGACATCGCGTTCACTTCCCCTCGTCAATTTGCTCACTTCATATGACAGGAGGACGTCACGTTCTACTCAGTGAACGTCATGGATCTTCTTCGCTATGATCCACTTTGTCCGGAGGTCGAGCTCATCTCTCTGGAGCCCGATTCCCCTGACCCTCCTCCCATCTTCGCGGCTCCCATCTCTACGTTCATCCGTCAACCTGCGGATACCCCCTCCACGTCCCAGGCCCCTGAGCCGTCGACTGTCAAGTCCACACATACGTCTCGTGCTGACGTAGATGCTGAGGAACTCACATGGTTCATGGCAGACTTAGAGCCCGCCGTTCGCGACCTGATTCGATAGTACCGCGACGTCTTTCCCCCGTATTTCTCATACAGCGGGATTCTCCCGATGCGCGGTGTTGAGCATTCTATCCAACTAGTGCCTGAATATCGTGTTCACCATCAGGCACCGTACCGACTCTCGATTCCAGAGGCGACGGAACTCAAGCGTCAGCTTGAAGAGCTCCTTCGACTGGGTTTCATTAAACCCAGTAACTCCCCTTGAGGTGCAGCTGTCCTCTTTGCTCGCAAAGTGGACGAAACTCTTCGCCTTTGCATCGACTACCGTGGCCTTAACCGTGTAACGGTTAAGAACAGTTATCCCATGCCCCACGCGGATGAGCTGTTTGACCGTCTGGCAGGCAACCGCTTCTTCACGAAGATCGATCTTCGTAGCAGTTACCACCAGATCCGCGTTGCCACAGAGAATCAGCCGAAGACCACCTTCCGATCGCGCTTCGGTCACTACGAGTTCACGGTGATGCCATTTGGCCTCACCAATGCACCCGCCACCTTCCAGACGGCGATGAACAACATCTTCAGGGACATCCTTGAAAAATGCGTTCTCGTATACCTGGATGACATCCTGCTCTACAGTCGTACCTTAAAAGACCATCTCAGACACCTCCGCGATGTCCTACAACGCTTACGCAAGCATGGTTTCTATGCCAAGCTCAGTAAGTGCCGCTTTGCCCAGCGCAAAGTGGACTTCCTAGGACACCATGTGTCTGACCAGGGTCTCCACATGGACGACGCGAAGATCACTGCTATTGCAGTGTGACCCGTCCCCACATCTGCCAAGCAGCTTCGCAGTTTCCTAGGCCTCACCAGCTACTATAGTAATTTTATTAAGTGACACGCTAGGTATTCCTACGCCCTTACCTCTACCCTCCTCCGGAAGAACCCGCCATGGTTTTGGACACCCCTGTGCGAGGACGCCCTTGGCGCCCTCAAGAAGGCGGTGACCTTTGCGCCGGTTCTTTGCCTTCCCGATTTCGATCGTCCCTTTATCGTCATCACCGATGCGTCAGATTTTGCAGTAGGAGTTGTCCTTTCTCAGGTGTTTCTCTCTCCTCCAGATTCACCTTACCCCTATGTTCCTCCTTCCCCCCCCCTTCTGCTGACACAGCTTCTCGACTGACGCCTACCCTCCCATCACTTCCCTCCACTGATAGTCCTCCTGTTACTTACTCCCCGACCATCGCGGAGGATGGGACTGTCGAGGCTCGCACTGGGGATTGCCCGATCGCTTTCTACTCCCGTCAGCTACTGCCTGCCGAGATAAACTACATTGCCGATGAACGTGAGGTTCTCGCAGTAGTTTATGTTACCCGACATTGGCGTCATTATCTGCACGGGGCGCCCTTCACGGTGCGCACGGACAACTCAGTTGTCCAGGCTCTCCTCACGAAGCCTAAGCTTTCTCCTCGACAGGCACGCTGGTAGCGTGACTTATCCGAGTTCAGTTTCACCACTCAGCCCATCAAGGGTGAAACGAACCGCGTCGCCGATGCCTTGTCCCGCCGCCCTAATCACAATCAGAAACCCATCCCTCTTGCTGCCATCTCTATCACTACTGTTGATCAGTCGGTGATCGACGCGTATCGCACTCAGTACCGCCACTGCCCCGATTATCGCGTCATCCACGCGACACTACGGAGTGGCAAGACCGTTCCTTCCTACTCCCTCGGGGAGAACGGCCTTGTGTACTGGCATGACAGATCTGGTCGGCTAGAACCACGTATCTGCGTTCCCTCCATCGAACAACTCCGCGTCCAGGCTGTAGCAGAGTTCCATGACCAGGCAGTTGCCGATCATATGGGTTTCCACAAGACATTGGCTCGTGTTTGCCGCCTCTACGTCTGGCTGAAGTCCAAGGACTTTGTCAAAGCCTACATCCAGGAGTGTCCTACCTGCCAGGAGGTGAACAGTGCGAACCACCTTCCGTATGGATTACTTCAGCCCCTACCCATACCTGAGGGTCGTTGGCAGTCCATCTCGATGGATTTCATTGGTCCCCTCCACCCACCCACTGAGCGCGGTCATAATGCTATCTTGGTCGTCGTCGATCGTTTCACGAAGCGTGCACGTTTTGTCCCGTGTCGCTATCGCATTAGCGCTCGTGAGGTCGCCGACATCGTCTTCGACCGAGTCGTGAGAGATCATGGCTTACCTCAGAGCATCATCTCCGACCGTGACCCGCGCTTTACTAACACATTCTGGCGACGCCTACACGAGGTGTACGGATCCCAGCTCCGCTTCTCATCGTCTTACCACCCTCAGACGGATGGTCAGACTGAGGTCACCAATAAAACTCTCGGTAATATCCTCCGAAAGTTTGTTAGGGATGACCAGCAGTGAGACTTACACTTAGCCAGAGATGAGCATTTTTTTTTTGAAATGCCACTTCACCCAACCTACCAAAATTTTTCTTAGTACATGCAACCCTTAAAAAAAAAAAAAAAAAAAGTTTGAAGCTGATCCAAGTCACCCAAGCATTTTTTGGAATTTTTATGCCCATGCCCAACCCACCCGCCACCCGTAAAATAGGTTCACCCAGACCCACCCGCACCCGCAAAAAAATAATTGTCATCCCGCACCCGGGATGTAGTATCTTTTCACCCGCAGTCGGTCGTGCCCACTATTATCTATTCCTTCGAACATTTACAGACAATATGACATTATGAAGTGACACGACAGAATCAAACACTCTCGGGGCGCGCGCGCGCGCGCGCGAGATAGAGATAGAGATAGAGAGAGAGAGAGAGAGAGAGAGAGAGAGAGAGAGAGAGAGAGAGAGAGAGAGAGAGAGAGAGAGAGAGAGCTTTGTTTCTCTCACAGGAATCGCCCACGTCTCTCTCTCTCTCTGACTCTCTCACAGGAATCACCCACGTCACGGCCTTGCCTCTCTCTCTCTCTCTCGGATTTCATGCCTGAATCGGAGCGTGTTTGTGGAGAGATGCAGAAAAGTGAAATCTGACTCTCTCTCTCTCT
>BFEA01000387.1:710169-748745 GCA_003427395.1 Chara braunii | reverse complement strand
TGTTGCTCACTCGTAGCAGCGCTGTTGCTCCCCAGGCCGTCAGTGCATGGCTCCCCAGGCCGTCGGTACGTGGCTCGTGGCCGCGCTGTTGCTCCCCAGGCCGTCGATGCGTTGCCCCCCTCCTCACCGCCTCGCCACCTCCTCCCTGTTGCTGAACCGTGCACAAGTTGTACCGTGGCTGGATGACGGCGCTTAAATTCAAAGCGCTCCAGAACTTCAAAAGTGGGGAGTGAACCTTGCCACCTGTTGTGGTTAGGTTCCGCCCCTGTTGTTTCACTGAGAGCGAAACTCAGCATCCCGTTTGAAAGCGGTAACTCGTCCAAACGTGGGCCGTGGTGCAGCCGCCAAGAGGCAAGAGGAGTGTGCGAAAAATTTGAAAGAAGGTTCCTGCTTTTTTTTTTCCAGGAGGACCTCGACCTTTCTTTTTTTTCCAGGCAGGCCGACGACGGGACTTGACATTTTGTGCGTGCACCTTCGACTTTTTTAGGCGGGTGGACATTTCGTGCAGGGATTGGGGGGGGGGGGGAGGAGGGGGTCCTCATGGGTTGTCCTGGGTCTATGGGTTAGGTGACCCAGTCCTAGCACTCACCTACCTGTCACCCACCCGCTTGGGTGACCCAGGCCTAATGTTGACCCACCTGTCACCCACCCAAGTTGTCTGGCCTTGACCCGCCCTCATCCCACCCAGGTCACCTTATCAAGACCCGCGCCTGACCCAATGTTCTCGTGGGTGGGGTGGGTGTAGGTGGATGCGGGTCTGGGTACCCGGTGCTCATCTCTGCACTTAGCCCACGTGGAGATTGCGTACAACCACGCTGTTTCGCCAGCCACGGGGATGTCGCCATTCTATTGCGACCTCGGCTACCACCCTCGCGTACCCGTGAATTTCCTACGACCATCGCGGTTGCGCCCAAACACTCGTCGCCCTGCGCTTGACGACTGGATCGCCCACATGGCGGCGATTATGAAGCGCGCACACGAGAGTTTAGCCGACTCCCAGACTCGCATGGCCGCACGAGCGAACCGACCACGAATGGATCATCCATTCAAAATCGGTGACGATGTGCTCGTCGACGCACGCCACTTACAAGTCGAAGCAGATACGCTTCGCAAGTTCAGGCGTTGTTTCTTCGGTCCATGCCCCATCCTTCAGGCCGTCGGCTCTGATACTGCCGCTAGTCCGGTCAGTTTCCGTGTGAAGTTACCTGATTATCTTCGACAGACTCGCGTACACGATGTTTACCACGTCTCTTTGCTGCGTCCTTATCGCAGACCGTCCGAGCGCTTCGCCGGACGCCCTTATGAGCGCCCTCCACCTATCATGGTGGACGGTCACGAGGAGTTCGTTGTTTCCGACATCGTATCACGCCGAGTTACCGACGATACCCCTCCACGTATCGAGTACCTTGTGCGTTGGAAGGGCTACCCTGATAAGGAGGCTACTTGGGAGCCCCTCGAGCACTTGCAGCACGCCAGGATGTTGGTGCGTGCATATGATCGTGCTCGTCGTGCTGAGACATCTGCTTCTACTTAGCCGACTGACCCTCTTCCTCTTCCTCCAGCTGAGAAGATTGCTGAGGACGAGCCCGCTCCCTCTGAGGCCATTCCTCAGTCGCAGACGGTCGCCTCCGAGTGTCCACAACGCACTCATCGTCGCCCTTCGCGTTACGATGACTGACACTGTTATCCTCCATCTTTCCCCACTGACTCACACCATCAGGTACTCCATCATCAACTTTTCTTCAGGATGTCAGCGTTTTGCGGCTCTGCTTCGACATCGACTCAACTGCTACTTCATCGACGTCATTGACCACTTCGACGACTTCATCTACCTTATCGGCTTCAGCTACTTTGGACGTGACTACTTCACGTAACCACCCTACCCTGTATACTCCCTTACCTCTGTCGCATGATGGTTCTTACTTAGTTGGGTCTCTTTGAGTTTGACTCTCCCTTGGTATCGCATAGGCATTGAGACCGTAGCGTTATCTTGGCTTCCTTGCTCCCAGATCTAACTCCCTCTCCCAGTCGGTGAGTTGTGTGCATGTTCCCTCCCCCACTGCCCTCATCACCCTAGCGCCGGCTATTGCATGCCTCCAGTTCGGCATAGCTCCACCCTATTCCAGGCTCCCCTTTTCATGGTCGACCCTGCATGGTGTCACCCTTTTGTCGAGCATTACCCGCCTTGATGGTCTATCTGTTATGGTCATTGGTTTTGTTTCGCTACCACTCTCCCACCTTGAGCCTGATGACCCATCCCACCTTCATGTGTGACTGCCCTTAGGAGTTTCGATTCTTAGGCTGCATTCACCCCCTCTGAGACCATCCCACTCTTAGTGGTTCAACGACATGACATTATCTTGTGACATATTGCTCTTTTCCTTTCAGCACTGAGGCCACCGCCTCCAGGAATTTAGGATTGTATCATACTACATTTCATTTTCTGTTGTTAGCTAGAATATGGATACCAGACATTTGCTTTCTTTTTACATTATGTAGCTTAGGATGCATCGCATGGACTCCGCATGGAGCTTGCTCAGCATCCTAGATTTCTCAGCTTTCTTTATTGCAGAGTTCCGTTGCTTTTGCGGATAGCGTGTTTATGGCTTTTGCGATCCATTACAGGTCTGAGGATCATGCAGCGGGCCTTCATTTGCCCTGGCCGACAACCAGGTCTTATTTGGCTATTTGCCCAGTTCGGCCTGTGGGACCAGGCCGTGGCCTGACCCCACAGGCCGTGTGCTGTTCTAGTCCTGCCCGGTACCACTGTCGGTACCAGTCCAGTCCAGTCCAGTCAGTCAGTCCGTCGGGGGTATACCCCAGCAGTTGTCTGTTTTTTGGCATTCTTCACTTTTGCAGATCTTGGAGTACGTGCGTGTGGAGTCTGCGTCGGAGCTGCGCTGTCCCTTCTAGCTCCATCTCTACCTCCTCCTTCGTCCACCCTTCTTCTCCATCCTGTCGGACCGCCATCTCGGCGGGTCCGGCACACTTTCTGATTCAGACTTTTCCACTTTTCCACTATGCTCTGCTTTGCCACCGTTTTGACCGAAACCTAGCGCGCGGTCCCACGGGCAGCTACCGGTCCTGCATTTGTCAAAGAAACTGCCACCCCCCCCCAAAGATCCACCCTGCTGTTGCTTTGCCACCGTTTTGACCAAAACTCAACACGCGGTCCCACGGGCAGCTACCGGTTCCGCATTTTTCAAAGAAACTGCCACTACCCCCCAAAGTGTCGTGCCTGCATCTGCCTGCATTTTTCGAACCTTCCAACGACCAAACGAGCCCGAATCAACGACCGGTGTAACGAAGGACGACGAATATGTCTCAGGGGGGAAAACGCACCCCTGACGGGCTGCGAACAAAAGGACCTGGCTCGTGGGCCATGCCCCGGAAAAGGGGTTTAGTTTAGGCTCCCAGTATTTTTCAGCGTGGCCACAGTGCGGCCGTGAGATTTTCAGATCTGATGGCAGGAGCCCGTTCCTACTCGAGAGCAAGTCTAAACCCCGCACGCAGGGAAGGCCCCGCGTGTAAACAAGCATCCCCTGCGGGCTGCTAAATGGGGTGCGTCAACCTCCCTGCTTGCCTGCCAGATACAGAAAACCTGATAATAGGCGAAGCTGGAATACAATTTTGTTGCAATTTTCCCTTCAGTTTTCGAGCCTTTTTCTCGTGGCCAGGAAGTGACAACTACAAGTTGAAGCATTCGCAGCCACAACTGTTTTCCTTTTTGCGTTTTTATTAATTGTGTTTTTCCAAAGCCCCTGCCGGCGAAGGCCGTAGGCGAGGTTCCACTTGTACCGATGGACGAAAAGATTCTGTCCGTCGATAACAGACATCTACGGCTGTTTTCTGTTAGTCGTGTGCTTGTCCGGACAAGGGGTTTTCACCAGCGGTGACCGAGGGCCTGGTCCCATGTTCCTAGATTCTCCGCTTCAGGTCGTTGATTCCCAAAACCAACGGCCAGGAGCGATTACTCGCTGTTAAGTGGGAACCAGCCCGGAGGTTGTGGCTCGGATTGAAGGACCGAACAATGGCCATATCGCACTCTCACAATGGGAGTTATTACGACACTTCACCGGTCTACGATCGTGGCCGCAGGTTTTTCAGAGCAACGGTCAGCGCGCGCCGGTTTGGTTTGCGGGGTCACCCCCAGGTTAAAACGTTGAAAGTTAATCTCTGTCGGTGCGGTTTCTACCTTCTAAACTCGCAATAAAACTGCCGCCTAAACTTGCAATAAAATATACTAGAGGCGGCGTTTTTTATGGAAATGCATGCCTTCCTGAGGCCGTCAGGCAGCTACGTAGTACAAGTATGTTTGGGCTATGGCGGGGTGAATTTTGTGCGCCTCCTGGCCAGTTCTTCGGGGTAGGGATTGGGATGAATGGTCCGATTGATCACTTCACTTCAGGAGCAAGTTGAGAGAGAGGGCAGGGTGATCGAGGCACACGCGGAACAAGGCCACGATGAGTGCAGCGTAACTCGGGAGCGCCACGTGCTGGAAAGCTTTGTCAGCTACGACGTGGTAACTGGGCACGCTCTCTTGCGGCATTGGAAGGGGCAGTGCGCGCCACGAGTCTACGCGCGGAGGGATAGGTCTGAAAACGTCCGCGCGTGCGCGTGCTGTTGCTGGTCGGCCCCTTTCGACGCGCCGAATGTGAACATCCGGTGAGTTCAGTTGCCAAGCCTTGATCTTCCATGCGTGCGACGTGTCACACGACGTGTCACACGCCTTGATCTTCAGTTGTACGACCTTGATCTTGTGTGCGTGCTTGGCCTTGTTGTAGCGTGTCACACGCTTTCCCGCCTTTCGTCAGGATCCTGTCCCCCCGCCCGTCTGCCTCCGAAAACAACGCCCCCGATCATGACCACAAGCTCTATTTCCGCCCCGATGCAGTCACGAGCAGGGTGCCTTGTGTTCGGGGGAGGGAGGGCATTTGTTGGCCTGCCCTTCAGCGGCGGCGGGATGATGGAATCCCCTGCTCCTCCCATTCGTTCGCACTCTGTTCTCGTCGTTTTTTCTTTTCTCTCTTCTCATGCTGTCAAGCCAGATAAGAAAGATCGCCTCGTGGTTTATTCCTTAGAATTATATCACACCCACTTACTGGTTCTCTCTCTCTGAAATGAGTGTGATCGTCCTGGGGCAGGGGATTCCCTGGGGCAGGGGATTGCCTGGGGTAGGGGATTGCCTGGGGGAGTGTTCATTGCTATTGAGTGTGATCGTCCTTAGAATTGTTACCCCCTCCTTTTGTTAGAATCGAGAAATAGCTCACAATCTGTCAGCACTTGCTATGTCTGCACCTGGTGACTTCATTCTTCTCGTCCTTTTGTTAGAATCGAGAAATAGCTCACAATCTGTCAGCACTTGCTATGTCTGCACCTGGTGACTTTATTCTTCTCGTCTGTCGGCTCCATTCCTTGGATCTATGGTGGATGAATGCGTTCATGTCTCTTGTTGGTTGAGCTTGGATTTCTCTTCTGATCGAAGGCCGTTCTGTGGACTTTGCTGCTGTGTGTGCGATGGCGGCGCTAAGCGCGCTGGTAACCGGCGACAGGCAGTCGGCTTGAGTCCGTCTTCAGTGTGAAGGTGACAGCTCAGCAGCGTGGCCCATTAAAAAGGAGCTGCGGGGCTGGGTTCGCTGAGCCAGAGGGGTGGTATCTCGGCGCACGTGGGATGCCCCACATCGCTGAGGGGGAGACGTGGCGCTTGACCGTCCCCCTCCGGCCTCCGTAGAGGGCTTGGAGTTAGCGGGCGCGGTTGGCAGCGGCCGCAACCCCGTCCGCAGCACTTGTGTTCGCTGAGCGATGTTGTAGGAGAGCAGCCTAGATTGATGAGAAGGGTTGATCTCCTCAGATCAGGCCAGTCTACTCTGATTCTATTTTCGGGAACGACTACCGTCTTCACCCGAATACAACGCCCGGTCTTTGTAGCCGTATTTGGGGCATCTTTCCGTCTAGATACGGCGATAATGACAGGGCGTTCTATTCGGGTGAAGACGGTAGTCAAACGCGATCGTTGATGAGGCCTCAATTTTTTCGAGGTGGAGGGATGAGGATGGTAGTAGGGAGGAGGTTGGAGAGAAGTGGATTGGTTGTGTGAGGGAGGACGAGAAAGTGGTGGTTAAGGCGGGGCGACTCTTCTCGCTTGCCCTAATTGATTGGGCGACGGTGGAGAAGGAATGGGCGGAGGAGGAGGATGAGGAGAAGGGGAGGAGGAGGAGGAGGAGGAGGAGGAGGAGGAGGAGGAGGAGGAGGAGGAGAAGGGGAAGAGGAGGTGGGTTGAAAGCGTACTTGTTTCCGTTCGCCCTAATTATGGGCCTCGCCGCACGACTCGCCTAACGCCAGCATCGCGAGTGGATCTGATCATTGTGTTCGACCCGATTCATTCAGAATGTTGGCATTGGCGAGTGGTGCGGCGAGGCCCTATATGGGCGATCGGGAAGATGAAGAGGGCCGGGAGTTGTGGATGGGGAAGAAATCGGTGATGATCTTTCCACTCACTCGCCGTGTTCGGCCGACTCTGGGAAAAGGCGGGGTTAAGCAGGAGGAGGAGATGGTAGACATCAAATGATGCAGGCACTGTGTTCGGCCGACTGTGGGATAAGTTAAGCCGGGGGTAGGGAGGAGGAGGAGGAGAGGGTAGACAACAAATGATGCAGGCACGGAAGAGAAGTAATTGGGGGGATGGGAACGTGAATGACCGATGTGGCTGGAAGGAGGATATGGTGGGTCGAGAGAAAATGGGACGCAGCGAGAGATGAGAGCCGTTGCTGCTGCTGATGAGAATGGACGGTCGATTTCGCTGAGATCAGCCAGTAAAGTTGCTGCCGTCTCGATCAGAGCACCGATCTCTTTTGGTTTTTTTTGATCGGTGTAATAGATGGATAGGGATGATTAGCTTGTTATCATAGATAGATGATGCCAATGGAGATGTTACTTCCCTGCTCGTCGATTTCGTGGGATCAGCCAGAAAGGCTGATGCTTCACCCAGGCTATATGTGGGTGACTTGTCGTCCGCACAACGTATACGAACGGGTCGTGACTTCGACTCCTGACGTAGTGAGAAAAGTCGGTACTGGTGTCTTTTGGCAGAGAGGAGATTGGGAGTGAGCTCTTCTGTGGATTAGGGCAGGGGTTGAGGGTTGTCGCCCATCTCTCTACTGGCCGCAGGTAGTTGAGTGGCTGAGATAAGAGGGGATGGATGATGAGCTCTTTTTCGCTGATCGACGTGGTCGCCAGTGATTGACGATGGAGTTCGGAGATTTGTAGACGAGAACGGGGATCTCGATTGGGAGTTACGGTAGGGAGCTAATTTCTCCCTCCCTCCTCCCCCCTCCCCCCTCCCCCCTCCCCCCCCACCTTCACTTGGGGAGCAATGATGAACTCCCAAGAATGAGGCTTGGCTTCGCGGAGATTGCAGGATGGATCTGTCATTTTTTTGGGTTTCGTTTTTGTACGTTTTCAAAGGTTTGGGGTTTCGTTTCTGATTTTTTCCTATGTGGGGTTTCGTGATGGGACGCTGGACACGGTGTGGTGTTGCTTTTTCTTTCCGACCAAAAGATCACGAAAGATAATTAAAGACGGGTTGGATAGTTGGGTGGGATGGGTAGGGGCCGGGTCTGCGGCGTACTTGCAGTGGGAAAGCTGCCAAGGTTCGACGGTCAGTAGCAGGAGTGCTGGTGGGTGGCACTACTGACAGGACGAGAGGTTGGGCAGGGGTTGGATTTATTTTTATTTATTTATTTTTTTTATTTTTTTTTTAATTTGGACCATTTCTCGATTTATGCGTGTCATCCTTGCGCAGGGGCCATGCTAATCTTCTCTGTATCGCTCCAATTTTAACGGATGTCCCGAAGGACAGGGGGTGGATTTCGGAACGAGTGGTGGGAGTGACCGCTGGATTGACACGAGTAAGGTGGACTGGTAGGGCTGCTGGTGGGACTTCTGCTGGGGCGCAGGCCGTGTGCTGTTCCAGTCAGTCCTGGCCAGGCCTGGCCGGTACCACTGTCGGTACCAGGCACCAGGCCCGTCCAGTGGGTCCGCTGGGGGTATACCCCAGCTGTTGTCTGTTTTCTATTCATTCTTCGTTCTGCACATGTTGGAGTACGGGCGTGTTGAGCGGCGCTGTCCCTTCCATCTCCATCTCCATGTCCTCCACCCTCAACCCTTCGTCCTCATTCTGGCGGTATCAGAGCGGGAACGTTCCCCGCTCCTACCCACCACAGCCCGAAATATGGTGTAGCGGGATTTTGCCTGTTTTTTGGGCGTTCAAAGGGACTATGGATGGGATTACAGGTAGTGGGGCGTGCTGAGTCAGCCGGTAGTGGGAATGGTAGAGCTTAGGGTGGGGTCTGGATGGGCACTGCTGGCAGGATGGCCGCACCCCGGGTGGGCTGGGTCAGCCCGTAGTGGGACTGTTGGTACTCAAGGTGAGAGTCTGGATATTTGGTGGCGAGCCAGAGACGAGCTGGTGTTCGTTTCTTCTTGGGATAATTTGCAAAATACCGCCATAAGTTGAGATGTGTGCCAAAATGCCCCTGGAAGATGTGGGTAGAGCGGAATGCCCCTACGCCCCATCTTTGCAATATACCTCTACAGGGTACCGTCCAACTTTGCAAAATGCCCCAGTACTGGCCAACTTTTTCAAGGCTCGATTGGAAAAGGCCAAACGTCGAGGTCCAGATCGCAAATTTTCACACCCGCCTGACAGGGGCATAACACAAATATTTCGGCCCAAAAGGGCTTTCCAACCCTACACCCATCTTTCAGGGGCATTTTGGCATATGTCCCGACTTTTTGGCGTTAATTTTGCGAATTATCCCTTTCTTTTTTTCTCCATTCACTTGGAGCCGCTGATGGGAATCTATTGGCAGGCTAGATGTTAGGACTGCGGGTTCCATTTGCTTGGCCCACCAGTGGTACTCTATTGACAGGAGTGCGACAGGTGGTGGATGGTGATGGGGATGGATGGGGGACCTTTTGCGAGAGGGGAAACGTGCCTGCGGGGATCTAGAGAGAGTGCTGTGTCTGGTGGAAGTAGTAGGCGGGAGAGGTGTCTGGTGGAAGTCGTGGAGGAAGGCTTTTTTTTTTTTTTTTTCAGTGAGAGGACTTCCGGCAGGACTTCGGGTAAGACTCTTGCTGGGACGTCTGACGCTATTTCTGATGGACTCAGATGGAGCTTCGTGTGTGTTTCCTGAGATGAGACGTAACTGCTAGCCAGTTACTGCGAGTGTTCTGGGAACCGCTATCGTCTTCCCCCGAACACAACGCACACCCATTTTGCCTGTATCGGGTCGGAAACATAGCTTGTATACGTTCATTTTCAGGGTGCGTTATGTTCGGGGGAGGACGGTAGTGGGGCAGATCTCATACGATTCGTAAGGCCACGTATAGTAGGACGGTGTTGTGCCTGGTGGGACTGGTGGGACTTCTTGTGGGACTGCTGATTGGATTGGAGGTTGGACTGCGGGCAGGACGTTGTGGTCATGCTACGTCGTCTGAATCGGACCAGCAAGATAGCTTGTATACATCCATGATCAGGGTGCGCTGTGTTCGGGGTGGAAGACGGTAGCCAGCGTGTGCGTGTGGTATTGCTGGTTGGAACTGATCTGGGATGAACGGTAGTGGGACCTCTGGGACCTCCGTTGGGACCGCTGGTTGGGCTTCCGACAAGATGGCGGTGATCGGTGGAATTGCTGTCGTCTTAGCCCGAATACAACGCATGGTCATTATAGCTGTATAAGATGGCGGTGATCGGTGGAATTGCTGTCGTCTTAACCCGAATGCAACGCACGGTCATTGATAGCTGTATGTGGGGATACAACAATATGACCATGCGTACTATTCGGGGGAAGAAGGTAGCCTGTGGTGGTGCTGTGGGACGAGCGGGACGGTAGTGGCGGAGCTGCTGGAACGTCCGCGTGAAACTGCTGTTGCTCGGAAGGTCTGCGATTGCGGCGAGGGGTGCTGGATTTTTTGATGAGGATCGGACTTGGCGCCTGAATCTGGACGTGTTTGTGGACAGGTGGGATCTGCTTTTCTGCATTCCTGCGTAGAACGAATCTAGATTCAGGCGCTCAGTCCGATACTCTTTGCTTGTGGGACCTCGCCCTTGGGAGTGTAGACAAGGGCATTGCTCCACTACCCACGAAGTGTGAAAGGACGGTCGCTCCACCACTGAACGTGCCTGGGCACGCTTGGTGTTCTACCAGCTAGAGATAACCCGTTGGCTCTCCAAGCCAGCAGTGGCAGGACCTTGGCCAAGTAAAATATTGTTGGTTGCTATGCAGCAATGGTATTGGCCATTAGACACCGTTAATGTGGGGTTGGAGGGGGGTTGGGGGAGGTGCAAGTGACTGGCCAAAGATGCTCGGCACTAGCATCGCCGGTTTCCCCCGTCGGCAGTGCCTGCCTGATCACCCCTCATCATCGTGATGAGGGCTGATGCAAGCCTTGGTCTCGCACCACTGCTGTGGAGAGAGTTCCAGGTTTGGTTGGAGTTCCCCTGTACTATACATAGAGTAGCGAGAGGCTGAGATAGATGAGGAAAATATATACAAAGAAGATTGAGAGAAAAATATAAAAAAAAACGAGTTGGAAGGACCGGAAGATGGCGACCGCATATTTTCATGTTCTAGCTGAAAATACAGTCGACATCTGAAAGAATTAGCCTTGGAAAAAAAACAAAGAAGGGAAAATTGCATCTGTACCCCACTGAAAAATGGGAATACCGGCTGTATACCCAGTCCCAGTGCCTAAGTTGTATCTATACCCGGGCCCCGTTCAACTTGGCATAGTACCCAACTTTTCCCCTGTGCGAAATTGTAGGCATGCCCAGTCCTGCAGGCCCTCGGTTGCGGACCATGAAATTCCGGTAATTCCCAGGAACGGGCTGGCAAAATTGTGGGTGAACCCACACCCAGGGGCAGGCCTTGGATGGTGGACCACAAAATTATGCTCATGCTCACCACGTGACCATTGTGGCCCAACGGCTCGTGGGTATGAGCATAATTTCAGCCATCCAGTAGCAGGGTATATGAAGAATTAGACCGGTCCACCTCAGTCCCGGATATGGGCATAGTTTTGCGTGGGTATGTCCATACTATTTGCATTCCGATAGAGTTTGGTTATAACTGCAATTTTGCGGTACCAACCTGGGCCCATCTCAGTCCTGGGCATGCAAATAATTTCCGCAGGCTGATTTCTCGGTATAGGTGCAAGTTGGTCCTGGGGCTGGATATAGCGGGTATTCCCATTCAAGTGGGGTACAGATGCAATTTTCGTAGACAACAACAACGTGATGATGTCGTGATCAAATTTTTGGGGGAAGAACAAGCTTTTCCCGCTCCTCCGTTGTTCTTGTAGGTCGTAGGGCCTCGGTCCACTACTCTGTCGCTATGTCCAATTTTTTGGGGGAAGAACAAGCTTTTCCCGCTCCTCCATTGTTCTTGTAGGTCGTGTGACAGCATCTGTACCGACGTCGAACAGCGAAGGACAGCCACAGTGGAGGACCACAGAAAATAACGAGAAAGACAGCCAAAGAGAGTATCAGACTCAGAGAATGCCGAGTAAGACAGTAAGGAAGGACCATGCAACGAGAARGACGGAGAAAAGAGTAGCAGACCATCATGCAGAGACAGCCAAAGTGGAGGACCACAGAAAATAACGAGAAAGACAGCCAAAGACAGTATCAGACACAGAGAATGCCGAGTAAGACAGTAAGGAAGGACCATGCAACGAGAARGATGGAGAAAAGAGTAGCGGACCATCACGCAGATATAAATCCCAAATGCGACTTTCTTAAAATTTTCAATGAAGCTGGCGGCTAGGACCCGACGTCTCGGCCGGCCGCTTCTGGCACTCAGGGGTCTTGGTCGAGACGCATGGCAGAAGAAAAAGCTTTCGGCCAAACGTCGGGTCCTAGGCGGCAGAATTGAATTTTTTGGGGGGGAAGAGCAAGCTTTCCCCGCTCCTCCATTGTTCTTGTAGTCGTAGGGCCTTGGTCCACTACTCTGTCGCTATGTCGAATGTGGGGAATTGGAGAAGAGTTGTAAGAGGAGTCCATGATCAACATCTGTTGCGTTACGACAATACTCCAACCGCAATACTCCAACCGCTCCCCGTCTTGCGGCTGTGAATGGTTCACACGTGCAGCTAATGATGAGCAAATCATGAGTTCATGTCCTGTCGCATACAATAGCATGTAAGGGCTGGCTCCATTCTCAAAGGAATGGAAAAAGATAGGTTTCCAACAGTTAATACATTACGATAAATTTCAACCAGGTGTTCAATTATGACATCCCGGGTAGCTAGATAAACCTCAGTTGGCAGGCCATCTTCCCCTGGGGCTTTGCCCTCTGCCATGGCCGTCAGGGCTTCTAGAGCTTCCACTCCTGTGATAGGTCGGTGCGGATCAGGTGTGCCTTCCTTAGGCAAGCGCGATGTTTGTGTTCATCCAATGGTTGTTCTCCAGATGAAGGCTGTCTGTTGCATTTGCTCCTTGTAGCCAGGAGGTGAGAATATGTTGATAATACGAAGCCAGCGTATTCACAGAGATCTGTTAGTTCTTCGGCTTTGGGAGCATCTGCAATGAAAGAAGGATGGGACGATTCACACATAGGGGTAGGCGACCGTAGGGGGGGGAGCCATTGAAATGACTCTTTTGTCATGCGATCGTAAACTGCAATTCCTTTGGTATGCTGTTCCAAACACAGCTCGGATTTCTTAGTCTGAACTTCATACCACTCAGATGTCTATCTGGGTCTCTCCTGTCCCCGTACAATATTGGAGACTGGGTGCTCAGACACATTTGGCACTCTGCATACCCAATGCGGTGAGCGCTGCCTGTTGTTTGAGAACCACGTAAATGGATTGTCATCAGTGTGGGTCAATCGAGTTGAGTGTAGACATCATCAACAACAGAGCCTCTCTGTTTTGAGGGAGCTTAGGATATCTGTGATTGAGAGGAATCTTGAGGGAAAGTTCCGATCGCCTGTGACAATAGTCTGATCACACTTGGGATATTCAATGCCAATTCWTTGAAAAATTCTTCCCGGTCATGATAATCAGTAGGAGCATAAATACGCAGGGTTCGGATATCTGTGATTGAGAGGAATCTTGAGGGAAAGTTCCGATCGCCTGTGACAATAGTCTGATCACACTTGGGATATTCAATGCCAATTCGTTGAAAAATTCTTCCCGGTCATGATAATCAGTAGGAGCATAAATACGCAGGGTCTGCCTGGTCACGATTATCAGTAGGAGCATAAATACACTTACGACTACCCATTCACGATGTTCTATAATTAGCTTCACGCATGCCCGTCTACCCTAGAGGTTGTTGCCAGCGTAATAATCAATTATCTCCATGTCTAAGGACCGGTGGATAAGAATGGCGACTACTCGCCTTGAACCCTATGTCGGGGACCAGATCTTGGGTCCGTCCCACCAAGCACCCGGCACATTTATCTTCACTTAGTTCGGTTTCTCGGAGGCAGACAATTTGGACATTATTATCGTGTAGCCAGGATTTTTACTGGGCCTTGTTGTGTTTGCCTTCGTATCTCCAAGGCCTGGCAGGTTCCACCTAGCGAAGGAGATCGTACCCGTACAAGGAAGGAGCAAATTCTTCCTGAGCTGGGGTAGAGGACAGCCAAGGGCCAGCAAATTGGATTGAATAAGTTGAGAGGTGATCTTCTTTTCGTTGGGAGGCTTGCTCTCGACTGCGATGAAGCATTCAGCAGTTTCCAAGGGCGGAATCGCAATGCGAGACAAGCTTTGCGGTTGTTTTTCTACAAACGAGGATAGGGGGAGAAGGTGCAAGCCTTCTCTATCAAGCTTCTCCAGTTGACCCTCATTAAATCGTTTAGTTAATCTTTTGTCCAGGACTATACGGGTTATTGATCAACAATTGAGCCACAAACTCGTCTGGGATGCAGCGGATGCAGGATTTGTCAGCAATGGCTGGGTGGATAAGCATGCAACCATAGCATTGGGCATATGCAGATTAGGGGAAAGGATAATGAGGACAGGAAAGCCATTACGTCCCGTAAACTCAACAAATCGAATAGAGTTTCTGGCCACTGTTGATTGAAAACGAGGGAGCAATTTAAAATCGACGGTTTGTGCTTGACCGTGGTGAGAGCTACGGGAATTCCACTGTGGGTGGTCTTGCTACCAAGGGGACCTATAGTGGAAAGCAATTCAAGTGTTTGTCCCGAATTTGAGAGTCCTCAGATTGATTCCCAGCCGAAGCCGGGTAATCTCAAATGACTTGTGTAACTCTATATGGGACGCTGGGCCCGGTTCCCAGCACGTGCTGCTCCCCAGGAATAGATTGGAGTTTTTGTCCCCCCAAAAAAAGAAAAAGAGGTAGCGGGTCCTTCACCATCAATATATATCGAACCCGTGGCAGAGCTCCTATCGAAGCTGAGCCGCCGTTGCTTACCATGTGTAGTCTTTTTAAGCCTGCTTGTACCTGCACGCCTGTTGGAGCGGCTTGTGCCCTGATTGCGTGGAGTCTATGTTTCAGTCTCTTGAGGGGTCCTGAGTCCTGTGGTTTGAGTTCCTCCTCCATGCGTAGGTCGGTAGGAAAGGAAAAAAAAAAAAAAGATTGGGACCCCGCGGTCCCGCAAACCAAAAAAAAACTGAGAACTTCGGAACCAGAGACTGGGGGAAGGCCCTCACCAGGTGGAAGTCACACCAGTGCTGTGAGGTGCTCTGAGGAATGTATCTGGCCAGCATGTGGGGACGTGATTGCTTATGTTTTGGTTTTTGTTTTCCTTCTTCTCGTTTGTTGTTGGTTTTCTGCCTGCGAGGCAGGGCGGATTCCACAGGGGGAAGCCAACTGCCTCACTCACGTCGTACTCACGCCTGCACTGTAGCATCCTGTATTGGACCGCAATAGCAGCGTAAGGGAAGGTCTTTTATTTGTCCTTCATTCGTTTTTCATAGGACAGATACCCGTACTGAGGGCACAGTCTCACAAGTACCTCATAGAATGTGTCTGATGGCTATTGCATGTGTAGGGAAGTTTCTTTTTTTATCCTCTTTTTTTTCTTGGTTCTGTTCTATTTGGGATGTAACGGCGGTAAGTACCAGTCTAGAAATAAGAATGGGACGCAGGCTCGGCAAAACTTGGTGCGCAATGAAATTCAGGTTCGGCAAAAACAAGATCCGAGGTAGTGGTGGTTTAACGCCATTTATCCGTGTTAACTTTTCTGACAGCAGGATTGATAGGCCATGCTCTCACAGTTTGCGTTCGTACTGGAAATAAAAATCATGAGCTCTTGCCCTTTTGCTCCACACGAGATGTCTGTTCTTGTTCAGCTTATCTTAGCACACTTCAGGTTGATCTGGAGGCCAGATTTTGACGAATCCGCCAGCCAAATCTTATTCGGAAGCACACCGTACTGTCTAGTGTTACCTTTGATCTGGTGCCTTCTTCTAGGCGGGCTGGATAGAGTAGCTGTGGCACCCTTGGTATCAGCTGCAGGCTAGTTGTACGCTAGTTTGTAGTTGGACTGGGCAGGTGCTTCAATGTTTGATAATGAATTTCTTTTGGGAAAAATCCCTCTTCAGTCATCGTATAGTGCCTAGCCACGTAATAAAATTTGCGGGTGCCACATTTTCACGGTCAGGATTCCTTGCTGTGCCGTTGTCTGCAACCTAAAAGTATTGTCGCAGCTGTCAGAACTGTTGAATATGTGAACTGCTGGAAGGTAGCTTGTGGCTACAGAAGTCTGTCCTTGCGCAGTTATGGCGTTCCCGAGACCCAGTGGGATGTCACAAATGTGTGCATTGGTGGTCAGTTCAACTACTGAAGGTGGGAAATTAGTGGTGTGAGGCATCTTTGGCATGGTATTAGTGCTTCTGTCTGCTTGCATCCAGGTGTTATGACTGGAAACTAAGTTGTAGTGTGGCATCATTTTCTAGAACTCTAAAGCTTTCGCTGACGTGGAGAAGTTGCTATAAAAAAATTGTCTTTGTATGTGGGAGTTGCGTATTATAACTCGTAATGGTAAAATAAGAATATGTAATGGTTGGTGAAAGGGCCTAATTGCAGCTTAGCAGTTCCACTACAAACCCGTCCGACCTAGAAAATTCCTGACGATTAGAGTGGACGGCTTGCACTTGAGCCTGCTGCTAGGCTACATGCAATCCCCAGCTCAATTGTTGGACATATAAGGCATCGAGAGCCCATTTGTAGGCCTGAATCTAAGTGGGGGGCTTGTGTCTGGGCCGAGTGGGCTCATGCGTGCCACCCACTTCATATGCTGGGCATGGTAGTAGGTTCCGGAACAGATGCTGATGTACTTGAAAATTCATGTGGTTAGTGCTTGTACTGTGATCCTTTTAAAAGGTACTTTTTCATCTCTGTCTCTGTCTCTCTCTCTCTCTCTCTTTTCCTTCTGTCCGTCTCTCTCTCTCTCTCTCTTTTTCCTTCAGTCCGTCTCTCTCTCTCTGTGGCTTTTCTCTCTCTCTCTTTTTCNTTTCTCTCTCTCTCTCTCTCTCTCTCTCTCTCTCTCTCTCTCTCTCTCTCTCTCTCTCTCTCTCTCTCTCTCTGTGGCTCGCTTACTCATTCACTCGTGTGCTGAAGTGTGTTGACCCACTTGCGCTGACATGACTTGAACGTACCACTTAAGCTAAGAACTGGAAAGATTGTTTTATGAGAGTATCAACACTGATCCTCCTCCTCCCTTTCCCTCTTCCCCCCCTTCTCACTCTGTCTCGTCTCTGTCGCTGTGTCACTTGCTTGTGCTGATCAACTTGGGGTACCGGGGTACATTGCCTGAAGGGCAAATCTTGCTGACCGTAGTCACTGCACAGATGGTTGAGGTGTACAAATTACTGAGAGGAAAGCTACGTGAGATGTTGATGTCTGAGCTGCGAGGATCCGAAACGATTTATATTTGGCTAGTTCCTTTTGTCTGGTGCTGTACTTTGCTTTCCTTGTTTTGCTCCTTCTGATCCATTCATCCTTTTGTTGTGAGCTGACTAGTGGCTCTTGCAAATGTCGCTGACCTGCTCGTTCTCACACCACTGCGTTTTTGTGTTTATGGCCACCTCATTTGATGTGGTCCTATTGGTTTAACCAGATTTGTTTCCCTGAGGTCCTCCGCACATGGTTCAAAATGACCCATATCTAACTTTGTCACTCCATCTGGATGCGTACTTCCTGTTAGTGTTGGGATTTCGGGTCACGAGCTGTTTCTCCAGCAAGCTCCTATGTTTGGTCTGCCCGTCTTTCACATTCATTGTTGGCGGGTGATATCGTGTTGCTAGGAACTCTTGGGATTACTCAAATTGTTGGCTGCGTGGCGTGTGCGCACCTCATCAGGCCAGTACTTTTTGGAGTCTTTCTTGACCAGTGCACGTGGATGGAAAAGGCACCCTATATAGGGCAGGCTGGCAGGTATCCCTTTAGGCAGGCAAGCAGGCAAATACGCAGGCATTGCTCTTGTGCATTACATGTGAGTGAGAGCCCTGCTGGTCCTCTTGTCCTTTTAAGGCTGGCAGGTACACTGTGAGCCCTTGCTATACAAACAGGCAGTATTACTAACAATTTTTTTTTTTTTTTTGGACCATTTCTCAATTTATGCGTGTCATCCTTGCGCAGGGGCCATGCTAATCTTCTCTGTATCGTTCCAATTTTAACGGATGTCCCGAAGGACAGTATTACTAACAATGCAGGGAATGATTATTCCAAATCCAGGGAGGTATTCCCAATTCAGGCAGGTAAATCATACAAGGCAGCAGCCAGTACTGGTAGGAATCACTGAGATCAGCCAGTACCGGTAGGAATCACTGAGATCATTCGGTCATTTGCAAGGCTGATAGGCAGATAGTCCAGCAACATTGATGGAAGCCCTTGCAAGGTAAATCAGGCAAACGGGCTGGTTACTTTTCCCAGATTAAGTAGGTATGCTTTTGCTGTGGGCAAGGGTAGGAAGTCATGCTGTAGAATGTGGATATGTTCAGCCACGGCTTACAAGGTGGGCGGGGAGGATTGCTCCATGGGACGAAGACACAGACACAGGTGTGCTTGACAAGACAGACGTCCATCTCAGCTCAGCATTTGCTGCGTTTAAGGGAGACAGGCAAGAGCACTTTGGCGGGCTTCCTGCAGAGCTGTGTGGGTGCTTCTGCTCAGTGCTTCGGTCCGTTTGTTGTACGCTTTCTGCTATTTGCAAGCAGCTGACAGAGGGTTGCTTGCGTTTTGGTTGTGCGTGATTGCATCTACAGAGGAAAAGTAATGTGGTGATAGTGGCTATGGTCGCCTTGGAATATGGTTGAGGATCCAATATGCTTTGGGCTGGCTGGAGGAGGCTGACCATGAAATGGTATGTAATGTACAGAGTTGGGAAGGAACAATACTGAGGTGGACAGTTACCAGATTCAACTCAACCACGTTGTAGTGGCATCAGGTGTGAGGTTTCATTATGGTGATATTAATTTTCCCACTTTTCTCTTTTGCTCCCAATTTGCTTCAGATCAGGAAATTAGAGGAAACAAAAAAAAAACCCTGGCAATGCTAAGAAGCTTGTGGTGGCTGCCGGTTTGGTTGCTTGGGAGGTCTGATAAGACAGCTGGCCAATGGGGGTATAGGCCATTGCAGGAGTGGTCCCCTTTCTTGATAACTTGCCACTCTGAGAAACAGGAGTGTTGGTGGACACCTCCCAAACAACAGGTCTTTGTGGAAGCTGTCTGAATCAGCAAGTTGTATTTGCTAACCCCCATCCCTATCTAAACCACCAATACCCAGCTCAGCTACCCGGGAGAATGCACCAGTTAATGCGGTGCCATGGAAAGGGTCGACCTACCGGGCCAAAACAGGCTTGCGGTGGCTTGCAGTGGCTGGTAGGCCCTTGTGATTGTTCTGTGTTCTAAATTGGCAGTACCTCGCACAGGCAAACTGGAGATTGTAAATTGGCAGTACCTTGCCCAGGCAAACTGGAGATTGTAAATTGGCAGTACCTTGCCCAGGCAAACTGGAGAATTGAAAATGCGACATTCCGGGTTCTTGGGATGAGCGGTGCTATTATGGGACCCCAGCTGAAAAAAAAATGAAATGCCTCCGTGTCGGGTCTCTTTTTTGTTTGGGTGTGCAGTGGGAATCCATGTGGTGGTTGAAAGCACCAGAACATCTGAGCCTCGTTTTGCCGAGGCAGACTTCCCCTGCATGCCAAGCTTTTGTCGAAACACTAGCGCAGTGTTTTTTTTCCCCCGTTTTGGCCATTTGGGTCCGGTAGCACTGTTCCCCTGAGCTTTTCGGAATGACTCATCTTAGATTCTCAAATTTGCCAGAGTGGTGTACTGCCGGTTCAAGGGGGGCATCCATCGGGAAAAAAGAAGCTCGGAGTTACTTGTAGTTTTAGGGCCAGATAGTGCTGGTTTTTGGTGGCCTCTGTTGAAGTACTTTGGGAGAGCATTTCAGAAGTGATGCTTACCTGAGTCCAACTCCACCCTCACTCAAGCCCTGGGTTGTTGCCCTGAAAATCAGTGTACGACCTCCTGGTAATTATTAACCGAATATCAGAATTATGGGTACTTGGAGCAAACACCCTGGTGATTACTATGAATAACGGAACTATGGCTACCCGAAGCAAACATTTAGAGCACCTTCCTTAGCAGAGCACCTCTGTGTGTCTGTATGTTTTTCCATGAGCAACTCTGCCATGCACACACACACGCACAGACACAGGGGGGGGGGGAGAGAGAGAGAGAGAGAGAGAGAGAGAGGATGTAAACCTAGATCAACAATGCGAAAAACTGATGCAAGTAAGGGTGTCCAGAGGATGGTCGAGGTAGAAAACTGATGGCTGCATGGATATAAGTGATTGCTGATGAGAAAACATTTCATACTTGGTATGCCAGACTGAACTTCAGAGCCGATCGGGAGTGGGAACCACCCAGATTTCGGTGTCCAAAACGTTTGGGGAAAAAAGGGGACTGTGAAAACTGATGTGGCCCCATGGGACATCCGGTAAGACTGGAACAGTGCAGAGAAGAAGATTAGTGCGGCCCTTGTGCAAGGATGATGCGCAAAATGAGAAATGGTCCAAGGAAAGGAAACCAGTGCGCTGACACGGCATCAGTGCCCTCAAACAAACGCCAGGCATGCAGTGATAGAATTGCTGGTAGTGGCAAGGGGGGGGGTTGTCAGGGCTGCGCTCAGCAGGGAATTCTTTGGCAATTTGGACCTCTATTATCATGAGGATTGGTTTTGCTCTGTTAGTGGAGAGGATGGGAGGGTCAGGAGGTGGTGACGGGACGAGTAGTGGGCTGTGACATGGGATGGCAGCACTGGGCACGGCCTGAATTGTTTTTGCGAGGACTTCTTTTTTCCAAATTGGCTGAGATGGCAGGGGCTGTAGGCAGCGGCAGGCTGGTGGTATATGTGTGGCAACATGGTTAGGGGCAGGCCTAGACCCAGCAGGGAATTTTGGGGAATGGGGCTAAATTGCGAGGACTGCTCTTGTGATTAGACCACATTTGGGCTTGATGTTGGCTGAGGCCGGTCGCAGTGTACACTGGGTGCATGGAGGGCTGGCGTATGAGTGGCAGGTGGTCCTTGGTGGTTGTTTACTGACTTTTTTTTTTTTTTTGTCTTTTCCATTGTGATTAAAAATGTTCTGAATCAATGAGGAACGTAGATGGAGTTGTAATGAACCCTACTGCGGCAGCTCACATGATCATCATCAGACTATGCTCTTCATGGCTTTCTGATATCTCTCTCTTCACCCACAGGCTATGACCTCTCCCTGATATCTCGCTCTCCTCATCTATGGTGCAGTTGCACCTTCTCCTGCCTAGCTATAGTTGCCACTCTCTCTTCCTCTTCTGGCTATGGCTGCTCCTCTCTCTCTCTGTGTCTCTTTGGCGCTGGTATTCTTTCCTCCATTGCTCTTGCTCTCAGCGGAGCTCCAGCAGAATGTGCCAGGCAGAATGTGCTTTGACTGGGGAATGCCCAGCCAATATTGCATTCACCGGCCTCAGTCACCCTGCTTCTGGGCCTGTTGTAGGGCTCAGATCTGTGCGAGTGGCGTCTGAGGCTGCCTGTACCCAATAGGGTTGATATGCACCAGGGAACTTTCAGAGTGTTTGGAATTGTGCTGCTCGGGTACTACCTGCCTCTCAACTTTGATTGGCCTGAAATGAGCTTCACTGGCCCCTAGGGACTCAGTTCGGACGTTGGACCCCAGTCCTACAGATTGTAGGACGTCTGGACTTGTCCTCCTGATCCTGAAGAACTTCTGACCTTGAACATATACACTTGGTCACATATTGCATTGCTGGTTTTGATCCCGAAACTTTTGTTATGGCCCCGGAGATTTCACAATGCAAAGACTCGAAGAGAGAATGTTTTAATTACAACTGAATGGAACAGATTGGAAAGAGAAATAGGCAGAGGAGGAAGAAGTATGGAGAACGGAAGAAGAAGAAGAAGATGATGAACACAAGCAAGAATCAATGCCACTCCTCCCTCAACTCGCCAGCATCTCTCTCAACATTTTATGAAGAATAACAAGATTGGGGATGAATGAATGGAACCAGAATCAATGTCCGAATCCTGCCATAGTGATCCCACACCCCCTACCACTTGGTCAAGCCGGTGGCCATAGCGGACCATCGGAGCTTGGCTCCGTTGTTTGCAGGACAATGCAAGGCTGCTATGCCTCTCCCACTATGGGCGCCATGCCACAGTCCATCCCTGAAGTCTTCTAAGTATCACCCCACTAGGAGCCTTAACAAGTGCAGCGCCAATCGAGAAGATGAAGATGCAGACCACCGTAGCCAAGGTAAGCTCCTTCTTCACTCTCCTCCACCTCGTCCCTCCTCCTCCCTCCCCCCTCCTCCTTCCTTCCTAGGTGTCCGCCGTACCTAGACCTTCTCCCACCTCCGTCACCTCCACCATAGCTGTGGTGGGGGCGAAGCTCCACCTCTTTCCTCCACCCAGCACTGTTTCAGCCAGGCGGTTGCGCCAAGCTGCACGCCAACAAAATGAGGCTGAGCTTTGCGTCTCCTTTCTTGATATATGCAGACCCTCTTCGCCTGTGACCTCCAGGCAACTGGAGCGGTTTCCAAGGCTTACTGGTTCCCTCCTTTTGGCAGGAAACAACATTTCAGTCTGGTATCTCCCTTTGCAGGCTCCAGATTCTAGGCCTACCGGGCTTGTACCTACCCCTAAACATATCGGTACATAGAGGTACTAACTTTGTCTTTTTCTGCTACCCTACCCGGCACTTCCTGATTTTGTCCTCCGCAGTCTCTTTTCATGTACTCCACCCCCTGCAACCCCAGCTACACATGACTACAGGTTAGTACCAGGCTCGTCGCAGGCCATTCCAGCACACAGACTGTCCGCAGCGGGTGACACACACACATAAGCGGGTAAGCACGTGGGACTGACAGAATTCTCAGCACATCAGTACAACACGCAGCAATACTAAGAAAACAGCAGATCTCTTAGTCTGTGATTTTGCTGGTCATTACATCACGCCCCCCTTAAGAGCGAGGTCCCTTCGAGCGACTAGATGATCACAGTGCCTGCAAAATGCGTCGCAGGTGAGCATGCAAAGAGGGCTGTCATCTGTTCATGTGGGGTAAGATGCTCATGGCGCTCGTATGCGATTACTACCCGAGGTGCAGTCTTGATCAGGACTTTGAGGGAGATCCAATAGAGTTCATCAAGAGGATGATACAGGACATGCACTTGATATTCTGTCCGGTCCGTCACCTGCATAAGTAACTATTCTGTCAACTTCATATCTTCCGTTGATGGTGCAAGGGATCATAGGATCACAATGAAGAAAGGAAGTAGAAGCAGTGTAAGGATAAAACTTAGATGAATGAAACACTGTATATATTTGCAGATGAGGGGGTAAGTCAACCACATAGGAAGGACCAAAGTTATCATCCCCCACAACCTTCACAATCTGCCAAGGGTCGGTAGTATAACTCGTGACTCCATCTTGAAAATCCAAAAGTTGCAGGTCCGCGTCGTCGATTGGCAGACTTTGTTCATCGCATCCTGTTGCTTGTTCATTGCCGCGATTGCAACTTTTTGAGCAAACATTGGTACTTTATTCCGTAGCCAGGCATGCCAAGGGTCAGACGACCAGGACTATCAGGGAACAAGAAATCACAAGAGGGTTGCAAACCCGCCAACTGTTTTGAAGCATGTTTGGAGCACGCTGGTTGTGAAGTGAATGGAGGCCCCTTGACTGCATCCAACTCTTCATCCCAAGTCTTGTGACAAGGTTCAGCGTATTTGGCGAAGGGGGGTTCTACCGAGAGAGTGTGCTGAATTCTGATTACTCTAGCTTTAACGACTTTTGCTCCCGAGTCCCAGCTACGGAAAACTCCGAAAGAGATTGGTAACGTTCCTCGACATCAGGGCAAAAAAGAAAGCAAGAAAATGGGTTGGTCCATGGACAAATATTCACGCCAAACCGAACGCATATTTCGATGTGACCCACTAAGCGTGACGTGACGCTCCATGCTGGGCAGGGCCGGGGGGTCGTTTTTTTTTTCCTTTCCTTTTTTTTTATTTTTCCGGTTTGTAACAAATAGACGCAATGATTCTGGTGGCTTAAGAAGTACACTTAGAACCTGTGAAAGTTGCCGACTTTGCATGTAAGATCCCCCCCCCTCTGAGACTCGGATCAGCTAGAAGGAGATCTTGTCAAAGTACTTGATCTGTTGTAGTTGCTCTTGTTGAAAGACCTATGTTGGGTTGTGTTGTTGATGCGCTAGGACTACCTATTGATGGAAAAGGTGCTTTGGGCGCCTTAGAGAGTGAAGACGTGTAGAAGTCAAAGCTCTAGGAATAATTGACACGGGTCATGCGATACAATGCGCAAAACCTTACCAGCCCTTGTCATATGAAAGAAAGTCCTTGTAAAATGTGGTATCTTTTCTGGACTTGTCTACATTACTTCGTTGCAATAGTCTAAGTTTTTAGCGCTGTTTGACTTTTGTGAGACTTGTGCAGGGTTGTGCAGTTTTGGAAATTTGCCAAATGGAAAATTGGGAAAGGGAAGAATAACTCGATCCCAGAAAGGATATGGCCTCAGCGAGTGTATGCAGTCAGACATCACATGAACCAATATTGATTGTTCTAAGGAATGTCTTGCTGTTTGAGAAGTACTGTTGCTTTTTGGCAAGCTGTTGGAGGATGAAGGGGTAATGGCTGCTAATAGTGATAAGTGAAAATATTTTTGTTTGTTGTGCGTTTGCAGGCTGTGTGATGTTCTTTGTCCATCCACCTGTGATACGACTTTACTTCGTCGACAAACCAAGACACTCCTAAGGTGAGGAATGAGTGATTGAGGATGCTTGTTTGTGGAAGATGGCAGGAAAGGTCCTTTCCATGGGACAGGGAGAATGATAATTGCCCAAGTAACGAGTGAATTGTAATGACTTACATTCCCTTTTCATCGTGGTGGGCATCTATCCACTCTGAAGTATCTTGGTGGGCATCTTCCACTCTAAAGTCGATTGTCACAACTTTGGGCAGCCAAACCACCTTCACTTGTGTTGATGAGCTGCCGGAGGCAGAGTAGTGTCCTTCAAGCCAAGCACCCATGCTTTGTATTTCTGCTAGGGACACGTGCATCCAAGAGAGAGAGAGAGAGAGAGAGAGAGAGAGCTGCACTGTGGGGCCCAGGGCTGCAAAGAAATGGCAAAAGTTTTGTAGTCTCGGTGCACCATCTACGAGTACATGCTGAGTACGCATACCGGAGTACGCTTATGATTAAAAACTTGCATACGCGTACTTGGAAAAAAAAAAGGAAAGAAAAAAAAAAAGAAAAAAATATATGTTCTGTAGACTAGGACGAGGGTGAGAAGCAGGGACATGAACTGGAGCACTTAAAAGTTAGAACTATATGAAGTTAGAGCAGTTGATGTTGGTACTAAGAAAAATAATTGGCCATGATGTTGGTACTAAGTTCTTTGTAATAACTTTCTATGGCAATGCTGCACAACACATGGTTTTGAATCTTGTTCTGGAGAATGCAGTCTATCAATTTAACCTAAACAACTCGAATTGCATGGATTTTGCACCCTGGAGCATGGTCCATGTCAATGTCCCCAGTTTGGATGTTCTGATGGCTGCCATGTTTGTGTGTGCAGGCAGAAACCATGACTTTCCAGTTAAATCAAACTCACAGCAAAGTGTGCATTATGTGACACTTAGCTTGGGGCCCACATCCTGACCTCCCTCTTACCAAACCTTTTTTATTTGCGCTCCTTTGCATCCTCTCCTCTCCTCTCCTGTTGTCCATCATGCTGATTTGTCGTGTCCCATGGCAACCTATCATGATTATATTCGTGAACCTCTTTAACTTCCAATCCAGTCCTCATTTCCCGATTTCTGTATCCTCAACTTCCTATCCAACCCCTGTACAAAGACATCTCCCGGGTTTTGTCCTCCCCCCTATCTTGCGGCCTATCTGAACTTCTCACTTCCATTCGGGAATCTCCCTTTCCTGTCTGGAACAGACCTCCCCCGTCCTGGACCCTACTATCGGGACTTGTTATCTGGGCCCCTCACTCTCAAGATGTTCCTCCCGTCCTTGAAAAAGACCTTTGTGCTGCAGTGCAGATCTATTCTCTCCCATCTTAACCTCCTTCCTCACACCTGTCTTGTCCTTTACATTTGGACCTCATCCCCCTATCTTGGCATGCTCCCTTTCATCCAGGCACGCTCCCTCCCATCTTGGCCTGTCCCTTCCCATCCGAGCCTTGACCTGAGCTTTCGGGTCTCTCCCCTCTTGTGTGGGGCTCCCTCATCCTGTCTCAGTCTCCCATTGGGTTCCCTCTTCCCATTCAGGCATACACTTCCCATGTGGGTTGTGCGTAGCCCCTCACATCTTGGCCAGGTGTTTTTTGTCCCATCTGGACTGTGCCCTCCCCACGTCATCCATGCGAGGATGCTCGAGGCCTCGTTTAGCCCGGGTATCTTCCTTTCCGTCCAGGCCAAGGTCCTTCTTCCCCACCCACTCGGGGTCAGGCGTCACGCCTGGCCGGGGTGGGAGAACACCCCTTTTTCTCTCTTGGAGATGTCCTCCCTCCCTTTTGGTCGCAACACACCCCTCTCATCTTCATCTGTCCTCACGTCCAGCGGTCCACCCTCCTATCTGGGTGCCTCTTCTTCTGTTGTTAGGAAAAACCTTCCTTCATCTATTTTTGAAAGATCACCATGCGTATGTCCACCTTTTTTTTTCTTTTTCTTAACTTTCGTACGTCTGATAAGAGCCTCACTCCCAGACTTCCAGTCATGCGTGTCGCCGACCCCCAATTCACTCTTGTTTGCATCTCTGAACCTCCTTCCTGTCTTATGTTTGTCTATGCCATAAGCGGTTAACGGGTAGCTGAAAATTCAGTAATGAAAATTATGAAGTGAGAAATTTATGATCGTTTATTTGCCCCGAATCCGGAGTGAGAAGTATGTTCTTCATGGTGAGCAGTATGCACCCACATTTTATTTGTCATGAATTCAGGATTTTCAGACTGTCTAAAGAGGTTGCTTTCAAGGTGTTCAGACCCTTCACCACGTCAGGATGGTTCGGGATTTTCGGTCTTCAGACCCTTCACCACGTCAGGATGGTTCAGGATTTTCAGACTGCCTAAACAAGTTGCTTTCGGGGTGTGCAGACCGTTCACCACTTTAGGATGGTTCGGGATTTTCAGACTGCCTATCTCGGCAACTGTTTGGACAATATGAAAATCCCGAACAATCCTGAAGTGGTGAAAAGTTTGAAACACCCCGAAAACAACCTATCTTGACAACTGTTTAGGTAACCTGAATATCCCGAAACATCCTCAAGTGATGAAGGGTCTAAACACCTTGAAAGCAACCCGTTTAGGCAGTCTGAAAATCCCGAACCATCCTGAAGTGGTGAAGGGTCAGAACACCTTGAAAACAACCTAAGGTTGTTTTTAGGGTTGTTATTAGGGTGTTCAAACATTTCACCAATTCAAGATGGTTCCGGATTTTTAGACTGCCTAAAAGTGTTGCTTTCAGGGTGGGAAAACCCTTCACCACTTCAAGATGGTTCGGGATTTTCAGACTTTCTAAACAAGTTGTTTTGGGGGTGTTCAGACCCTTTGGCACTTCTGGATGGTTTGAGATTTTCAGACTGCCTATCTTGGCGACTATTTAGGCAACTCTAAAATCCCGACAATTGGAAAATCCCAAAGAATTGTGAAGTGGTGAAGGGTATGAACACCGTGAAAGCAACCTGTTTAGGCAGCTTGAAAATCCGAACCATCTTGAAGTGGTGAAGGATTTAAACACCTAGAACACAACCTATCTTGACAACTGTTTAGGCAATATCGAAATCATGAACGGTCCGGGTATGAACATCTTGAAAAGATCCTGTTTAGGCAGTTTGAAATCCCGAACAATCCTGAAGTGGTGAAGGGTCTGAATAGCCTGAAAACTATCTATCTTGACAACTGTTTAGGAACTCTGAAAAATCTCGAATGGTCCTGAAGTGGTGAAGGGTTTGAACACGTCGATTAGGCAGGCTGAAAACCGCGAACAATCATGAAGTGTTGAAGGGTCTAAACACCTTGAAAAAAAAATATCATAGTAACTGTTTAGGCAGTTTGAAAATCCCGAACGGTCTTGAACACCTTGGAAACCACCTGTTTAGTCAGGTTGAAAATAGCGAACAATCCTGAAGTGGTGAAAGGTATGAACACTTCAAAAACAATCTATCTTGGCAATTGTTTAGGCAATTAAAATCTCGAACGGTCCCGAAGGTCTCAATGGTAAAATTATGTATGATGAAAAATATAACTGTTGCCAACCATATCTCGTTTTCGTTCCATCCCAAGCTCCACCCCCTCATCCCAACCATTTTTGATTTCCTTCTGATCCTTACCTTTCCTCTCCAAAACTCCATCATATGTGTCCTCTTCCCTTTCAGTCCGTTGCCTTTGTCCTATCTTCTCCCCTCCTTTCCAGTTCTCCACTCTCCAAACATCTGGACATCGTCTCTTGCCTTCTCCTATGGGCAGAATGATTGCGTCTATCTGCACCTCCCTCCTTCATCAGGACCTTTGCTCCCTTTTCCTGAGCTCCCCCTCTGTTCCTGATTTGCTTGGCTTGCATTTTCCTTTCCTCATTTGAATCATTTTGGCATTAAGCCCTCTCTTCCACACAAACCTGCACCAATCATCCAAATCTCGTGTATCGATTATCAGTCTGGTCTTTGAAGTTCGAACCAAATCCTATCCCCCTGTACTCTGTTTTCGAGCCTCCGTGGCATCAAGCCCTCTCTAGCACCCATACAAACCTGCGGCCTATCACCCGAATGGGCCAAAACTCATTTATCGAATTATTAACCCTCACCTTCAGTCAGGTCTTTGAACCAAACCCTATTCCTCTGTACTCTGCTACTGAGCCTCCATCTTCCACCTTCGTTCCTTTCCTTTCCCCATTCCTCACCTTCCTCTTTCCTGCGCTCCCTCTCACGCGCCATCCCCCATTTATTATCCAATCCAGACCTCACTCTGCCCGTTGCCCATCTCTTCTTATGCATATTTTCATCCAAACCAGCCTAGTCCCTGAGTCCCATTTGAACCTTTTGCATCCTTTTTGAACCTCTCCGTCTACGCTTCGTGTCCAGTATCAAAACTTTTCCCCTTCATTAGACCGTTCCGTAATCCTAGTTTCCTCAGCTCCTCTTCTATATCTCCACTTTCACTCCCCACTTTCTTCCCTTTTTCCTGTGCTCTTTTCCTCTTTTAGGTGGAAGCAGCATGGCTGGTATAGAGCTGGGCGAAGTCATTGGAAGTACTTGGGATGCGTTGCCTCATAGGTGCCTAACATAGGAAAGAAGTTTGAAACCAGGAGTCGACTGGGGGGCTAGTGATACTGCTGCTGATGCTTGTGGAGGCCACAGTCCGGCTTAGCCTACTGGCTGGAAGGGGTTACTGGGGTGTGTGCAAAGTGCTGCCTCTTTTTTTTTTTTAAACCCTGTGCAGGTGTGCTAGAGGGGGTGATATGAGCATCCTCCTCTAGCACACGTGCTATGTGTAGCTCCGGTCTGTTATGGGGAGCAACACTTGCTCGAGACCGGGCCCAACGTCCCATCACATCACCGTATCATACTAATATCGGGGCCCTTACCTGGCTTCAGCTAGAAATAAAGATCTGTTTGCGAGGCTTTCACCGCCTCTTCAACCAGCTGGAAAATTTTGAGTGCCCAAACTTTTGCGATTTTTAAGTTCATCCTTCAATGAAAATTTCAAATAACATCATGGATGTAGGGTAGGTTCTGATCAAAATCATCAAATTGAAAAATTGGAAAGTGAATGTACATGGGAGAAAATTTAAGTAACTATTGTGCAAAGTGATTGCATATGGCTCTCCCAACTTACTGCTTATGATAAGAAATCTTCTGTGGAACTGTTATAAGGCCCTGGTGACCGTTGGTGAACCAGAAAGGCCCTCGGTATCCATTTCCAATGGCACCAAGGGGCCACTGGCAGCTCTGCTGAGGGGGTTCTTGGTTGGAGCCCCCAGTTTTGTGCGAAAGGCTCTTGAAGACTCGTATAGAAAGGTGGGGGGGGGGGGGGCGGGGGGGGAGGTGTGTTCAGTGGTCGTACTGAAAACCCCTATCCAATCATTAGTTTCCAACTTTTCGTAATTTGACAGAAAATAGAAATGTTCTGGCATCGTACCCACCCACCAAAGAATTTACAATTCATGCAGTTGAACATTTTCTTCTCATCGCCTTTTTACCACCTTTTGCGTTCACATGGTGTCCTCGTCGATGCCTCAGTATTCAGCCACTCTTGCTCCTCTGCGGCCTCTTGTTTGCCATTATTCTATGCATTGTTTATTCGACATACCCTTCCTCACCTTGCTGCTTCTCCTCGCTCCAAAGTAAACTTTACGTTCTACACCTCCCTTCCTCCATTTCAGTGTGGCCCTGGAAGGAAACAAGGTGGGGAAATAGAAAAACAAAAACATGCTGCAAACCCTTCCCTTTTTCCTCTTGCTGGTTCATTGAACTCTGCCTCCTAAAAGTGACATCCTTCTCCAAGAGAAAAGCAGAAATGATGTCTGCCGTTTTATAGCCTTGTCGCTCTTCTCGTTACTCCATGCTTATCCAGCTTGGCTGGATTTAGTCTCACCAGAGTTCAGATGCAAGAGGCGAATAACGGGAGTTGAACCCGTGTTTTCAAATTCACAATCTGACACTTTTACCTAACAAGTCACACTGCAGCTTGCAAGCTCACACCACCTCTTCCTTATTCAAAGCGTCCAGAGCTCAATTCTGTGGGCCTGTCCTACTGTACCTCCTCACCGTTTGCCTCCTAACCCTGACCTTGTAACATGCTTCCTCGACGACCTTCAATTACAGGCATTTCTTTAGCAACAGAGTACCTTCGCATATCTCCAGTCCCCTTCTATTCCTCCGCCGCCTCGTTCTGACTCTGCATCTGTCCTGATGCCCCATATCTTGTGTCCTCTGGTGTGCACATTTCAGCCATATATCACGTCGTAAGGGTCGGGACTTGATTCAGGAACCAAAGGTCCCGACACCATGTCCTCCACCTCCTCATTCTGCATGAGTATGCATTTCATAGGCAAGCTCCTACACTTTCATCATAAAGGCTCCCCTTCTTACCACCTTCTGCACATGTTCCATATGAGAGAGCCTCATAAACGCTCTTTCTCTCTCTCTCTCTCTCTCACACACACACACACACACACGCACACGCACACACGCACACACACACACTCATACCGGAGCCAATTGTTCAAGAGCACAACGAGTCTCGCCACAAGTGCAACCCGCAGAATTGAACGAGTCTCCCCCTGCCGTGAGCGTCCCACCAACCCGCGGAATCAGACAATGTCATAGCGCCACAGCGAGGGTTCTGTGCATACTATGCCATTAATGTATGTCTCCTTGCTTACAATTGTAATCCTTATACTGTTTCTGATTTCGTAGACATTGTTCGCTGGATAGAAGAAGAGCACCGTGCTGTCTTCCCAAAGGAGGGCAGTGTTGCACCTGGTGTAAACATTGAAGTCCTGGCTATGGCATTTATGGTTAGGGACTGAAATTCCAGCCTGCTCCGCAAAACCACGTGCCAGGCAGGGATCCGAATATTAAGGCATACATCTTATATCGTCCAGGTCATTCCAGTGCTCTTACCTTTGCAGGTAATTCATGGATGCTATGGGACAATGGTGGTAGGGTGCACACAGTGGGAAATATTAACTCTTTTCTTCTCACCTGGACTCCTCTCCCTTCTCCATCGTGACTGCATTCCACAAGGAGGGAAAAATAAGGTAAGCGTAGCACCCAATAGAAATCTGTAAGAGTGAAGTTGGTTTAGTACCTCTCTCGTAAACAAGACAAAAAGCAGAGATAAAAGCAGAATTGTTGCTCGGGATCCGTTTAGAATTGGAACCCGTTCAGAATTGGAACGGTAGTGAGAAGATTAGCATGGCCCCTGCACAAAAGAAAGAAAAGAAGAGAGGTATGATTGAGAGCAGCAATTTGAGCTGCATTGAGGTAAATCAAACTAGTTGTGTTGGATGCCATATTTTTCTAAGATCGCGGACGGCTGACCTGTTGTCACAGCAGAGGAAAAGCAAATGTAACCCCAGGAATGGTTAGTGTGCTGAAGGGTTGGATGAGACTGGAGTTCTAAAAGCGTGTGGTATTGCGTGTCAACGAATCACGCTTGAAACTGAGTCGGCAATTGAGTGAGAGAATCTGGTTAATTGAGCTTGAAACTGACTCAGCAATCGAGTGAGTGAATCTGGTTAATCGAGTTTGAAACTGACAATGGAGTTTGAAACTGACTCGGCAATTGAGTGAGAGAATCTGGTTGAGTGCCACCTTGACATGGTGGAAGCCATCATCCCTAGATTGATAAAATTTCTGTTCTGCCGAACGAAGGCAAGTACTTGTAAGCACAGTTGCTTGCAGAGCATATGAAGGATACGAGCCCGGAGAAGCAAGTCTAGAACACAGACGAATGCCCGTGAATTAGAAATACGGAGCTTGATTCCACGTGTATGGTGTGACAGTCTTTTTCCGATCGAGTCCGAAATGTTTCCTGCAGTCGAATAGTGAAAGCTCCAGAAATGCTGAGCATATGAAAAGCTTAATGTCTTCAAGACTATGCCAAACCTATAGAGCCTGAATGTATTTAGGAATGCCGTCGACTTGCACTGATCTCAATGATTTTTCAGCATCTCAGCAGGTGTGGCCGCTGGAATCTGGTGGCTCTCCCCTTGACCAGAGTCTCTTCCATGAAGCAGTAGCTGATGCTTTAGTCTCTTCCATGAAACAATAGCTGATCCTTTAGTAGTCTCTTCCATGAAGCAGTAGCTGTCTCTTCCATGCAGCTGTAGCTGGGGGGTTTAGTCTCTTCCATGAAACAATAGCTGATCCTTAAGTAGTCTCTTCCATGGAGCAGTACCTGTCTCTTCCATGAAGCAGTAGCTGGGGGCTTTATTCTTTTCGATGAACCAGTGCTGATCCTTTGTCTATCTACTCTTTATTATTACGAAAAACCATGCCAGCTCCTCTTACATCTGATTGTGCCACAGTGCGAATGGTCCAAATGCATTGCCGCTGTTTCTTTCTGTAGTGGCCATGTTTTGGGTGCCGATTCCCCTGGTGCGTAGTTAGCCTATGCGGTGGACCTTCAGCACATTGGGAGGTTCAGGAACCTCGTAGCACAGGCCTGTTCTCAAGCGGAAGGTGGATGGGTGGTAGGGTAAGTATCTCTTGTCGAAGAGTAGCTGAGTAACCACCAGGACTTGGCCCAGCTACCGGCCGCAGAAAAAAGTAGAGTAGAAACATTTCTAGTCGGATGAATTTGGGCGCTCCTGTAGTGGCCCGCATGTTTCCTAAAATCGTGGCTCGTTAACGGGCACGACTTCAGGAAATACTGGCGATTTAAGCTGCCAGTGTGGTATTCAAGCTGGGTTGTGAACAACTGCACTGTAGCACTCTTTACCATCCCATCGGAGAACTCTCTCTCTCTCTCTCTGTGTCTTTCGGATTTCTTCATTTTGATCCATGTGCCAAATAAATGTTTACCATGGCTATTGGATTTGGATGGGGGTAGTGGGTGAAGGGGTGTGAACAAGATGTCAATGAAGAAACATGCACAAGATATCAACGAAGAAACAGATGCCTTGAGCTGGGATAACATAGGTGACTGCAAGGATGCCACTGAATTTTCTGCTCTTGCGATGTCTAGGTTTGCAAAGAACTGCAATGCATTGCATAGATGTCGTGTGGCAGCTTGTTGGCAGGTACTGCACCCTTTTGTCGAAGGAACAAGTGGATGAATGGACTCTCTGTTTTGTGGCATTCTGCACATGAGTGGCTGCATTATGGAGTCTCTGTTTTGTGGCATTTTGCACATGAGTGGTGGCATTATGGAGTCTCTGTTTTGTGGCATTTTGCACATGAGTGGCGGCATTATGGAGTCTCTGTTTTGTGGCATTCTGCACATGAGTGGCTGCATTATGAACAGGGGATACCTTTGGCAAACATGTTTTTGAGCTGTTTTCTTTTAGACTGTCCTTGTGTATCCGTTTGACCTCGTATGTTCTTGTGTAACGCTTGTTTATCTTCCGTTCATTTGAGTGCAGTGTTTGCCTTCTGATGATGGTTGGGTATGTGTGCGATGTGTCTTTGTAGGACCTCGTATGTGCTTGTGTAGCGCTTGTTTATCTTCCGTTCACTTGGGTGCAGTGTCTGCCTTCTGATGATGGTTGGATATGTGTGCGATGTGTCTTTGTAGCCCGTTCACTGGCTAACTTGGGTCTTTTCGCTCATCGAGTGATTGATCGACTAGAGTGATTGATTGACTAGAGTGATTGATTTACTCGAGTGATCGACTGATTGCATGATTGGACTGAACAGGTGCTGTGCATCTACACAACAGTCCCCTGTAGAGTAGCATTATGGTCACTGATTGCTCCATTTGGTCCAACTACTTTTTTCGTTGATTGGGCATGATGGCGACGCGGTTTGTACGCTTGCGGAGGATTCGATTGTGTCTGTGTCATATTCTTACCTTCTGCCTTCAAATTTGCAGTTTTAAACAGTCATTTTCTCGATATGTTTCTAGGGTCCGTAGCGAATGTCGATGCCAGTGTTTTTGAGGTTCTTTTTTACAATATATAGAGGAAGTCGTAGCAAATTGTGGTCCCATGCCGTTGAGATGAGGAAGCTTATAGCAAATTTTGAGATGGCGTGTTCTTGAGCTGCTTTCCTAAGAGGGGAAGTAAAACCTTCCATGAGCGCGTTTCCCAAATCGCAGGCACACAAATATTTTCTTACTTGCGACTTGGGTGCTCCTGTTGTTCGCTCATGTTTCCGGCAATAGATGGAAGGGAAGCCTGGAGGTATGCTACAGGCCAAGGTGGAGCGTGCTCAACCGCAACCTGGGTCAGGTCAACTGCCATCTTGTAACGGTGACGTAGGAGCGGGTGGTGTTCAGCGAGGGCGGGCATCGGCAGTGGCAGCAGCTGACCATGCTATCGGGAGGTGTTCATTGGCTGCTGCTGGAGATCCTGCGGCTCTTCCACAGCCTGCTGTAGATGGAGTAGTCACATCTGGAGCTCCGACACCCTTCCTGACAAAGACCTATGACATGGTTAATGATCCTGCGACGGATCCCATCGTCTCTTGGAGTCGGAACAACAATAGTTTTGTCGTCTGGAACCCTCCTGAATTCGCGCGAGATCTGCTTCCAAAATATTTCAAGCACAACAACTTTTCAAGCTTCGTGCGGCAGCTGAACACGTACGGTTTCCGTAAAGTGGACCCCGATCGGTGGGAATTCGCCAGCGAAGGCTTTCTTAGAGGGCAGAAACATCTTCTTAAGAACATTCATCGGCGGAAACCGCTTTCACAGTCTCAGCAGCAGCTCCAGAATTCTTCCCAGCTGCCGAGTTCTGCGGGTGGGTGCGTGGAGGTTGGAAAGTTTGGATTGGAAGGAGAGATTGAGTGCCTGAAGAGGGACAAAAATGTTCTCATGTTGGAACTGGTGAGGTTAAGGCAACAGCAGCAGCAGCAGGAGAACGAGCTTCAGATGACAAACACGCGACTAGCGGCAGTAGAGCAGCGGCAACAACAGATGATGACCTTTCTTACAAAG
This sequence comes from Chara braunii, assembly GCA_003427395.1. NCBI lineage: Eukaryota > Viridiplantae > Streptophyta > Charophyceae > Charales > Characeae > Chara > Chara braunii. Next base: position 713,582 of record BFEA01000387.1, on the reverse strand, counting down.
GCAATGCGGAACCCAGCTTTTATGGCCCAATTTGTCCAACAGCAGAAGGAGAAGGGGCAGAGGTTGACGGTTCGGAAAAAGCGTCGGCTCCCGAAGCAGGATGCTGACGTGAATGGGAGCACTGGCTCGAACACGAGACAGTTAATCACGTATGAACCGCAGCAGCTGAAGAATTTTGAAGCACTGCTAGTTAAACTTGTGAAGGGGCTTGCGAGGCCGACCACGCAGGGGTCGTCAGATGAACCACGAGTTGATATGGCTGAAGGTATGGGGAACCCTTTGTGTGGAAACGGCCAGGCGAATGCGGCAGCGCACCAAGCGGGTAGTCATTCCAGAGCATCTGCTGTGAGGCTTACAGAGGTTGTTCAAGCCGCTCAGCAGCCACAACTACCCATGCCAATGGAGGAAGTTGGTGGGACTGATACTTCTGTAGGAGGGTTGGGTGTCACTGCAATGGCCAGTTCACCGTCACCCAGCCCTCTTGCACTGCCTATCCACGGCCCGGCTGCGCAGCCACAGTATGCTATGGCTGCAGTTGGAATGCCGGTGGGTACAGGTTTTGCGGCGGCTACGGCACCACAAATGGAAGTGGGAGGAGATAGGCTGCACCGCCCAATGAACGGAGGGGGGCATTTAGTGACACATCCTACCTCGGATGCCAATAGACGGGGATTGGTCGGTTGTGAGAATGCGCGGCATCATCCGGTTGCAGGAGTGGGAAATGGGATCCAGTTGGGTGGTGGCGATTCTGTTGGAATGACAATGAATGGGGTGAGGGAAGTGGCAGCTGCGGCATCGGGAACCCAAGGCGAAGGGACCACGTCGATGAGTGATGGGGTCTTGTGCTTGAACGACATGGACAGGGAGAGCCAAATGGGCTCCTCAGACATCGTTGGGCCGTTGCATGATACTGCATTTTGGGATCAGTTCTGGTCCAGCGAATCATCGGCAGGGGATGAAACTTGTAAACTCGATGACTCGTCGGGAGGGGAGTTGACGATTGTTGCACCTGGATCTCTTTCTGGTGCCGACATTGGCACTGCGGTGGTTGCCATGGTCTGAGCGATCCAGTGAGGCCCCCTCCCCTCGCTCCTCGCCGGTCGCGCTGGCCCGATGGTGGCTGATACTAAATGGTCAAGAATGTGCACTGGTGACCTTACCATCCCCGAGCGGTTGTCTTTGCTGATTGTTGCACCTGGAGCTCTTTCTGGTGCGGACATTGGCACTGCGGTGGTTGCCATGGTCTGAGCGATCCAGTGAGGCCCCCTGCCCTCGCTCCTCGCCGGTCGCGCTGGCCCGATGGTGGCTGATACTAAATGGTCAAGAATGTGCACTGGTGACCTTACCATCCCCGAGCGGCTGTCTTTGCTGGACAAATCACTGCGGCGAATGTCGCTTTCTTGCCAAATAAAGTTTGTCGAAGCCTGTGTTTTGATGTTCTTGTGCATGAATGAGTGAGAGGATCTGATATTCGCAGGGTAGTCGATTGGCACAGGGAGCTAGTTGTTCCTGCAGATCTGTAACAATAGATCATAACTGATGATCCTGGTTGGTGCCACTATGCAATGACCTTTTTTTGGTACGTCTCACTCGGTACCATCTCTTTTGTTCGACGCACGCAGAGTATGTGATTACAGGTGTGAGGTTGAGTGCCATTTAGGTTGTAGTCGGCGATTAGGAAGGGTTTTCTTCTTAGATGAGCAGGAAAATTTCAGGGGTTATCTGTAGAAGCTGTGAAGTTGTGAATGGAGAGCTGTAGATCGTGTATCATTTCAACTTGGCGAAATCCCCCTCTGTTCACAGTACCCAGGCCTTCCTTTCTTTTGTAAATCAAACTCGACTACCTTTTCATTTGTTCTCGATTGCTCTCGAACGGAGATTGTTGCAGGTCTGATGTGGCATGCGTTGCCTGCCGGACCTTGCCAAAGTACACTGAGCTGCATGGAAGAGCAGGCCTTTAGTTTTAGGATCGATAACGATTGCGGTCATTCATTGTTGTGGCGACGAATTCCGTTTCCAAAAGAGGGCTCCTTTTTGTGGAGAGCTCGCTCGATGTTCATGATGCGTTTTGAGGAAGTGGTCGATTCGTTGGAAGAGATTTTGGGTTTGTGGACTTGATGATTGGTCGGTTGGCTTGGTTCCGTCTTATCTATGTTTTGCAAGCTTTGACACCTCATGTGTGCGCCAGGATGTGGCCGTCCTCTTGCCCACGCTGCCTCTCCTCCATGCCTGTTTGCCACACTCTTGCAATTTTTACGTCTCCTGCTCCTGCTTCCCGTATCTGCTCGCATCTAAGCCTGAAGTGGATACGATGCTTGGCTCGTGAGGCCAAGGGTGCCAGTTCGAATACGTGTGCTGTCATGCGGGGAGGGATCCAAGGCTGTGGAAGTACCGATCTGATCTGTCATCCTTGTGCCCGCATGCGAAGTTATGTTGTATGTTGTGCCTTTGTATCCGATTCTTCTTTGTTTTCTCTCACTCGTGCTGACCTGCATGTGTATGATTTACAAATAAAGGTGATCTTGACGTGCATGGACGTGTCTTGCTGTTTGCATGTCGACAAACCATACCTACCAAGTGTGCGCCGTTGCGTGGACTACAGTTATCATCGCTTGTTTGCTTCACATGTCTCCAGCTTTGGCTAATCGCCATGCACACTCTGATTTTAACACGCGTGATTTCAGAAAGCGTTCGTGTTTCTAGCTGCTGAGGTCTGTTCCAGATTTAGTAATTCCCAACTGGTAATTTCCATTGGATGGGCTGGTATCATCTGCAGAGCTTGGCAGACAGTGTTGTGGTGTGATTGCTATCGTTTGTGGAGCAGCTGGTGCAGCCTAGAAAAATGGCACCCTTGCGATGGCCACTTCTCGTGTAGTGTGACACCCACACCTAGGCTACTTGTCATAGCAGCCCGAACATTGTCTCGACAGGCTGGTTCGACGGACCTGGTTAACCTGATCAAACCACAATTGCATTGCATTGGGTTTGTTTATGGATGGAGAGAGAGAGAGAGAGAGAGAGAGAGAGAGAGAGAGAGAGAGAGAGAGAGAGAGAGAGTTGTGGGGAGAAGGTGGAGAGTGTTGACCCCTTTCAAAACCTTCGCTGTAATGTGAAGATTTTGACTGGCCAGTCCTTTCACGGCAAGAGGGCTTTCGTTTCGGAACCCACGGTTGCATGCTTCAGCAGAAGCCTGATCTTCTTGTACACAATTCATCACCCAGGCGTTTCAGGCACACTCTGCCAAGAACGGCTGAGGCTCTGATTGGACTTCAGGCACTTTTAGGAGCGTCAGAGCCAAGAGAGGATCAGAGTCAGAGTCAAGAAAGGAAAATAAGAAATGGGTACGTTCTCACAAATTGTGCAAGAGTGACGTTATGCGTCCTCGTGCACACACACACACACACACACACACA